>PYAF01004608.1:320650-363271 GCA_007407185.1 Glycine tomentella
AAGAATGAATTACAGATGAATATGCAGATTATCAACTCATATATGCAGCTTTTCTTGAACCTTGATTGAAAGATGAAACTTCAGCTCATGATCAATATACCCACATGATTCTTTGAAGTTTCTAAGTGTTTCTAATTCAGAGAATTATCACCAATGAATGCACTTAGTGTTTGTGAATGTTTACAACACGAGTTTCTCATTTGCTCACTAATTTTCAAAAAGATCTCTGAACCTCAGTCACAGAGATTCTATTTATAACTGTCAGTTAACTGAAAATAATCGATTAAATCAGCTTCTGTAATCGATTATTTCGACAATGTAATCGATTAAATCAAGACAGTAATCGATTAAAATGCTTAATGCTAGTTCTAAATTTCAAGAACGAATACTTTAATCGATTATTCCGATACGTAATCAATTAAGCCAAAGACTCATGATTTTACTGTTTGAACTAAATAATCGATTATTACTTCATGTAATTGATTAAGTCTGAGGGGCATGTTTCTCAGACACATATTGTAATCGATTACGATACTTTGTAATCGATTAAGTCAGTCAACACTACTTTCTCATTATTGCCTAGGTAATCGATTAAACCTATGTGTAATCGATTACAATGCTCATGACTTGTTTCCTGAAGGCTCTAAGAACAAAATAATCGATGTCACTAAGTTGATAATCGATTATTTCAGTGAAATATGATTTTTCCAAAAACTTAAGCCTTTCAACCTTTCTTAGTTGATTACCTTGATTAATCTTATTATTCTAATAATCTTATATGAATGAATGATGAATGATATGCATACTTGGATTATCAGATCATACATTTTCTTTTTACACAATCAATTTGAATCTTCAATCTTCTAAAGATTCACTTCCTTTGAGCATTGTTAAGCTTCCTTTGAATCTTTCTCTCTTTGCATGTTGAAAGCACAAAACTCTCATTCTTGATCTTCAATGATGCTGGCTTCATCTGAATCAACAATCGGATCCAGACTGTGAAGACGCCAAAGATGATGAATCAACCATCTATGAGACTATTATAATATAATCAAAAGAATATTATACTTAATAAATTAATGTATTGTAATTAAATTACAATACAAATAAATTACCTAAACCCTAAATTGAACTACTTAAATTTATTAAAAAAAATTTAATTTGAAAAATAAATCCTAAAAACTTAAATTGTTGTACTTTACCAGTAAAGCCTAAACTTATTTAAGCCTTAAGTAGAAATCCATTAAATTTTAAGAATTTTAGGTTTATAGGATTGTAGAAAATCGCTAACCCTAGGGAATAGTGTTTAGACTGGTTTAGAAAATGGCTTCATTTGGTGCACATATCAGAATTCTCCAGCTCTTCAACTTTGCAATGAAAATGACATGTGGGTATGGGATAATCTCAATTTTGATGATGAATTAGAACCCTTTGCTCACTGCTTAAGAGTCTCAGAGTTGGTGGGTATGGAGTGTATACAACAGTACTCGCCAAATCGTGTTGCTATGCAATTCCAAATGGATCAGGACATTCCTAGTATGTTAGCACATTGTAATGAGAATCCTTGGATAAGTTATAGTCAGCTAGTAATGGATACAAATTTGTATAACTATTGCTAACTTCCAAGTACAAATTTGTATCCATTACTGGCTGACTATAACTTATCCAAGGATTCTCATTGTAATGACCTAGCATACCAGGAATGTCCTGATCCATTCAGAATTGCATAGCAACACGATTTGGCGAGTACTATTATCTACACTCCGTACCCACCAATTCTAAGACTCTCAAGCAGCGAGCAAAGGGTTCTAATTCATCATCAAAATTGAGATTATCCCATACCCACATATCATTTTCATTGCAAAGCTGAAGAGCTGGAGAATTCTGATATGCGCACCAAATGAAGCCGTTTTCTAAACCAGTCTAAACACTATTCCCTAGGGTTAGCGATTTTCTACAATCCTATAAACCTAAAATTCTTAAAATTTAACGGATTTCTACTTAAGCTTAAATAAGTTTAGGCTTTACTGGTAAAGTACAACAATTTAAGTTTTTAGGATTTATTTTTCAAATTAATTTTTTTTAATAAATTTAAGTATTTGAGTTTAGGGTTTAGGTAATTTATTTGTATTGTAATTTAATTACATGTCTAAACACTATTCCCTAGGGTTAGCGATTTTCTACAATCCTATAAACCTAAAATTATTAAATTTTAACAGATTTCTAACTAAGCCTTAAATATTGTACTTTACCACTAAACCCTAAACTAAACTAAATCCTATAACCTAAAATCTAACAGTTTTCTACAACACAAAATAAATCATATGCCTCTAACAATTTTAAAAATCAACAAAATAATATATTAAATAAAACTCATAATTAATAAATTAACTTACTTGTTGGCAGAGTTTCGGTGCTGAAATAAATCACCTAAAACCCAAGAGAGATGTACCTCATAACCTTTAGAGAGAAGGCAAAACACTTCTAGAGAGAAGGCAGAGAACTTTTAGAGAGAAGGCGCAAAAGTAAAAAGTTAGTGAATAATAAAAAAGGTGGGGTTTATATACAGTAGGTCACGCCCAGAACCAGGCGTGACTGCCCCCCTAATCACGCCTGGTTCTGGGCGTGACCAGTTAGGCCCAGTTCTGGGCGTGACCTACTGCCCCAGATTTGTAAATAGTTTCTAGACCGCCCCAAATTGATAATTTTTATTTAAATTGTATTATTTAGGTTCTTTTGCCCAAGGATTGATGATCCAAAACTATGGCCCACAATACTCGACCTTATCATGGCAGTATTGTCATTGTGCAGTGACATTGCTAACATTGCTAATTTGTATTGTACTAGACCCGTTTGTAAACTGGAGCACCAGGTGTGGCTGCTATAGGAAATCTTCATCTTCCCTGTTTTGAGAGCAAATCAGCTTCTAACTCCACCGAGTGCTTCTTTCCCTCCCTTTAATCTGTTTTGTTATTTTCATTTATTTTATTTTATTTTTCTCTTTCTATTTTCTTCCCTTCTGTTTTAGGTAATGTGTGAGAATGAGTATTTGAGTTTGTTTATGTAACTGTGTCAAACTCTCTTAGTCTCATGAATATAAGTATTTCAGTTTGTTTATATCACTCTCCTCACATTTTTGCCATAACTAGGAGGTACATGGCCTTCTTAATTATTTGGTCCTTACTCCTTACTATACCTTGTTATTTCTGTCTAACATTTTTCTTGGTCGAGACTCAAAATCTTAAATAAATTTTTTTATACTTTAAACAATGTTTGTATATATAGGACCCTTTTAAGTTATTAGAAGCATTTAAAAATGTATTTGATACTCCTTAAAAGATTAATAATATTTTTATATTAATGAATAATTATAAATCATCTTATCTCTTTTTCTTAATAATTTTTTAATTACTTTAAACACTGACTTTTTTTTTCTTTTAAACTTTTCTGTTACTAAAATCTTATATATATGAATCTTACTAAATAATTAATCTGAGGTCACCCCTCTATTGATGTACTAAATAATTGCTTGCAGTTACAGGTAAATTGCTACCTAAAAATCCCTCTCTCGTGGTCCAATATGGTGCATGCAATCAAGGTTTTGGTTGTGTTTGCAGGCAGCAGGAGAAGTCATATCTTGGAATTATTGATGATGACAAGGGCTCAAAATTAATTGTGCTCGATATCCCTTTCACACATATAGATAACATTGTAATTTTTAAAATTGTTCCTTGTTTTTGTTTTTCGGTCTAAATAAATTCTTCAAGTGCAATAATAGTCTTGTTGTGCAATCATGAGAATTCAGACTTCTAGTAATGATTACCTTGTTGTGGTTCTTATACTATTGGCTTAAATGGTGAGTATTGGACTAAGTTGCTAGTTACATCTTACCCTTGATGTTCTTATTTTGAAAAAATCTCTTGGAATTGAATAATTAAACACTTGGGTCTGTTCAATAGTATAGTTTGATGCCATTTTTGCATTTTCATTTTACCCTTCATAGGCGTTTTTAAAAAAAGGATCAACAAATACGATTTTAAGGTAAAACTGTCTTCGTATATAAACAAACAAAGACGGTTTTTGACTTAAAAACCGTTTTCATAGGCGTTTTAAAAAAAGGATCAACAAAGACGGTTTTGCCTTAAAAATTGTCTTTGCAGGTGTCTTAAAAAAAATTAATGAAGACGGTTTTAAGACAAAATCGTCTTTGTATATAAACAAACAAAGACGATTTTGACTTAATAATCGTCTTCAAAAGCATGCAACAAAAAAAAGGATCAACAAAGAGAATTTTTACAACCGTCGTCTTAACAGTTGACAATTTCCACTAAGTAAAAAACTAATATATTTTACTTAGTGGAGTAAGAATACTCTAATAATGACTAACACCAATTCAAAATTATAATGAATAATTTTATATTTGATCACAACAATCTGTTTAAAATTAAAGAACAGTGGCTGCTATAAAAAATAAACATCAAAGAGAAAGTGAAGACAAGCATACCAGTATTGAAATAGGCTCCAAGTAGTTTCAGCAATTCATTAAAGAAATGTGCATATTGAAAACAACCTTCTCTATTGAATTCACATTCCTGATGGACAAAAGGGTTGTTCTCCAGACAGAATTTCATAGCCTATAAAACATATGGTTAAAATATGTTATATAACAACTGCACTGGAGAGCTAAAAAATGATATATGTAAACATTTTGAAGAAATCCGTGGATCCAAATTAACATTAATCTTATAATTAATAGCTACATTGTTAAAGGTATGCAAAAAATAAGTAACTGTTGAAGAATTCAGGATAGTATTAAAAATTGTTTTGGGGCCTAATCAGTATACGTGCATTTTGCCTCTCATTTTTACAATATACTCTTTCACATATATTAGCATAGTAAGTATTTCTATGCGTGGAAGGAAAAATAAAAAGTATAGGATCTAAACCAAAAGGTTTTTAAGTTTCCTAGGTTGTAGCCAATCAGAGGTATATCTTGGGTTAATTTATTGAAGGTCTCCTCACTCATATGAGCAGAATAACTGGTCTTCTCCCATAATAAATAACAATTAAAGAACAAATACAAAAATAAAAAACAATAAAGACAGTCCCTTTTGTATATTCATTGTTAAAACTCTTATTCCAATGACTTTTGAAATCAAAATTGCCTAAATTTAGTTGCTCCTACAGAAATTGTTATGGGTAAGATTATATAAAGGAGAGCACAAGACTATCAAAATAAGAATATTTGTTTTCCACGTACTATAAGCATAACTTATAATCGCATACAAGGCCAAGATCATCAAGACAATACAAAATCTTTGAATAAGTCATTGGATAATCGCTTCCGCAGTTTTTCAAGTGTATCATCAATGTCTTTGTATTGACATTCCACCGACTGTTGCAATATTAGCAATGAAGCATCAAACTGGTAAAGCCAAAAAAAGTTCTCAATGTCCTTATAAATTCCATGGAAAACAGATATATAAGGAAAATTAATTTTTATATTGTTTGTGTCAATATATACACCTGGGAATCATGTATACATCTATTAATATATCCTCTATACATCTCCTGCACAAGATGTATATATGCCACTTGTAATACATCTCACACACTCCTCACTAGATGTCAAAGTGAAAAAGTATTTTCTTGTTGGTCACAGTGGCAGAGCCAACAAAAATTTTTAGCCTATGCCAAATTTTAAGTAGTGCCAACTTTATTTTTAGATAATGTCAAATTTTATTTTTAATCCTAATTAATTATATAAATATATAATTATTAAAAAAAATTCTCCACCACTCAATAATTACAAATTTTATTTTTTGGATAGTATCATGATCATCGTTGGTTCCAAAGTGGCTCCGCCACTGGTTGGTCAGGACACTTGAGCTAACACCTCCATGTAGATGGAAACTTGAAAGACACTAGTATTGTTAAAATAAGTATTTAACTTTTTAAACATTAACAAAAGTCAACTTAAAAAAAAAAATATATATATATATATAATATTAAAAAAATCTTCTTAATATGATTTTTGTGATGCTCATTATCATAGAATAACTGTGAAACCTAAGGTGGAGCTCTGAAAATCAAATGATTATTGAATTATAACAGTACCTATAGCTATATATATTTAGAAACAAGGCATTAACTTTCAACAGAAAAACAAAACACATCTTCCACTGCCCAGAAACAAAAACTAAAACAGAGAAATTGGCCACTGAACACTACTGTGTTTGAAACTTAAAAACTTCATATACAGCTAATCAACATCGCTTACAATGGGAGCAACATGATGAAATGTATTTCCAGTGACATAGGATGAATCAATCGAAGCACTGACTATTTTCTTAATGTGCTCAGTAAACATAAAGCTTCCTTTTCTCTCATCTGCTAGCGCGCATGCTTTTAACATAAGTTTTTTCTCTTCCCATAATTGTTGATAGTTAAAGACAAGTTACACTACTTTGAAAGGACAAATGAAAAAAGATAAAATAATCAGTTTCAGAAACTGCTCCATACATGTATACACCATCGTCTAGCCGTAAACTGTCAAGATACTAAGTTGACAGGCTGAGATAGGAGCAGGGATGACTAGGAAGCTAAATATACATCTACAAATCCAAAATTTATGTAAAGGACCAATAAAAGAATCTCCCATGACACTGTTAGGAAAGAAAACAGAAAATTGAAATTGTTTTATTGGCTCTTCACATATACATGTGAGGCAATGTTATCAGTAGCGGATGTCAGAAGGCCGAAATTCCACCATATAAACACTATATTGAGCCTTATGGTGCTGCCGTGGCAGGCCTCCCTTCACAAATCATGCCATTCCACCATGGCGGTGCCATGACCGCTGTTTAACAACACTGGTGTGAGGTTTCCACTCAACTGCCCAAGATGACAAAAAATAGCTCACATGAATCAATTTGTATTAATGATAAATATTTTCTCCTTTCACTCCATAAAACTAGCTATCTCAATATACATACACATATATATAGGGAGGTGTCAACTCAACTGCCCAAGCATACAACTATTATTTTAATTAGACACATAGTTAGGAGTTTCTGCTACATGTCATCCATGTGTTGGGGAGTTGAAGGTGTTGGAAATGTGTCTGACACTCGCGCTGGAGAAGCTTCAATGTGTCTTCCATTCCCACACCTTACCCTGGAGAAGTATCCATATGGAGACTATACCCTATACTATAGTCAGTCTGTAATTTACCTGAGACCATAAACCTTGCATCTTTAATTTCTTGTCAGTATTGTTGAGAAATTGAGCTTGATTATATAACCTACAATTTTCTGAAGCATAGGGCACACATTGATCCAACTCTTTCCTACCTCTAATAGCAAAAATCTGTAACAGAATATTTGAGAATTTCACAAATTATCCATTAAATTTTAAATTACAAATGATGTAAAGACGGAAATCAATAAACGCCACCTGAGAATCTAAAATGTTTTAGAGTATATACAGCTAGTCCACTGTGGATGAGACAACTGATGGAAAAGGTTGAATTTTACAATCCATGTAACACTAATAAATAATATAATATAACGCACTGGTTAAACCAAAGTTCACATAGAGGCTTCAAACAATGCTAATTCAATTTCACATGTCAAAAGTCAACATTTATGTATAAGATTAAAGTTTTGTTAATTTTCCTATTTCCAGATATTCCTGACATATTACCTTGGGAAATTAAAGATAATTCATTATATCCTCAATTGAGAATTTATCTAGATATGTGCACATCAGGTAGGATTTCTAATACAGAACCAATGAAGGAGCAATATTCTAACTTGTGTTTCAAAATCTATTTAGCAAAAACATGTAAAGGAAAAAGAATATAAATGCATTTCAGGGGATATAAATATTATAAACGAAATTTAAGGGGCAACCATATTTGAAGACTTCATTTCACTCACTGTTTACCCAAGAACAAATGCTTACCCTTTTAAATTACTGGTGATGCCGCCATTCCAAAACTCTTTGGCTTGTTACTAGATGTGTGGTAATATTCCTTCACAAAAAAAAGATGATGTTAATAAGTACCCCCTCCCCTAACATTAAGAAGTTTTATGATAGTAAAAGAAAAAACTGCTATACACAAGGAAAAAATTTACAATAAAATCAGCTATTAACCTTCATTATTTTAACATAAGGATGGCTCCCACTAGCGCGATGGCATTCATCAATAACCAACAAGCTGACTGTTTGCATCATGAAGAATGCCTTTCTGAGGCTATCCAAGAGAATTTGTGGTGTCATGACCATTACCTGGAAAATTGCAAGAAAATGCATGGACTAATTACACTTGGCAATATATTATTAAGTAGCAGAACAGAAAAATACTGTAGATCAGAGAAAAGTCACAATGAAGTTGTTTATGGACTAAATAAGCATCCAAAAACGCTTTGGCGTATAAATAATATTGGCTTAAATATGTTTTTGATCCATGATATATACCTGAATTTTACATTTGATCCCTGATAAATATTTCTTTCGCATATGCTCCTTGATATTTGAAAAGTTTTTTTTAAATCTTCGTCGTTAGTTAAGTGATGATATGTCTGTCGGTTAAATATTTGATAACGCGATTTGTGGCAACACAAAAACCTCCAATATTTGTTTCAGAATCAAATTTAAGACAGATCTAAATTTTAAAAACAATGAAACAGATCTCAATTTTTTTAAAGAGGTCATCCTTCTCTCTCCTCTTCCATGACTACCTCCTCCTCCACGTCGCCACCTTCAACCACTCCTGAATTCTCTACATCTCTGTCGGCGTCGATCCGTGGTGGTCCCTCACTCCGCCACCACTGTGGGCTTCCGCCGCCACAATCACATGTCTTAGATCTTCAACGCCAGGTTCCCGCACACACCTTCCCCCGTCGAGACAACCACTAAGGGAGACACGATTTGAATATGGTGTTGGCAGAAAAATGATTGATGCTCTCATAAATGGAACTGGTTTGAAGAACGAATGGCAGCTTGCCTTTTCAATTTGGACAGTCACAAATTCTAGAAATAACTTCAATTGGGTGTTCAAGAGGGGCTTCCTTGTTGGAAAGCAGTAGAATTGGGATTCATAGAATGGTGTGTTGTGTGTTGGTTTGATGCCATTAAAGGGGTAAGAACCAAATCTATATTCATGGCACGACACGACAATACTTCAACAACGACGCAACAGTGACCATTCATCCTTCAACAATAGCTTCCCAAGATTACCCCTTCCTAAAAAGCATTACAGCATCGTGTTTTTGTGGCACAAAACAGTATGCAAATTTTTTGCACAACAGAATCATGACTCCAGTACGCAAGTGCACAACACAATTCCGTTGTACAAAAAAAAATCGCACCCCCTTTTGTGCAGCAAAAACATGATGTTGTAATGCTTTTCAAGGAAAGGAAAAAATACGCAGCAAAATCATGATTACATTGTGCAAGGGAGGTTAAAACATGAGAGTACTATAGAAGTGTTATTCCTTTGTACAACGTGTACAATGGAATCACAATTTCGTTTAGATTTTGTTCTTGGAAAAACAATGTATAATGGAATCACACTTTCATCGTACATTTTACGAAATCACACATTCCGTTGTGCAATAACAACTCGTCGCACAACAGAATCATGATTTCATTTTGCAACAGAACTTGTTGCATAATGGAATCATGATTCCTTTCTGCATCAGCAACCTGTTGCAAAATGAAATTGTGATTCTGCTGTGCAAAATTTCACAATGGAATCATGATTTTGTTTACAAAAATGAAAAAAAAAATACTTGACAATGTAAGTGCAAGGTGGGGTAGGGAAGGATAGTTTGGTAATTGCTCTTGGCTATAGGGGTCAAGAGCAATTTTTGTTGGGACCAATAGTAATACCCAAATATGAAATGTGGTTTCTCACATCGTCTGGTTCAAAGGGGAAACATTGACTGAGTTATGATATTTTTGCAACAAAATAATTTTTATAATACTTTATATATAAAAAATTCCTCTATGACTTTCCATTTGATCAATGTAATGCCTTGACTATTTTCACGATCGTTGACGGTCACTCAGTTCATAATTGTTCCAAGTCAAGCACAGGTAATTATGGAGTTCTTAAGTGATAAGCTGTTGGAAAGTAGATGTATTATATTAGTATCACTACTAGAAAAAGGCATTCTACATCGGTTATTGGATACAAACCATCTTCGTAGTCGCTGTTGAGGAAAGTGTGACTTTCCACAGTGGTTTCCAAACCGTCTTAAAAACTTAGTTTCTACATCGGTTGGCGTAGAAACTGTCTTAGAATATATTTTTACAAAAAATGAAAATTCTGAGATGATTTTCCCAAAAAACATTTTAGAAAATACATTTTCTAAGACAATTTTCTGAAAAGTATCTTCCGAAGACGATTTTTCAGAAAATCATCTTAAAATGTCTTTCTTTTAAAAAAAAATGAGGATTCTAAGACGGTTTGGAAACCGTCTTAGAAAGTTTACTTTCTAACATGCTTTTAGGGAAAACCGTCTTAGAATGTCTTTTTTTTTTATAAGAAAATTTAATTTTTTTTAAAAAAATACATTCTATTGTTAGTGTCCACATCGCATGCGCACCATCACTCTCTTTAATCAATCCTAAATTATCTAGTTTCTTCAAAACCCCAGGATATATGGATTATAGAAGCTTTCTCCCTGAGACCAAATACATCACCATATTCATTTAAGTAAAACCACTTATAATTATTGCAATATAAATTACATATGCTCAATCAATTTATTGATAAACTATATGGACACAATATAAAAGACAGACAACCAGAAAACAAGCCCTTTCATCTATCATATTGTTAATTGTCACTCCAAAGGTTAAAGCCTGGAAATCAATCAAGCATACGAAGGAGTCATGTTTTCCACAAAATCCTTATGATAAATTAATTCCAACAAAAAAAAACAAAGTTGCTAACGAGAAATTTCAAAGGTTCCACAAATCCTAAGGCTTTTTGATGAAACCAATCAAACATTTGGTCATAGAAGAACAAAAAAAAAAGGAGAAAATTTTTACTAGACAGATTATCGCAGATCTGGTTAAAAGACAGAATCTAAGTTACATTGTGAATCGAATAAAAAGCACAACAACTGCAAGAGTCACTAACAAACTCAACAAATATTAAGCACACATACTTTCATAGAATTTTTAGTGGTCTAGCAACGCATTGAAAGAAGCCTTAGAGATTCCTTCTAGAAGGTACAAAAGAATAGACATCATTGTTGTACTTACCAAAATCTGGAAGTAGCTCACATCAGGGTGGATGTGGCCTAGGTAAGCTCTAGATCTCGCACGTCGAACACCGAGTTCGCTTTGTTAAGAGGGCAAGATGGGGGACCTGCAAAACAAAGGACTCTAACACTTAAGTAAGTACGTGAGTTAGCGGAGAAAAGTGAATAATGAAAGGGTAAGACGGAACCTAGTACTTATACACTGAGGGGGAGCCTCGGGTCCTTGTATGTCGAGGTTGTTACAGTGGTGTAACAACCCTTAAAGATAATTATTAGCTTGTAGATAATGACTGATAGATAATTGTAAGTTATAGATAATGTGTAATTATAGATAATTTTTTCCTTGTATATAATTGAGTACCTGCCACTTGATAGGGAGGTTACAATATTATCATTAATATTTGAATAATAAGGCCTTGACAAGTAGGAGGGTCGCGAGTTTTTCGAGTCCCTAAGTAGGAACAAATATTGTCCATGTCGATGGTGATAACCTCGACAGGTGAAGGAATTGTAGGTTTGTCAACCCCCCAGCCTGCACAAGTGTTGTTCAGGCTGCTGTTATCAAATTGTCCATAGACATGCTTTTTGTCGTGCAATGAGGTCAAACATGCCAAGCAAGTGGAGTATCCATATTGGACAATTTTGCCTTTACCTGACTGTTGGAGAATGCATTGAAGGACACCGTTTCACTTGTCCTTTGCAACAAACACGTGAGACGCATGCGCAGTACTCTTGCATATGTTTAATTCGAGGAGTGGGCACGTACTAGAGACATGGTTAGTGGGTGACTGGAGTTGCATCGTGGCATGGATTTCTAGGGCGTTATTTCAACTCCCGCAAGTTACCAAAGGGTTGCGTCTTCACTTAAATAGAGTGGACGTTTGTTATTTTTTATGACCACCATTTTTGCATTTATAACTCTCTCCCTTCTAGATCCTTCCTTGCTTCATGATTTCCCCTTTCTCCCTTCAATCATCTTCGTTTGAGGTAGTTCTTTCTTCGACCATGTCTTTGTTTTTCATCTATGATTTCGCCATGGGTCTTGACGATAGTGACTCTAGGGGTTTGATTAAGCAACCCCTGGTAGATCGAGAGGTCATCTCCATCAGCGACTCCTCGGAGGAGGAGACACGCCATGGTACCTCCGACAGTGAGTCCAATTCTTCAAAGCGGAGGGCGAACTCGCGCAATGATGGTTAAGGCTCTTCCCGCCTTCACAAGAAAGTGCAGCCTTCTACTGGCCTCTAGGATAGAGAACCCATTCCAGTCACCACGATCCTTCCTCCTTCTGCTTCAGGTGGAGCGAGAAAGAGTGGTGGAGGGGATGTCAGGGCTTCCTCTCTTGTGCGACATAGTCATAGTGTCGGGTCATCGTCATCCCCTTAGAGTCATTGGTTACGAGTGGGTGAGGAGCGATGTTCTAAAGTATTGTTCCTCAATATGCTCTGCAACAAGTATCAGTGTTCTTCATAGTCAATTTAGGTTGGCTAACCCTGAAGACCCCTACAAGGTGGCCGTTGAGGCCTGCGAGAGTGATGATTTCTCTTTTTTGAGGGCGGAGCCAGGTTATTCGCCCTTCTTTTTCATGTATCGGTGCCTCTTTGAGGTGCTAGGTTTGATTCTTCCTCTGAAATCCTTTCAATGTGCTTTTCTTAAGAACTTGAACATTGCCTAATCCCAACTTTATCCCAATAATTGGGCTATGGTGAGGGCTTTTGAAATCTTGAGCTTTTTCTTCAACATCCGACCCAATGTGTCGGTGTTCCTATGCTTCTTTCAGATGAAGTTGATAAGCAAAATAGGATGGGTTTCGGTGAATACTGTGTTCAAGAAACTGTTCGAGTTTGACTCAAATGTGTTTCGTCACTTTAAGGACCGCTTTATCAAGGTCTGGGCTATTGACGTCGTGGCTGATGGGTTGCCATTGATGTCCAATCGGGACGAAGAGTCCCACTTCCCGTTTAACTGGCAGTTTGGTCCTACCAGGTTCAAGTTTTTCGATGAGGATCTGTTGACCCATGTAGAAAGGGTGGACAAGGCAATATGGAGCAACTGTCAACTTCATTGGACGTGTGAGCCATTTTGTCTTTGCCTTCAATGGATGACCCTTTCGTTGCCTTGGATGATAAATTATTTTTCCATCCTCTATGTCTGGGGTATTAGCCCAAATTAACACTTGCTGTGTTTTTGTCATTTTGCAAGT
Organism: Glycine tomentella; assembly: GCA_007407185.1. NCBI lineage: Eukaryota > Viridiplantae > Streptophyta > Magnoliopsida > Fabales > Fabaceae > Glycine > Glycine tomentella. The sequence continues at coordinate 334,133 of PYAF01004608.1, forward strand.
ATAATGGACGATTTCCCCTGGAGTCCTTTGGTGAAGCATGCTAGACCTACTGGTGGGGTTGTGCCACCTTCCTCTATCAATCCTCCTATTGGAGGTGAAGGTCGACCTGTTGCTGGGGTTGGCCCTATTGGTGCAGAAATTGTTGAAGCTTCCCCCAACATCCCTTCCTCTATTTTGGTTAAGAGGAAGCGAGATAACAGTATTAGGACTTCAGGCCACAAAAAGTGAGCACCCCTCTTAGCCTTCGCGTAATGAGGTAGGTTGTCGGGCTTCTTCCCAGTTTGGGTGACCCTCTTGCTGCTATTTAGCAGGGCCCACCTATGGCATCATTGGTCTCCCAGGCCACTACTATTGTTGTTGCTCCTGCTCCTGTTGCTTGTCATGCTTCTACAACTCTCTCTTCCTGCTGCCAATGGGATTTTTGCTTCCCTTATTGATGTGACCAATGTATCGGTCTTTTCGGTTAGCCCTCTTGTGGCTCTTTCATCCACCACATCTACGCCCTTGTCGAGAGTTCATGCGACGGTAACTAGTTCTCCTGAGGTTTCACCTCCTTCCTCCTCAACTCTATAAGTTCCTCCATTGTTGTACTGGCATCGATGTTACCTGCTTCTTCTTCTTGCCCCAATGTCTCCCTTGATCACGTCTATACCTCGCGTGATACTGACTCGCTAGGGAGCATGGGGTATAAGCCAGAGCAAAGGACTCTGACTAGCTTTGTATCTTCCTTTGACAAGAATTTGATTTGGTTAGTTGAGGTTCAAGGTGCAAACCAACTCTGTTAAGGTCTTCCCCAAAGAAGCTTGGCGATTTTGGAGGTGAACAGAGATTACCACCAGGAAGCTTTGAGTAAGGTGGCATCCCTAGAGGCACAGATTTCTAAGTGGAGGGCCACTGCTCGAAAAGTATGGAGAGTGGAGCATCCCAAGGTGACCAATGTCATTGTTGCCTTTGCTGAGGCGGTTAAGTCCAACCACCAACTATCTGCCAAGGTTGGATGGTGACAAACTGGTCGACCGCTGCAAGGAACTACTGAGGGAGAAGAAGGACTTGGCTAGCAAGGCTGAGAGTGCCGCTACAACGAAGGACTATTTGTCCAAGGTGGTTTCCAACCTTGAGGCTCATTTGAAGGAGTCAGAGTCTAGGTTGGGGGAGTTCGAGCTCAAGGCATTGAAGGAGAGGGAGCCATGCATAGAGCTTGAAGAGGAGTTGCTCATCTACTTAAAGGAGGTTGTGGAGAAATATGAAAAAGGTTTTCACAAGGTCGTCAGGTAGGTCGGGTTCTTCTACAAGGACCTTGAGTAGGGTCTTTTTGACCCATTCAAGGATGTGGAGGATGGTATTATGCTTAACGAGGAAGAGATAGTTGCTGCGGAGGAAGGTGCCAGCGAGGAGCAGGACACTAGGGCCGATGTCCAGGCTTCCCCTTTTTTTTGTATTTTTGTTTTGTTTGATTTTGGTCCTTGAAGGCGTGTAACTCTGACAATTGTTCTCTTTTAATACAAATGCTTCCCTTTGTTGACGAAATTTTTCTATGTCATTCTTAGTTATGTGTCTTGTATGTTGTTGTCATTTGTTTATGTGATGCTCTATAATGGTAAGTGTTAAATATGGAAACACTTCACACTTAACCAAGAGGGGGGTGAATTGGTTGGTCTTGGTAACTTAAAACTTTTTAGGTAATTAAAATTAGAGTTTCAAAATCAGAGTTTCTTTTCCCTTTGGATCTTTATCACAAATACAATCAAGATTCTTTATCCAAGATCAATCCAAGACTTGTAATGCTTCAAGAAACAATATGTAAAACAGAATTTACAAAGAAATTAATCAAACATACAGAATATCAATGAACACACAAGATTTATACTGGTTCACCTCAAACACTATGAGGCTACATCCAGTTTTCTTCTACTCAACACTAGAGTAGAGTTCCACTATTGCAAATAATATTCTTACAATCAAATACAAGCTTCTCTTTATCAATCCTAGATAAAGTTCAGAGATCTAAAACCCTATTAGATCCTTAGAAGCCACACCCACACTGAGAACACTACTCAGCTGTCCTTAGAGAAACATTATCTCTAATCTTGCAAGAAAACCCATTTACAATAGAACAATAGAACAAAGATTCAACAGAAAACTTTACACCCACAAAGAGTAAGGAAAAAATTCACCTGATGATCCAAGAATGAGATGCATAGGAATGGAAATACCAGGTTGAATGCAGAAACAATTATGCAGAACAGCTTTTCCTTAACCTTTGTGAAAGATTGCCTTGCTTCACTAAAACCTTAATGACCCATATATGAATCAATGGAAACAAGAGCCTAAGAACCCAGAAGAATGCCTTTTTGTATGCTTAGAAAGCTTTTGGAACACTCAGTAATCGAAATCTCAAGTCTCCTTAATCACAAGGCATGGGTTCTATTTATATTAATTTTTTGAAACAGAAATAATCGATTAAAAGCGCTCCTGTAATCGATTGTTTAGCATTTGTAATCGATTACATACGCTCCCGTAATCGATTAAACCGTTCATAGTAAGTTCTGGGTTCTTGCAACGGGTCATATAATCGATTAACCCGACGCGTAATCGATTACTCCAGAGGTCCTTTAAAATCAATTTGTATTGAGTAATCGATTACAATAATCGGTAATCGATTAAGCTAGACTAAGCAAAAATCATGTTTAAGTAATATAATCGATTACAACCAATCGTAATCGATTAATGCAAAGTGAGTGCAAAATATGTAATGAACTAAATAATCGATTACAATGAGTGGTAATCGATTAAGGCAGAGTGACCACTTTTTCTTAGCAAGCATGTAATCGATTACAATTCAATGGTAATCGATTAAACTAGTCACTTAGCCATATCATATGTATACTAAGATTGAAATAATCGATTATCCCGATGGTGTAATTGATTAAATTGTTCCTGATAATTTTCCAGAAAGCTTGAAGAACAATGTAATTGATTCTTTAAGTGTATTAATCGATTAAACCAGCTTCATGCTATTTTTTTCAAAATACTTAGCTTCTTTTTAAGTTCCAAATCAAATACTTAAAACCTTTATGTTGTAATGCTTAAATGAATATGAATGATATGCATATAAGGGCTTGGATCATCAGAATGCTTTCATTCCTTTTACATTTAATCACAAACTTCATCTTCAAGCCTTCAAACATGTTGAAAGCCAAAACTACTTCCAAGTCTTCACATTGCTTCATTCTTTAAGTAATCTTCAAGCAGCTCCCCCTCAAATCAACAGTAAGGATAGGTTGCTTTGACGTGGATGATGTCCTTACAGCATAGGAAGTAAGACCTTGAGTGAAATTAAGAGTTTTAGATGACACGAAATCATCTAAGGTTTGATTTCAACTTGGTTAAAGGTATTGTCATTCATATGATGATGCTTCCTTTCGCTTTGCGGAGCTTCTACCCTGATGCTTATAAGGAGGTAGTATGAATTCCACCTGATTAAAGGTCTTGCTAACCAATTTGGTGGTGTCTCATTTTGCCTATCATTCCAGGATAAATGATTGAACCTTTGGCTATGCTCGTTTTAGTTCCAAAGGGATGGGCTTACCAAGAGTGTGCCTTGGGTTTTGTGCTCCAAGGGTGGATGTAATGCCCTGAAATTTCGATAACTAGAAATAGATGTTTGATGTATTTGTTGTGTTATTTGATTATTTGATAAGTTTAGATTAGTTGAATTTTTGTGTAAATTACCCTAGTGCAATTGCTTGGTGTGGATGTTAAGTCATGTGAAGTTTGTTTGATTTATGTTTAAAATGTGTGATTGATAGTTTGACCCAAAACCTATTTTAGTAAAACTATAATCCCGAAATCGTTAACCGTCACCTTCAAATTTTTACAGTAGGATCATAACCCACCTCTTTATATTTTGACCATTGGGATCTGAAAAATAACAAATATTAATGCCAATCTAAGCGCGACCGGTGCGCTAAGCGCAATTTCCAGATAGAGAGGAAATTCCGTTGAGCGAGACAGGGCACGATGAGCGAGATATGCGGATTATAAATACGTCCAGCAGTGCAGAAAACGCGTTTTCACTTCTCCCTCCCTCTCTCTCTCTCTAAACTCTCACCCAAAACCCTAGAACGTCCTCTTACACCACCCACGACCACTGGTGACCACCACGAGCAGCTGTTGCTTGGCGTCGGACCACGGGCACAGAGAGGAACACTTTTATCAGAGCGAAATCTTCAGAACTCAACCTGAGGATTCAATAGAGAATGGAGCCTCCAATCCTTTTTTCTTGGTTTCTTAGAGGTAACTATGGTTTCCTTGTCTTCTCCTAGTTAGTTTAAGTCTCTCTTAGTATCTTTTGTGATTTGGGTACCGTTATTGGGTGTTTTTACACTTCTTTTCAAAACTCTTTGAAAATGAGACGTTGTAAAAGTTTCCTTTTTATAAAATTGATGTCATTTTTGTAACCTTCGTTGAGCCCCGGTCACATTTGGTGTGATCGGAATTTCAAAATGATGTCTTTTTTATGCGAACTACCAAAACACCAATTTAGCCCATTTTTAAATTTGAGTAGGTATTTGACCCTAAATATTAATATTGACCTTGTCTTTGAAATCTATCCTAAATTGTCTTCGATTTGGTATATAGAGTTCTACATTTGGGCCAAAGCACACACACTTGAGGAATCTCAAAATAACACTGTGAGAAGCTAACGGGAGAATTTATAGCTAGATAAGGGGAGTTTATTGTTTTGTTATAGCTTTTGATGCCATAGTTGAGGGTCAGGAAACCCAATTATGGTAATGTATGCATGTCCCTATTGTGTGTTGGTTTTTAAGCTTCAAAACTATGTTTTAAACTAATGTGATGTGATATATTTATTATTGATGTATGTTTGTTCCTGTTGTGTGCTCGTTTTCAAGAAAAATTGTGCTTTTAAGTAATGGGATACGATGAATTTGTTATTGATGAATAAAACTATGAATGATGTTGTTGTTGTTGCAATTATTGGATTTTTGGGAAACGTCTTAATTACAGATGAGACTCTGCCCAAAGTTTTATAATATGTTTTCCTATTGAATTCTTTATTAAATTTTTAAAATGGGCATAAGAGTGTGTTTTATATATTGTAGTCCTCCTCTTTAATTTAAAATTTTCCTAAAATACTTGTCTCGTGGTAATATCGATTGTGGATGAATGAGATGATATTGATGTCGTTGATGATATTGAAATTGAGATAATGTTGATGTGGTTGATGATGTTAAAATGAGATAATGTTGATGTGGTTAATGATGTTGGAATGAGATGATATTGATGTTTATGATGATGATATTGAAATAAAATGATGTTGATGTTGTTGATGACATTGAGATGAAATGATGTTAATGTTGATAATGACAATGATGAGAGATAATGTTGATGTTGACAATGTCATTGTATGTTGTGGATACACATGGGGGTGCATGACTGGATATCTCTGCGAGAAAGAGTTTACGAATTTTAAGCATCCCTAAAGAGAAAAAGGGAGTGTTTAAAATTTCGGTCCCTATCCATGGTCAGTGCATTGATGAGTCAATGGTTGTATGTTGTGTATGTACATGGGGGGTGCATGACTTATTGGATATTCTTGCGATGAAGGGTTTACGAATTTTAAGCATCCCTAGAGAGAAAAAGGAATTGTTTAAAATTTCGGTCCCTATCCACGGTCAGTGCATTGATGGTGCCCATGTTTCATACTTCATAATTGCATGGATGAAAATAGAATGGTGGCAGTAAGTACCGGGGGTACTTGAGGGCATATCACTCTGTTTGGAACTCCCTTGAAACTCAGGGTTGATTATTGAGAATGATTGTGGTTGTTATTGTTGTTTTCTTTCTAATTGTTGTTATCTGATGCTTGTTGATTTTGTATAATAAACTCGTCCTTGCAATTTTTGTACCGTGTGGTTGGTACCTGTGATGATTGCGAACTTTCGTTCTTGGGAACAGATGAGTAGCAGTAGGTGACCTTGGAGGGAGATCCTTTTTGTTGGAGCCGCCAAGCTGACGTGATAACATTGGAATTCATTTTGGGAGAGAGTTGAGTTTTGTTATTAACTCTTTCTTAGTTGATTCCTTGATTCTCTTTAATTGGGCATGTAAACCCCAAGCTTATATATATATTAAAAGATAAATTATGTCCTGATATGTGAATGATATGTAATGGTTTAAAATATACATACATATGTATTTATTTGTGTATTTTTATGTTGTTTGATAAGGGTATTATCACAAAAAAAAAAAAAAAATCATTCTCATTTTCATAATCAAGTTAATGGAGTCTTCATTAAAATTTGAAATTACACGTTTAGAGTTAGTGATATCGTAGTGACGAGGCGAGTCATTACAGTGGACCTTGGGTTTCCTGTATTCCAAGGGTTGGACCTTGGTTTTGTCAAGCCTTGAACTAGGGACATGTTCGTCCTGGGTTTTGGCTAGGCTTACCAAGGGCGGACCTTGAGTTTTGGTGAGGTTCACCAAGGATGGACTTGGGTTTTGTGAAACTTTGGAGACCGAGACTCACCAAGGGCAAACCTTGGGTTTTGCGAGCCTTTGGAGATCGACCAAAATCTTGTTCATCCTAGGTTTTGGCTAGGTTCACCAAGGGCGGACCTTGGGTTTTGCAAACCTTTGGAGACCGAGACTCACCAAGGACAGACCTTGGGTTTTGCGAGCCTTTGGAGATCGATCAGGAACTCGTTCGTCCTGGGTTTTGGCAAGGCTCACCAAGGGTGGATCCTTGGGTTTTGCGAACCTTTAGAGACCAAGACTGTGAGTGTTGTGGTGGAGTTGATTTGGGACGAGGTTAGGTGTGTGTTGTTGGTTAGTAGTGAGTGGCACTGGTTTTGCTTGTGGTTATGGTGGGAATGAGAAGGTGAGGATTAGTGTGAGACAGAATTGCGTGTGAGAGACAACAAAAGCGTGAGAGAAAGGTCGTGTTAACTAGAAAAGGGAGCACTTTCAAAGACAATTTTTCCAAAAATCGTTGTTGAACACTTCCAATGATTAACAAAAATGTCATCGCCTTATATATTAAGACGATTTTCGGGGACCGTCGTCTAAAGTGCGTCGTAAAAAATGTTTTTTTAGTAGTGTATAGGTAGTACAAATTAATTCTTTTAAGTCATCCTCATATGTATAATTTCATACTTGCACAACCTTTAGACCCCTGTCATTCGAGTGTGTCTATTCAATTCATTCATGTACTCATACCATTGAAAGCCTACCATGAGTCGCTTCTCATTTGTTTCTCATCTTTTTTGCACCGACAATCACTCATCATCTTCGTCATTCGTTAGCATCTGAGATGTGACACACGTATTGGAAGAGAGGTCTACTCTGATACAACTTGTAATGCTCCTTCTACTTTCAGGAACGTTGATTGTCCACACTAAACAACAAAGACTTTTCAACATGCTTTATTCTCACTCATACACTTTCCAAAAAACTTCTTACAGGATCACTCATCTAATAATTTTTCCAAGTCAAGCATGCTTAACTATAGAATTCTTAAGTAATAAACTACTTAAAGGTATATGCATTGGTTGGTATAGATAGTACAAATTAGTTCATTTAAACTATCCTTAATTGTACAAGCTTCTTTAAATCTCTCTCATTCGAGTGTGTATTTGATTCATTCATTGAAAACGTGTCAGGAGATACTCATTTTTTGTGTCTAATCTATTTTGCATCGATGATCACTTCCCACCCTCATCAACAACATTCGGATGTTACAATCCACATCTTAGTTCACAATTCTCTCTTTCTCTTCATGTGTCTTTCTCATTTATAAAATATAATTTATTTGAAATATTCAAGTACATACAAGTATAATTTCTCATGTAGACTTGTGTGTGGTACCCATTTGAATGTTGAGCGAAAGACCAAGAATTTGGAACCTAAAAAGCAGTAATCAAATAAAATATGTTTGTGGTGAATAACTACAAAACTATTTATACTAAAATTTTAATTCACTCATATAAGTATAATTATTTTTAGGTTAATATATTTTTAATTATTTATGTTTTTAATAATATTCAGTTTAGTCTATTATTTTTAAAACATTCAATTTAGTCTTTTTATGTTTTTAAAGTGAATCAAAATAATCCTTTTGAACAATTATAGTTTTCAATTTTTGGACACAATCTTGAACACTTTCATTTTCCTTACTAATTCAAATTTAAAATTTATTTCATTAGATTCACTTATATGAAAATTATAGAACTCAACTAATTTTCAAACTAAAAGGATCATTATTAATATGGTAAAAATTTCATAAGAAATTAGTCTCACTAGCAATCCAACAAGAATTTGATATTAGATTTTTCAATTTTATGATTGGTCGTTGGATCATTGTTCATGTGAATTTTATGGTATTTTTTTACAAACATCAATTGGATTGTACAATTTTCATGTGTGAATTTAATAGAACAAGTTTTATGTCTCAAGTCAGCCAGAAAATGGTTCAAAATAATATCCCAAAATTGAAAATGATAATTCAAAAATATTATTTTGACTGACTTTAAAAACATAAAACTAAATAAAATTTTATAGAAAATAAATGACCCAACTAAATATAATAAAAAACATAAAAGACTAAGTCTTCCTTTTTGTAGTCCCATATTTTGGTGCTTTTAAATTATAATAAATAAAAATTACGTGAAATTTACTTTCACGTATAAATATCAAATTTGAAAATGAAACTTACGGTGAAAAAAATAATATTTTTTATTCTTAATGCAACATTCATCTTTAATTTTGGAGTTTTAATTATAATAAGAATATATATATATATATATATATATAACATTTGTAATTACACCATTAATTAATTACAAATAATTATATACAGTAAAATTTATTGACTTTTATACTGATTATCATGAAGCTATATTAAACATGATTTCTTTTGACAAACTAAAAATTTTACGCCCATATAGTACCTATTAATCTCTTATGGTATGTAGTGTTCTGATATCAAAAGATGATAAAAATTAAATGAAGAATAATTGGAGTTAAAGTTTAATTTTCAAATATTATTAGTGTAAAAAAAAGTATACAATCAAATAATTAGAAATTTTTTAAATATATTTTTTAGATAATTATGAATAATATATAGGAGATAAATTTATTTCAAAATGAGGATGAATTTAAAAGAATATTAATCTAAAAAAATCTAGTAAATATTATAATGATATAAATATTCATTTATTTTAAAAGAAAAGATGGAAATACAAACATGAAATTCATACATCAATAAAACTATCAATTTGTATTAAAAAATTCAAATGCATGCAATGCTTTTAAAACATTACAAATAGTCGCAACTTTATTATTACTTAAATATATAATAAAAATGACAAGTTGTATTATGTTAAACTTTGAAAATAAATTTTAAGGCTCAAATTTTCTAAACAAGCCCTACCCTCAGCTACAACATTTTCCTCTTGCAGATACAGAAGCAAAACCCAAATATAAAATACAAATCAATTTCCTCATCCGTGACAAATAAAAATGCACTGAACAATATCATCTGCTACTACAAAAATATAAGTATTTCATCAAGGCAGAACAGAATCCTAACTCCCCAAAATTATAGGAATACAAAGCATCAGCTCCCCCGAGACTAAAAAATAAAGTCGAAAAAGTTACAGCCTACTGGCTCCTTCTGAAAGGATTAAACAAATAAACCTTACCATGAATAATTTCACATCTCCAGCCCTCGCAATGGTTCCAAGTAGTTACCTGCTTTTGCACTATAAAAATATTGTTTCTTGATACACAAGGAATAAGATAAGCTCTGACTTATCCCATTTCAGAAACTTCAATTGATTACAAACCTGTAACATAAAATTATTTGCAGACACCAATGGCAGATGCATACACCAGAAATATTGTATTCACAAAACCTTGAATTGGCTTTTGCTCATAAAAATGATTACTATCCCAATTATCTAACAGGCTAATAATACATTCACTAATCTAGTAGAACAAAAAATAAAGTGTTCATCTGCAAGGGCAGGGAGAACGAGGAAAAAATAAAAGGAAAATGAGGAGGGGGGCTACAAGGAAAGAAGAGACGACCCTGTACACATGCCTCTATATTCGTCTCTTTCCAAAGAAAATAGTAGAAAACCCTCTAAAAGCAGTGCTAATATACAAGACCTATCAAACGAATGAAGTAAGTAATCATGCCTACCAATACAATTTTTCCTAATCTTTTGACAGGACCTACACAAAACAATGGATATCTATCTCCATATTCCAAAGCCCTCATGTATGACCAGCTTCGTCTGCACAAAAACCATAACAAAATGTAAGTATTTTTCTTTTCATTCTGCCATGAAAAAATAGATAAATACACAGGAAAAGAAAAATCAAAGTCCAGATTCACACACCGGATAAAATTGATGCACAATTAATATGAACCTATGATCTTAAGCTATGCATATTACAAAAATCAGAAAATTTCATCAGTGGATTTCCTCTAGGAGAAAACAATCACGTCCTATAACAATCACATCAGTGGATTTCATCAGCGATTGGTCAATGGCCAGAGAGGTCCGCCTGGCCAGAAAAACATGATAGCAATGATATCTATTATCTATTATCTATTATAAATTACTATATATTAAAAAAAATTCCCTCCTTTCTCTCCTTGTCACATGTCATTAGGTGGTTAAATGCACAATATTAATCACTTTACAAAATTAAAAAAGTATTTTAACTGAACTAACATAAATATTCTTATTTAATAATTTTCTTATTTAATAATTACTCAAATACTTTAACTGATCTCAAATTCATTAATATTTTTTTATTAAGTGTATATTATATTAAAATATTAAGATAAAAAAATATAGAAAATTATTTTTAACATAAAATATTTCTCTAACATTTATGTTTGTAAACAATACTAATTTTGTTGTTTCATTTTCGTTGGAAAAGTCATCTTAATTGTGGACACCCCTTAGCCTGCCTTAATTTTATGTTTGGGTGATGGTTTAATGGTTTACTCCCACATCAACTACAGATACAGCTGAATTAAAGTAGGTTTCAGTTAAGCCTATAATCCACTTTTTAAGATGGTATCAAAGCCTATTATAAATTCATTGTTAGGTCCTAACCTGCGTTTAACATGCTCCAGGCTGAAAGTCCAGGGTGTGAGGCAAAGTGTTGGAGAAGTTGTCTTCATTGTGACAACCCTTAGCATGCCTTAGTTGTAGCCTCTTTGGGGGTTGCAACGAAGTGCAACCTTGAGGGTGGTTATTTAGTGGTTTAGTCCCATATCCACTAGAGATATGACCAAATTAAAGTATATAAGTGGAGGGGTAACCCTCACCTTAAATGTTAATTTTACAGGGTTAAATTAGGCCTATAACTCACTTTCAAAGAATTTTAATGTGTCGAAGTGAATATACTTTATAATTTTCCTTAATTATAAATTTTGTTGTTTATGAGATCACTGCAGATCAGCGTGATTTGCATTTAACCATTTCTTTGAGTTGGTTCCAAAGTTATTATTATTAAATTGTGTTTAAGAAATATACTTCATATATTGTATACGGTAATGATTTTTATAATTGATACTTGTTATTAGCTTACCGTAAAGAAAAAATTATTATTGAACTCTTAATTAATCAATATTTTATTATTGTCTAAAGTAACAACATTTTTGCATGTAATTTTTATTTATTATTCCATACAACTATTATATTATTAAACTAGAATCAAATATATATTTTATTTCATTATTAATTATGGTATGCATTTTCATGTATACTCTATATAAAAGCTTTTCCCATATTATAAACCAACTAAATGCCTTTTCAGAAACCATTTACTAGCTGAGAATGTGATTTGTGTTGCGGTTCTTATTTATATATAAGAATAAAAAAGTATATATTTCTAATCACTTAAGATATTTGTTTACAATATGCAGCATGGGCATGTTTTAAAATGACACAATAATAATATTTTTTTCCACGTTAAAAATATTAGAAAACTCCGTACAGAAAATATAAGAAAATTATTTTTAAAAAATACTATTTCTCTAACATTTGATTTTAAAGTGCCGAATTGAATATAGTTGAATAACTTTTCCTTAATTATCATTTAAAATTTTATATATTACACACACATATAATTTAATAAACAACAAAGAACTTAAAAAATATTTAAGAATTAAATTATATTTTAAGTTAAATGTATAATTTTAAATTTTTATTTAATTATTGTTATTATTATTACAAAATTATTATTTAACTATTAAAATAATTCATTTATATTTTTAATAATTATAAAATTAAAGTATGAACATAATTACATAATTAAATTTTAATATTTTATATATAATATATAATACAAATATTATATAAAATTTATAACTAAATAATTAAATTACTAATTATAAATATATGTATAACACGGGATGTATGAAGAGATTAAAGTGGGTTTTTCACTTTCTCCCACAGAAGTCCAGGCGGGATTTGACGGGTATCTACGGGTTTAATTCTTGCTGTCGTGCCTATTTAGGAGCGTCAAGAATGTACACCCTTACCCTACGGGTTTTTTCTATGATTTATTCATTAGTCAAATTAGTCTATTCCTGAGAAAAAATATTAAATGTATGTTTCAATACATGTGCAAATCATACAAAGATTTTTTTTTTTACACTTTACTATTTTACTTTTTGAGATAATGAAATAATCATTATAAAGAAAAATATTTATACAAATTAATAACTAAATAATATACAAAAAATATATATAACAAGTAACAACTCGTGCATTAGCACAGGTACCGTACTAGTTTTTATGCAAAGATTTCCCTTGTTTGCAGGTTAAAGTCCAGGGTTTCTACCTATTGGGGGAAAACTAGCCTTCTATGTGGTAAAACAACACCTAATCCCAACTCTTCATTTTTGTAGCCCCAATCAGAAGGGACTTTGCATATTGCAGAACAGAACCCCAAAATTCAAATAAAAAAGTGTTTAACACCATTAGTTACAATTAGTTAGGATGGGGACTTTGGGCTACGGAGGTGCAAACCAAGTTCAACCAAGTTTGTAACTGTATTCACAAGAGATTTTTCCTATTTGTTTTAATAAAATACCAGGTTTCTATCCCAATGCTACTGTCGACCAAGCGAATATATACTACTGAGATTACCATTGACGAAAAGACTTTTCACAAAAATCAAAACCAATCACAAAATTTCAAAGTACCAATGTTCATATACCACTAGTGAAAACTCAATTATATCCCACCCTTCGATGAAAAAGATTTAATGAAATATGTACTTCAATAATGACTAAATTTTCGAAACACAAGGCAATAGAAAATAAAAATACCTGTACAATGGTGACAAAGGGCATACAGATTCCAACCGACAGAACCACGCACACTCAGCTGCTTCATCCATTACAAGTCATCATTCCACTTTAGAATTGGGTGGATGGATAAGGAAACTGCACTTCCCTGGTTGCATATGTTGCACTTGTTGCTGAGATTGATGTTGCACAGTTAAATCTGTGGGAGAATGCTGCTCCTGCTCCTGTTGCTGCTGATGATGTTCTGTAGACTGACATGATTGTTGAGATTGGATGGGTTGAGATGAGGTTTGTTTTTGAAGAGCCAGTGGCTGCTGCTGCCACTGCACCCCAGAATTATGTGCACGGGAAGGTAAGCTAGTTGATAATTGTTGTGGGCCCAGCCCTTGACTAATAGTTGGTAGCTCATTTCCAGCAGAATTTCCAACAGGTGTGCTCTCCAGAGAGCTCACCTGATTAACTGGATTGGGCACATTGGAATCAGGTGATTCTGATGTTCTCCACTGAGAAGATGCACTAGGAGGAACAACAGTTACACCAGCTGCATCCATACAACCAGGAGACATTGCAGTGTTTGTACTGACTTGTGAAGCACTGTTTGCAGGATTTTGATCAACTTTAGGTGAATCAGATTGAGATATGCTTGATGACTCAGAATGCACCTGACAGTTTTGTTGCAACATTCTCTGAACATTTGATTGAGTTTGATTACTTTGCTTATACGGTGGCTGAGATTGTAGTGGGAGTTGATGATGGTTAGAAGCACCAGTTGGCTGTGGAGGTGATGCCATATGGCCTGCAGTAACGGATAAAACATGTCCTTGAATGCTATTATCAGGAGATACCACTGGCTGAAGTTGTTTCAACGAAGTGTTTGCTGGTCCAGAATGTAGCTTTTGCTGCAACTGGGAATTATTTGGAGAATGGGCAGGAACCAATGGCTCGGATGGTTGATTTGGATTACCAGATCCAGGATATAAATTTTGACCTTGCATGATGGGCATGATTTGGTCCACTTTCTCAACAGTTTGGCTTCCTGGAGGTACAGATAATCCATTTAGATGAGATGGATCCACAGCGTTGTTCTGATGGATCAACATGTTTCCTCTTCCTAGTCCTTTCAGAACTTTTGCCTGTTGTTGAGACTGTGCATGCTGTGGCTGATTAGGATGCTGCCTACCAGGCTGTGGATTCTGTCGCTGCTGTGGCTGTCGCTGCCGTTGTTTTGCGGCCTGATTAGGCAACGCACTAGCACCAGGATTCCTGCTGAAACCATGTGATAGGTGATGTTTCTGCTGGTGGTGCTGAGAAGACATGGGAGTCAATGGGGATGTTGGTGTTACAGGGGAAAGAGATACTTGCTGTGATGAATTTTGAGGTTGTGCTTGTGAACTATTTTGCAGAGGTGATGATACGGGAAGCTGGGACTGTGCCTGAGCATGTGGACTCAAAGCACTTGATGCAGCAAGCTGTTGCTGTTGTTGGTGCTGCAGATATCGCTGTTGTTGCTGCAGGTGCCGTTCCTTTGCCAATCGAATTGCATAGGCCTGTTGTGAATTAGTAGCATGATTTGGACCTTGAAGAGAATGGGGATTGCTGAGGTTGGACTGTTGTTGAGATAGTTGATGTGGCTGCTGGGAATGTCCTGGGTATGACTGAACAGGTGGTGCAGTTGTCTGATTATTAAAGGAAGAACTCATCCCACTAAAAGCAGGAATGCCTTGGCTGTTCCCTTGTGTGACATGCATCGGAAGTTCCGGAACCATCATTTGTCTTTGGTGCTCTTGGTTATGGCCAGGCTAAAGAAAATGGGAAGAAAAATCATTAGTTAAAATAAAATAGGATCACCATAAATGTTAATTGATGCACACAGGCAAGATCAATCAAAACAGAACTGACTTGCTATAAACTTATTGCCCAACCAAATCGAGAAGCTATTGGAAACATTGTGAAAACTAGGATGCTTAATTGGATGGATATTAAGTTTCATAGCCAAAAGCATAAATTCAAACTCCAAAATGTTGATTATTACCAATAGAACCAATTAAATTTTAAGAGAGAACAAGAGCACTTCTCACCCTCATCATATGTAAAGTCTCCCGAGGTCTCAGTATTGAGTTTCCTTGTCCAGCCCCAACTCCAGCGTGCATATTTACGGGGCTTGGAATCCCTACCATACTAGAAGAAAGCATGCCTCCAGAACTAAGCGTAGATGATGATGGCACTCCTTGAAACCCTGGCCTAATGCTTCTGTTAATCCCACCCAACATGCCCATACCATTTCCACCAGGCAACATTCGCACACCACCAAGGTCACTTCCTGAAATAGATCCAGGAACAGACATGGTAGATTGTGGCATGTTTCTGCTAGATATCATCTGATTATATTGTTGTATTCTCTTCTGTTCATCAACTGATAAAGGTGGAGTTCGTGAAACTCCATATCTACTATCCCTGAAAACACATGCAGTCCCCAAGCATTGAATAACTAATTATGTATATTTAATAATTGCACAGCAAGAATCTCCAGTTATAAAATGTGCTAACCTGGCAGGGGCTGCCAATGGACCAGATGATGATAAGTTATTGCTAAGGCCCATACCAGAAGATGATGGAATTGATGAATTTAGCCCAGCTGAAGGATGAACAGATGAAACAGAACTATGATTCGACATTGGTAAACCACCAACATGAGAGCCTTGATACCCAAGGGACAGGACATCTGGGCTTGTTTGATTTGTGTCACAAAGATCAAGTGGCCTTCACCAGAACTCAAAAATGGTTAAGATACTTGTCATTGTGCCAAACAAAACAATAATGTACAACCAGAATGTGAAAATTTCAAGTTAAGCCTAGTTGTGGCTAAATGAGAATGGACAGTATTAATGCAAATAGTATTCATAACTTTAAAACTTCCATGCTAACCATCACCCAACACAAAAAATCAAATCAAATCAAATCAAATAGAACCTACGTCAAAACACTTCCATTCAAATTGTTCGGGCAGATTTGGGAAAGAGCAATCACGTGTGAATTATGGACAGGTACCAATGGTTGATTATCATTCTGCATGTAAACAAAAGAATTTCAAATTAGCTGTCATAAAAATAAGGTTTTTAAATTCTTACAGCTACCACCTTGCTCATAGATACACATCAATAATATTCTTCAGAAATAATTAAACCAACCAGCAGTGTATGTCCCATATCAGTAAGATATTACCATAAAAAATCAGCAGGAAAAGTTCCAACAGGAAATAAAAAAGTTGTGCTGTTTGCTAGGTAATCACATCAAAACCAGAATTAATAAAAAATATGACAAATTATGATTAAATGTCCAGCTTCTTCAGAGGTAACTGCACTTTAGAAATCAACCAAGAAATAAACCAATAGATACAGAAAAGTCCAATTCTCAAAATGTTACTGTTAGGACTGCAGGAAGGGGGAGTTAATTAAGGATAATTAGAATAATAGTTTTTAGAGTTACTGACAAAAGATAGGAAGCTAAGCTAAGAGAATTCATTCATATCTGTCAGTTACCATTTGTAAATTGAACATTAGTTTGCTGTGAAAGGAAAAATCCTTTGAGGGGGGAAACCATTGGAGGACTTTCTTCTGTTCTTTGCAATCAATCAAGAAATGCAATCCTTTATATGCTTGAAGCACAGGCTGCACAAGCTACTGAGGAGTGAAGAAATGTTCTTGAGGAGAAAAGGGTGAAAGATGATGAAAGGATGAAGAGACAGCTCTCTGAAATCAAGAAGGTTGAGGGAATAAAAGAGAGATTAAACAGTGCTGGCGAGGTGATTGCAGAAACAAAATATCATCCATCATAGGAATCCTTGAAGCCAGAGAAAAGGCTCGCTTTCTTGGAGGACGAGCCAATCAGCCCATCACTATCATTGGAACAACCAAACACAGAATCTTCATAGAGGCATAGGCATTGCTGTCAAAAGCACAACAGAATGGGAGCCGGTTGTTGAAAGTCCAAGACCACTCAGTCTCAAGCCGGAAATCCCCATGGGCTTGATTGGATCTGTTTTGGACTCCAGTAGTGGGCCTCAAACAACACTCAAATTAAATTCAAACAGCTTCACCCAGCTCGATTCAAGGTCAAACTGCATTGAGCCCAATAAAGATGCAACTTGGATGAAGATGGGGTACTGCGCAAGTAGATTTTAGGGAAACAGTAACCTGAAATCGCTGTTATCAGTTGGCTGCTTTCAACCTCGAGGACAAGGTTGACTTTTAGGAGGGGCAGTATTCTTAGCATTGTGGTTAAGGTGGAGTTAGTTAGGATAGTTAGTGTTGGAAAGCCACCTTGATTACAGTTACCCCTAACCCACCTTAGTTGCAGCCTCTTTGGGGGTTGCCTTAACTGCAGCCCAAGGGTGGTGGTTTAGTCCCGCATCGACCAGAGATGTGGCTTAAATACAGCTCATAAAGCTTGGACAGTCCTCACCTTACAAGCTGGTTTTGTGGGAGTTGAGTTAGGTCTTAAGAGCAAATTCTAAGAGTTAGAATACTAGTTAGAGTAAGTGACAAATAAATACAACTGAATGAGAGGGAATTCATTCAGGTCTGTCAACATTTGTAAGTTGACAGTTAGTTTTTTGTGAAAGGAGAAATCCAGTAAAGAGGAAACCCTTGGAGAAAAGTTCTCTTTCCTTTGTTCTGTTCTTTAGTCTTAGAATGTGGGTTATCAGCTTAACTCAACCCTTAAAAGCTAGCTCATTGGATGAAGGTTGGCCCCCACTTATACATTTTACATCGACTTCATCTCTAGCCGATGTGGGACTTGGATTGGATTTTTCCCAATACAATCAGGCCACTGTAAAACAATCAGATCTTATCTTAAAGTGACATTCGTACAACTGCAAGCATCACTAAATTCAAGTTTCAACTGTATATCAATTAAAATGTCAGATATTTGAATTAACTAATCATCTGATTTAACTAGTCGTAAAAGTGATTGACATGTAATAAATACCATTTTTAAATGTCATTGCAATTGCATATTAGAATCCACCTAATATAAATGATTTTGATTAAAACCTGATTCCTAAGGTAGCGTTGCTTCTGCCCAATCTTGATAATTTTATCAAAATGAGACTTCAGAGTATCCTCCTCCATTGGTCCTTGCAAACATTGAAACAACTGCCTGGCACTACCCTGCTAAAGATACAAAAATTTAAAACCAATTAAAAAATGAGGATCTACTAATATGTATGTGTGAAGGCATAATACAAAATAAGAAATAATAAGGTTTAATTAATCATTTGGTCTCCATAGTTACAAAAACTTTCCCTATTATTCCAATACTTAACATCCCCTTTTAGTCCCTACACATACCATTTTTAATCCCTTTAAGTCCACATGGGACTTAATCCTGGGGACTTAAAGGGATTAAAAGGATATGTGTAGGGAGTAAAAAGTATTAAAAATTGCATGTGTAGGGACTAAAAGAGAAAGTTTTTGTAATTATAGGGACCAAATGAGTAATTAAACCAAATAATAAAAGTATTCATGCCTTTGGAATTCCAGGTAGTGTAGACGGATAAGACTGAGAGGACCCTGAGTCTTCGGCACTATCTGCACCATCCCCAGCAGTTCTATCCATTAAAATTTTGTGACGCTCCTTGCACTCTTTTGGTTTCCGAAAGATACACTGGAAATATTGCAAAATTGTATTCCTTCAGATACAGATTCATGAGAAAGATAACTGAGAAACAAAGCATAAAAGAAAGACTAGTTCTATCATGATTGACTGACTGGAAAACAGAAAAAAGGAGAATACTCCTTCCAAGGGTTTCCCCATCCACAACTGCTCGGTTTCCCCATCCATAACAATAGCAAATAACAGTCTATGGCGACAGTGAGCTAAAAATCAACAAATCCACCATATACATACGGCAGATGGCATGGCAGCCTATGGCAGAAGCAAGGTAGTTGAATCGGGATACAAATCGTGAATCCGAAAGCCAATTTTCCAAATCACAAATCTCAAAAAAAAAAACCGTGACCAATTTGAAAACAGTAATATTATTTTTATGTTGCAGGGGTGCAGTGTTGAGTTTAGTAATTGGTCAGAGTTTTATATCTCAAGATCACAAGACTTTTTTTAGGGTTTACCAAACATTCTGGGCTTTGGGTCTAGTCAGATTACATGGCCCTATTAGAGTTGTATTTAGCAAGATGTAAATATTGTAAGTGCTGGTTAGGTTTTGCTAACAGCACCTCTATTTCTGTATGTTTATATTTTCTGCTATCTACACATCTGTACATTCTGTTATTTTGTTATGTCAGTTAGGAAGTTAGTTAGTTCAGTTGTACAGTTAGATTCTCCTGTTCAGAGGTTATATAAACCTCTCTTGTACCTAACATATACTAACTTTTCAATACTGGAATAATATCAGAAATTCAGTTCTCAGTTTTCTTTTCTCTGTTATCTCTTACCTTTCTCTAAAAGGCCCAAACTCTTTCTTTTTTCCTAGGGTTTTTAAACATTGTGGGCCTATGGGTCAGGTCATACGACCCAAACCCTTCTCTTTTTTATTTGACAAATCTCTTGTGATTTCTACTATAGCCACTGCACACAACATGGACACCAGATTCTTAGAATGTGCATTTGAAGTCTAACTCAACCCCAAAAGCTAGCTCATAGGGTGAGGATTATCCCCCACTTATATACTCTGTCTTGGCACTATCTCTAACTAATGTGGGACTTGGAATTTTCCCAACACACCCCCTCACGCCCAGCACTTTTGGGCTTGGTGCGTGGATAATATGGTGGGTGGTCCATTAATGGATCTAGGAAGGCTCTAATACCATCTTAGAATGTGAATTTGGGCCTAACTCAACCCCAAAAGCTAGCTCATAGGATGAGGCTTGTCCCCCACTTATATATTCCATCTTGAGACTATCTCTAACTAATGTCGGACTTGGGTTTTTCCCAATACACTTGAATACGGGGTGTCATATCGGAAATGGTGGACAATGCCATAAAATGCAATATGGCAGATGGCAAATGACGGAGGCTCCAAAATGCCATGCCATACCGCCATGGTGGCACCATAAACATTTTTTAACAACATTACTCTTACTCAGCATTATTTGACAGACATTGAAACTCTATCAGCTTTCCTATTATGGTGCAGGTGCAATTGGTGTTTGTCAGTAAAAAGAAAAAAAAAAAAAAGATATTTTAAGATGAAGATTTTTTGGTGATGGATTGTGACAACTATCATTGAAGATGTCCTCCTGTCCTGCAACCATAGCACCTTTCCGATATGTGTGATTATATCTGCATATCATTACCTTGAATTGTATAGTACTGTTGATGGCATCACTAACAAGCTCCCAGTTCGGACCCATATCATGTACCAGGACAACAAGAGCCTGCAACATTGGATAATAGATAACCACTTTATGCAAGTAATGAAGTTGAAATATTTACTCCAAAAAACGACATAAGAGTTAAGTTGAGATAACTAACGAACAACAAACAACCTGGTCTTCAAATAGTGACCAAGGACTTCCAGAACCAGGCTGTCCCGCAGAAACCTACAAGAATCAATAAACCAAAAATGCAAATAAATAGATCAGTATGGTGACAACAGATACTTTGCTACCACAACCATCTAAGTTCCCAGCAAAATTACCTTGAGTGCTTTGGCTTTCCTGCCCCTATCTCGTCCACCACTAATGATTCTAATAAATTTACTTGGATTGGACATGTTACTCATTTGTGAAGCAGCAAGAGAGGGAATAGAATTAGCTATGGGAGCAACATTGTCAAAGTTATCAAGGGATTGTTTTGATGTCTTCAGCTTCTTCACACTATGCTGGCCATACAAACCTTCAAAACACGACAGCTAAAAACGTCAAGCATGAATAAAATATAATACTGACTACAGAAAAAAAAATATATATATATACATATATATTATCAGATAACAAGGCAGATCACCAAAAAAAAAAACAAGGCAGTTTACCGCTACTTCCATTAGGTTCAAAGTAATGACTATCCAATCTCTTCTTGGAATGATCCCTCTGTTAAATACATTAAAACACCATAGGATAAGTGCTGAAGAAAATATTGTGAACAACTAAGAAAAGGAAAAGCATAAAAGTAAAGTTCTCCAATGTCTACTCCAAAGCAACATTAAGCATTATAAGTTCAAAACTCAATATCCCATCTAAACATTATTAACTTCTATAGGTGTGTTTGTTTTCACATTTGAAATGCTCAAACTGAGGTTTGAGCCAAAGCAATAACACACAAGCTTTTCTGTTAAGGAGTCTTGAAAGTTGTGCCAACTACAAACCAAACAACCTGGTATATACTTATCTTCCAACCAAATTGAAAACAAATAGTTTTCGCTTATGTAGGAGTAGAACAAAGTATATGCATAATGCATTGCAATTTTAGTAAGATACGAGGAAAATGACTTGGAAGTAAAATTCTGAGAAAATGCCATTCCAAAAATTTCTTTGTTTAAATATCTGGGATCAATATTACAAAGACAGGGAAATTAATGAGGATGTCAGATGTAAGACACAAGCAGAATGGTTAAAATGGAGAAAGACATCGGTGTTACTCATGATCGCAAAGTACCTATCAAGTCCAAAGGAAAGTTTTACTGTACTACTATATGTTCAGCTATAATCTTGATAGTGAATGCTGGGTTTTAAAACAAAAGAAAAGGTGGAAAAAGCATAAGTGAGAATGCAACAGAATTCAATGATAAAACTTCGCATTAATGTAATAAAGTGTTTCTAAATACAGCATATTTAGACCAAATTAAGCAATCAGAACTCGAGTTTAGTTTCATCATGAACAAGTAGAAAGATGAATATCATGGTAAGGAAATTTTATATAAAAAGAATTACCTGTTCACTCAGGACAACAGAATCCAATTGCCATCCTTGATCATATGAAGAACCCTGTACACAAAATTGTTTAAGAAACTACAACAGAAATACAAAAAAGATCCACAAGTCTCAAAAGTCTGCAGACATAGTTAAATGAATACAGATTTTGATTACCAGATTCTTGGGTTTCTTTTTCTTTGTTTTAACTGATGTTTCTCCACAGTCATAAGGTACTTGCTTTTCAAAATCTCCAACTGACTCCACCTCCAAACTTTTCTGGATAAGTGATCCAACATTTAAAGTACTCTGGTCATCCTGAAAGGAATTGGTATCTCCACTAGAAGCATCTGTCTTAGCTTGAGCCTGTACTGTCCCAGAGATCACAGCAAAAGGACTGACAACTCTCTGCCTAGAAGCTGTACGCATGCGTTTCGTTGGAATTGTCCCAACATTTAAACTAGCGGGCCTTTTTCCAAATAGCACGGATGGCTGAGCTCCAGTTGAATAATGCCCGTAAGGCAAATCAGTTCCGATTTCACTGGACTTACGAGTGTAAGACTTTATCCTATTTTTGTGTTTTTTCTTAAATGATTTTGATGATCTGCTACCCTCATAGACACCAGGCAAATAGTAACTGCCAGTTTCTCCTTCATCCTCGTCATATGCAACCTCTTCAAGCCCAAACTCTACATATAAATTTTAAAAGGAGAATATAAATTGTGATTGATTCAGGACTGATCAACAATACACATATAAATCAAATAATCTACATGTTCCCAATAGTACCTGCTGCAGCATCATACATAGATGTTTCAACTTCCTCTTGAATGCTACTACCAGTTTTCTGAGGGGAAAATAGTGCCATCAAAAGTATAAGACATAAGAGATAAAAGAACAAGGCTCACACGTCACACCAAAGTATCTTCAAACCAATAAAACTTAAGCAGCAGTCATGGAGCATTAAACCATCCAGGAATGTAAGGTAGTAAAATTAGAGCATATACGAGCATAAATTTACCTCATACTGTAGAAAATGAGATTCAATAGACTTTCTGTATGCTTCCATTGCAGTAGGAGGAACTGTATAGAAAAGGCTTTCCTGGAAATTAAGAAACAACATGTAAAAGTGATATTTGGGCTAAAAAATGCTTATCATAACTAATAGCAAAAGTAAATCAAAGATTCAAAGTAATCAATAACTATTAAAATAAATTATTAATGGTGTTATAATTGTTAATATTTAATACTCATATTATATCTAAGCAGTTTATATCAATTTGTAGATACATAATATTATCTTTACAAATATATTTTTATCTAATATTTCATTAATTATTTTATAATCTAATCTTCTCTACTAAATTTAAAATTATATAATATAATTTAATATATTTTGTATTATTAGCTATATTTAATTTAATTTCACAGTGCAACGCACAGGTGATATACAGCATGTAAAAATGCAGTCTAGTCCGATGAAAATTGCTTATTATAACAAACAAACAGCAAAAGTAAACCACAATCATCTATTAAATCATATTGAAATGATCACATACAATGGACTTCAAAACAAGAATTTGATTTGACTAACAGTGAAAATAAACAAGAGAATCACTAACATACAAAATTTATAAGCTAATCAAATAAGGATAGGGTAACTTGGTCCATACTTCTGTTAGTTGATCATCCCATGACATGTCAACAATGCCCGAGTCAGATATTTTATCGGGAGTTGTCGGTGCTTCTGCTTGACTGGAAATTCCCTGAGATCTACTATCCTTTAAAAATCTCAAAGCATAACTATGCACCTTAAGTGCCACCTGTTTTCTGGGAATTTGTCCATCCAGGTATTTGCTAGTTTCCTGACCAAAACCACCAACACTCAAGCATCAGTAACAAATACCTAAAAGATTGTAAAGCAATTATAATAGAAAGCTAAAACTGACCACAAAAAAGGGAAAACTTAGAAGTATCTCAAAACACCCAGATCATAATCATAGCATAAACATTCATGAAACTCTCACGCATCTAAATAATGTAAAAAGCATAACTCCAAAGCACACAAACATACATGACAAAAATGATCAAATCAAACCAAAAAGGCAAAGAATATGATAATAAAAACTAATATACCAATTTATTATAACAAACAATTCTTAAACTACACATTCAAGAAAGGCTAAAAAATTTAGCTATGTAAATAGCAAGAGTACAAAATACATTATGAAATTTAGTTTTTCATTATAATGACAAATAATACGAATACCTAGTTAAATTAAGCACAATAAAGTCCACCCATAACCCAATAGCTGATATATAAAACAAATCAACAACAAACCAGAACACAAGCAATCACACCATCTATGTCATTTTTATATACAAGCACTAGATTCAGGACTCCACAAAGCATAATATCTAGGATGCGTTTTCAAGTTTATGTAATCGCAAAGTACATTTCTAAATGCAAACTAAATGGATCTAGTTTGTTGCTGTTGAGAGAATATTCCTTTTAGAGTAAATAAATTTGCATTTGTATAAAAGTTAAGTACTGTCACAACACCAGCCAATGTGGCAGCCAACAAAGAAGGATCACTTTTTTTAAGAACAGGATAATAAAAGGACAGAGTAAATAACCAGCACCATCTTCGAATTGCTCCCCTTGTCCCCAGAAGCTTCATTTGAATCAATGTTCCCAGATTCAACAGAACCATCAATGCAGTTACAGTCAGGAACATCATTGTCTAGAAGGAGCTCAATTGAATTCCAAAACTGCATGACTGCCTTTGCCATGTTGTGAGACAAAATTTTCACCCGAAGATGTTTGCTTTGTTTTTCAAATCTTAACCGAGAAGTAAAAGTTGCCTGATGAGACAATTGTGCAGCAGCAATTATCTTCCAAAGACGCTCCTACAAACACATTTTGGTGGGACAAAAAAGATGTATTAAAAATCAAATATCAATTAAATTTAACATGGGTTAGTCTTCAAGTCCTTAGAATGATGATAGAGCAGAGAATCACAAGCAGGTCTAGAAAATAAAACCTGTGCAAAATCATTCGCCAACCATGTCATTTCCTCGAGGACAAAACCCCAGTGAGACTTTCTATGGATCTGTGAGGGCAATGTGCGAACAGATAACTCTGCAATCCTCTTCCGCTTGACCTGTGTTAACATATGATGTCAGAAGCTTATAGTTTACTGACAAACCCACAAAACAACAATCAATAGAAATGGAAACAAAAAATTAAACCTCTATAATTTTAGCCTCTTCCAAAATAGAATCTTCAGGAGCCTTGTCTGCTAACTTCAAGTTGTGTGTAGAACATGGTTGACAGTCAGAGGCAGTAGTAGTAACCTTATCAACCGGAGCAGTTTGAGTTGTTGAAATTGGCACATCCATAGGAACTTTAAGTCTTTCACAGTTGTCTTCCCTGATACAATTAGGATGACCCATCAGGCCAACACTTTTTTCTTTATCAGCATTTGATATGGAACTTTCATTGTGGTGCAGTCCTTTAATATTGGAAGAATCTTTCACCTTGTTTTGCATGCCAGGACTATTAGTATGGATGCCTTCCTCACTTTTGACCATATTACCACTACCAGAATGGTTTTCGTAACCAGTAGCATGTTCATTGTTAGAAGTAACACCACTTTCACCAGCATTGGCATTACTCCTTTCTTTTACAACTCCACAGCCAGTTAAATACAGCTTCTGCTCAAATTCTGATGTTTGTTCCATTGTATTTTCATTTGCATCAATATTCTTTGCATTACTACACATATTATTATTAATATTTACATCTATAGCTAAACTAGTTTGTGCGCAGGAGGACTCCGAATCAAAATTCTTCATGCCTAATGCAGCACTGCAATTTTGATCTCCATTCGGTACACCTTTCCTGTCTAATTTTATGTTTCCAAATCCATTTGGCTGACCAGAACAAGATTCATTTCCAGGTTGTTTAGTAGCTGCACAATGTGGAGGCTCAAGATCACCTGAATTTCCCAGGTCCCTTTCTCCAACTGCTTTAGCTTCCCCAGAAGCCAAGACAACTGGATTTTGTACAATATCATCTTGAGAAGGTATAATTCGTTGATCTTCTTTGAAGTTTTTATTCATGGCAATATCCAAGTTGTCTTCAGGAACACTGGCATTGCCACTAGCTGTTTGACAAGCTCGGACACCAACCAACTCATTACCCAGTGGATTATTAGATGTTGGATCTTTAGAAAGTACCTCGCCATTTACACTTGTAGACTTTGGCTTAGAAACAGAAAGAACATTGTGGTCCTTTTGTTTGTTTGTATCAGATATGATTCCCTTCACATCCCTTGAAGCCCCACGAGGACCATGATTTGGTTTGGACCTATTCCTTCGCGCATATGGCCTGAAAATAGCAGAATCTTCAGTCTCCTTTGCATTTTGATTCCCACCAATTCGAGAAGATTGCTCTGAAGGAGCAACGTTATTATTTTTATTTGAATGTAGAGACCTCTTTTCACCTTCAAGCAACTCATTCTCACCATCAAAAAGCAAGAGGTTATCAGCAGTATTTGGTTCACTAAAAGAAGGGACCCCTGGTCTAGCACTACTGTTGACAGAGTCACCATGAGGGGAGGCAGTCAATACAAAACTACCTTTTGCTTCACTGAATCATATTAGAAGAGAGGGCAAGAGAAAGAATTGATAGGGCATCAATAAACAAATTAATACACAGTAGATATTCATAAACAAGTAACACATACTGGAGACCAAAAAAAAAAAAAAGACAAGAAAATAATAGCCAACCTGGTCACAAACTGCTCCTGATGCTGATCAGTGAGTGATGTAGACTGAACACTAACTGAAGCAGCATTCCCTAACTTAAAGTCCAAAGGATTCCCTCCCTGCAATTACAAAGCACAACTTAGCTGGTCGTCATTTATATTGAAAAATTGTTTGATGTAAGATTGCAGAAGAACAAAGCTGTCATACTTTTTCAAGAAATTCTAGTTCCCTTCTTCTTTCTTCACGCGCATCATACTCCAGTCTGTATCAACAAGCAAGAGTTATTCTTCAAGCATAAGACACAATCAAACAAATAATGCAAGTACACAAACAGTTTTCCCTTCACCTGAGCTCTGCCTGAGCCTTCTCAATTACTGCTCGGTGTGGAGAGGTTTTCAAACCAATACCAACTCCTCCATCAACAACACCTCCCATGGAATCAACCTCAGCATTTACAAGGAGAGCAGATCCTGAGTTACATCCATGCATCCCACTCTTAATATCTAAGACTGTCACTTTCCATCTACCAAAGAATCTGCAACTTTTGTAAAGAAAAGAGAGCAAATTAGGATGTAAATCCAAGTACAAAGCAAACTGGTAAGGACTAGAAAGCTCCTCACTGACCAAACATTAGAAACGTTAACAATTAAACAATACTTTACGAACAGACAGTAACTTCATGTATGCATGTAGAAACATGCTTCGAAATAATAAGTTGAAATAGGTAAACTAATTTTCAGCAAGATTTAATTCTCCATATCAAAAAATTTCCCAAAATTATAAATGTGGCTCTACTCTATGAAAGACTGTTAAATCAGGATGTCTAAAATTTGGGTCCCTAAATTCCAGATACTGCATACCATGCAGTATGTGTTTAAAGTTTAGACGGCTCAAGTTTTTTTTCCAACTGAATTTAAGATCAATTTTGATTATAAAAAAAAAAATTGGATGGTTTGAGATCGTATACAGTTTCCTAAAACAGTAAACCATCTCAATCCAGGATGTCTATATGCCCAATTTATAAACATGGGTTGCAATGTTTCATAATGATTAAATATAAAATGGAAAGAGGAGAAGGAAATATAGGTATGTTATGAAATTATTTATATTAGGAATCATGTTTATATTTCCAACCAATTTGCAAATAATCTCTCATGGGAACTCAGTACTTTCATTGTTTTATTTATTAAATATTATTAAACTATTAAATAATAATATACTCCAAAACAAGAACAAAAAGTGCAAGCAGAGAAAATGATATGATGAACATTTCATGGTTAAGTATCATGCACTGCATTACCATTTAAAATCTTCAATTTTCTATTATTGTATGATGGGGGGTCCACGCCAAAATGTAAACTCTGTTCATCACTTGGTAATGAAAAGCAAGCATGTGATAAAAGTTTTAGATCCTGTCTACTAGTTGCTCACATACATTATATAATAGATTTTTTCATTTCCATTACAATTGAAATTCAGATATTTCTTTAGCACAAAGGATATCTGCTTCCACTGAGTGGATAACTGATAATTGATAAGAGATAATCATTCCAGATAAGCCACAGGTAAATATTACTTTCAAAAGGAGATGTAATCCAAGTAGAAAAACACACTGATCTATACCAGTTACTGAGCAAAAGCTTCACCTTATAATACAATTGCCCAAAACATTTTTTGAGATATATGCTAGAAAATTTCAGCAACATAATGATATTAACGATCATGGTTATCCTCCCATAAGTCACCAGATTATATAAATCATTTAAAAGATACAACATATATACGACTCAACAGATTAGAGGAAAAGCCAAAATGGTGTCCAAGTTGAAAGCAAAAGCTCGCCAAGCTTAAAATGTTTGCACAGGAAAGGAAATCTTTGACCAGACAGAAGCAGCACGCACTAACAGCACATGCACGCGTCAGTTTAGAAAGATACTGATAGATACTGGTTCAGAAATTGAGACTGAACGAATGTTATTGCTCAAGAATGTGGTTACAGAGTTACAATTTGGTGAGTATTCGAGGTACTCGGCCTCCACTCTTACAATAGTCGTAGCCCTTCCCTCTACCCAGCTTCGTATATGTAGACTAACCCACCCACTAACTGCCTAACAACACAGTTAGTTATTACTA
>PYAF01004608.1:363371-389687 GCA_007407185.1 Glycine tomentella
TTTTCTTCGTTCCCATCTACCACACAGAAGCCCCAAAATTGGAGCTCTGATACCAGTTGATAGATACTGGTTCAGAAATTGAGACTGAACGAATGTTATTGCTCAAGAATGTGGTTACAGAGTTACAATTTGGTGAGTATTCGAGGTACTCGGCCTCCACTCTTACAATAGTCGTAGCCCTTCCCTCTACCCAGCTTCGCATATGTAGACTAACCCACCCACTAACTGCCTAACAACACAGTTAGTTATTACTAACTATATTTTGCTAATTATCCCTCCTCTTGTACACTTGTCCCCACCTCCTACTCCTATCAGATACCAACTAATTAATAGCAACAAACTAAAAATTACGGTAGTTAATACATAGAGATCTTAACACGTTAACAGCACACAACCGCACACACCGGCGTCAATTTAGATGGATACCAACTAAACCAATAGCAACAAACTAAAAATTATGGTAAACATACGTAAAAAATTTAACATGTATATTCGACAACCATATTACATCCCATGAAAAGGTTGCCGCCAATGATTCCCTTCAAAATTTCAAACTGTCATCACTAACCACATATTTACACTTCAAATTACTAGCTCCCCACTTAAACATAAGCATTCTAATTCCCTTCCCGAGTGTCAAAAACAAAAACTCTCACATTTTAGTAACACAGCAATGCAGCACCCCATTAACAGACACAAACCCAAACCCATTCCATTCCAAACACAATACATAGCACAAACACCACTACCCAATTCGCCCCAACATTCAAAACCCTAACCGCGCCCATTTCCCCATAATTCCCCCAATTCAAAAATTCTAGGGTTTCGAGGGAATGCCAATAAAACAACAATTAAGGCGAGAGAAGAGCACCTGAGCGCGAAAATGCAAACCTAGGGCACAATTCAAGCGCGTCCCGAGTCGAAATTCCTCTCTCCTAGGGTTTTGGAAAAGGGGGGGGGTCCCCAATCAACAACGTAGGCGAATTTGCCCTAAAACCTAACGTGTATGGAACCGAATGCGAGAAGGGTTGGGTTCGTTTCGTTTTGTTTTGTTCCCTCAGTGTGTGTGGATGGAGCAATTGGGGTTGTTGCGTTGCATTTCTCTCTCTAGAATTTGAAGAAGAAAAAAGGGTCGTTTTGGTGTTGGGGGTTGTCGTTGGTGATGTTTCGAAGAGAGAGAGAAGGGACTATGCGACCTCTGGTGAAGTGGTGTGGGCTTTGGGCATCAAGACGACGACGCGCAGAGGAGAGGGCTTGTTATGAGAAATTGGACGTCGATTTTGGGCTTTTTATTATAGACTCTTCCTCTTCCTTTTCGTCAAGACGTGTGTGTGAGTGTGATTCAATCAGATTGAAAATGAGTTAAATTTAATTTGTTTTAATTGCTATAATTATGCTTGTGAATTGGGATGTTGGCAATTAGGAGAAACGTTTTGATTTGGTTTTATTGCAAGGAAGAAGACGACGTGATACCCCAAAGCTAACATAATTTGTTAATATTGATGTATTGTCATCCAATCAACAAATTTTATTACAACGTGAGAATGTTTTAATTAAATTCAAACTATTTTGATATTATTTTTATAACATTACTTATTTGATTATGAACTTGAAAATGTTATTTAAAGATGAAATTTATTAATCATTTAAAGATGAAAACATGGGTTGAAAACTTGAAAACATTTGTAGAAGGAATTTCAAATGACTCAAATTAGAAAATAAAAAAAAAATGATGTTTTTAGCGTTTTCTTTGAAAATAACACAATGATATGATGATAATAATTGAAGTATTACTTATTTTAAATTTGAAGTTTTGATTCTCAAACCTTAATTGTTGTCACATCTATAGTGCCAGTGAGAAGGTTCACACCAAATTCTCAATCTTACAATAAGTGTAAAAATGAGGATTTTCAAAGCAAGAAAGATAGAAAGGGGGCATCGCATCAAGGACTCGAGTCCTCTAAATGTTCTATGAAAAAATGGAAATGGGAATAAATGAAAACATGATGGTTGTTCTTAATATCATTCTCACTGGTTTTCTTCATTGTTCGTTAAATATCATAACTTTTGCTATCATTGTGTTGTTTCAGTTATCATTTTTTCATAACTTATATTAGGATTTTTCTCCATGATTTCTTCCTTTGTTCTTTCATCGTAGTTTTTTCCCTTGTCGAAAGTACCTAACAATAATAACATGACATCAACAACGTCTTTTCATGGTAAGGTATTGGAAAAATGAGGATTTTCAAAGCAAGAAAGATAGAAAGGGGGCATCGCATCAAGGACTCGAGTCCTCTAAATGTTCTATGGAAAAATGGAAATGGGAATAAATGAAAACATGATGGTTGTTCTTAATATCATTCTCACTGGTTTTCTTCATTGTTCGTTAAATATCATAACTTTTGCTATCATTGTGTTGTTTCAGTTATCATTTTTTCATAACTTATATTAGGATTTTTCTCCATGATTTCTTCCTTTGTTCTTTCATCGTAGTTTTTTCCCTTGTCGAAAGTACCTAACAATAATAACATGACATCAACAACGTCTTTTCATGGTAAGGTATTGGAAAACCAACATGCCTTCCTATGATGGGAAAAAGTGATCTTATGACAAAAAGTTTATCCAAATAGAGTATAAGGCTGAAAATCTCTTGCTTCAAAAGTTGTATTAGGATGAGAAAGTTCTTTAGGACCTTTGTAATCAATGGAAGGATGCTCTTATGATCAAATTGTTAGGAAAAATTTGGTTACAATATCATGAGGGAGTAACTTAAGAAAATATGACACTTGGACATAGGTTTTTACATTATAGATGTTGATCATGGTTTTTACATGGCCAAATTTGAGTTGCTAGAGGATAGAGACAAATTAAGTTTTGCAAGACTCTGAATGAATTTTTATCATTATATAGAAGTGACCCACTAAATCCCAAAGATCATTATTTAGTTTTCTTGATCTTAATTTGATGTACTATGATGAAAGTTTTCTTTTACTTATGGTCTTGGTTGTGAGTCAACATATCAAGGTTAACAACAATAATTTAACAAATCAAAGACGTAGGTTTGCAGGCATTTACATGAAGATCAATTTAATGAAACTCTTTGTTGGATAGGTGTGGTTGAACGAAAATTGGTATAAAGTTTCTTACAAAGAGATTCACATAATATACTCATCTTGTGGTTGATATGGGCATTTGGTGCATTATTGCACCATTATCCTTTATCTAACATCAAAGAAGGAAGACTCTCAACTAAAAGTGGAGGACTATGGTATGATGGGAGTAGCTTAAACTCAAATAATTAATGTTGAGTGTGGAAACAAATATCCATGGGAATTAAAGGGTAGTCACCCATAGAAAGAGATTACCAAAGGCCGATATGGATTTGGGTAATAAAGGTAATAATGCCTTTTTAATACAATGGCAAAAATGTTTGTTTGAGTGGATACATTAGAGAAAAAGTAGATCAAATTGGAACATAATAAAAATTTTAGTTGAACAAATGGCTAGATTGGAGTAAAGTTCTGAGAATTTTGTTTTGCAAAAATGAGGAAAATGATGGGTAAATGTGTGGATAAGATAGATGGAAGTTCAAATCATCATGATAAAGGGGATGTTGCATATGGATCTAAATCAAACTATCATAATTCCTTGAATGAGTGTCGAATGGCAACTAAAAGGATAAAAATACTTGCCTTTAATGGAGATAATTTCGTAGAATGGATTACAAGAGCAAAAATTTATTTTGAGGTGCAAAATACTATGGAGGATGTAAGGATCAAGTTAGTCAAGTCAATTGAAAGTTCAACTATATAATTGTTTCACCTAGTAAGAGAAATAAAGAGCATCTCACATAGGATAAATTTAAGAAGCCTTGGTTGTTGGATTTAGAGGAAGAAGACAAAGGAATTTATTTAAGAGGTTAACAAAACTAAAACAAGATAATTTCATGGACGAATACATTGACATAGAATGGTGCAATTAAAGAACCTTGATTAAATATCTTTTTAAATATATTAATAAAGGGTATGATTGAGTGACTGTTCTTTTTGTCTATGATTCTGAAGATAATATTCCAACAAATGAGAACAAAGTGTTGATTTGAGGGGGAGTTACTTGAAGCATAAAGAAATTTGAAGACAAAGTATTGTTTTGGACTTTCAACATGTCCTTGAAGCATTAAAGAAAAGCTTGTGATCAAATGTAAAGGAAGGAAGTTTTCTAATGATCCAAGTCATTGCATTCATATCATTCATAAGGTTAAGAATTAAATCACAAGGCATTGGTAAATTGTTTTGAGTTTTTGAAATAAACTAAGTGTTTTTGGAAAAATAGCATTTCACTGGTTTAATCGATTAATATAGGCAAAGAATCGATTATTTTGTTCTTGATGCTTTCTGGAAAATTCTAAGAACATTTTTAATCGATTACACTATCGAATTAATCAATTATTTTGACTTAGATTATACATAATCTGCCTTAGTGACTTTTTTAATCGATTACTACCAAGCTGTAATCGATTATATCATCCATATAGAAAATATCATCTCTGGTTTAATCGATTACTAATTATTGTAATCGATTACATAGTTCAAAGCATGTTTTTCACTATGTCGGCTTTAATCGATTACTAATTATTGTAATCGATTACATAGTACAAACACATTTTTCACGGTGCTGGGTTTAATCGATTACACATCGAAATAATCGATTAAATTGCTTGTTATAGTTACCCAGAATCATTATGAACATTTTAATCGATTACAGGAGCGTATGTAATCGATTACAAGTGCTAAATAATCTATTACAGAAGCGCATTTAATCGATTACAAGCGGTTACAAAAATCATTATAAATAGAACCCATGCTCAGCTGATTTAAAAATTTTAGTAATTCGTACTCTGAGCATTCCAAAGCATTCTAAACGTTCACTAAGTGATTTTTCTGGGTTCATTAAGTTCTTAGTTCCTTGAAACTCATATGGATCTTAGGGATTGAGTGAAGCAAGATTTTCTCTTTTCAAAGTTTAAGGAAAGTCATGTTCTGAGTTTGTTATTTGCATTCAACCTGGTAAATTCATTCTAATGCATATCATCGTGATTTCTTTCCTTACTCTTTGAGTTTGTAATTCTCTTTTGAAACTTGTATTTGTTTATCTATTGTAAATGGGTTTCTTGCATGAAAACTAGAGATAGTGTTTCTCTAGGGGATGCTGAGTAGTGTTCTCAGTTTGAGTTTGGTCTCTAAGGGTCTAATAGTTTTTAGACTTTTGAACTTTATCTAGGGTTGATAAAGAGAGGCTTGTATTTTCTTGTAAGAATATTATTTGCAATAGTGGAACTCTACTCTAGTGTTGAGTAGAAGAAAACTGGATGTAGCTTCATAGTATTTGAAGTGCACCAGTATAATTCCTTGTGTGTTTATCTAATTCTGCATATTTGATTGTTTTATGTGAATTCTTGTTAACTACTTGATTCTTGAAGCATTACATCTCTTGGGTTGATCTTTGGATCAAGGTTCTTGGTTAATAAAGTGATAAAGATCCACAAAGGGAAAAACTCTGATTTTGATCAATGAATTTTTAAATTACCAAGCCTAACCAATTCACCCCCCTCTTGGTTAAGTGTGAAGTGTTCCCATATTTTACACAAATATGAAATCAAAAAATATTTAGATTGCATGTTTATTCCAAATATATGTTACCAACCCAAATATTGTCATTTTTAAGTTAAATTCATTGACATATTCCTTTTGCAATGTTTTAGGTATATATCACCATGTGAAGCAGTTTGGAGGATATTTGCATTCCTAATACATGGCAAAAAACCAACAATTGAAAGACTATATTTTCACTTACCTGGCCAACAATCTTTCTTCTATCATGATCATGAAAATATAGATGATGTCCTCTCAAAACCAAGTGTAGCTGAATCTATGCTCACTTATTAGATGCATGCAAATCAAATTTATCCTGAAGCCAAGAATTTGACATACTCAGAATTTGTGTCCAAATTTGTGTACATTAGAAGTGATTAGTGTTGGAGACCTAGGCAAAAAGGGTACACAATTGATAGATTGATTTAGGTTTCAACTACTTCTGGTGAATTATTTTATCTTAGGATGATGCTCACTATCTCCAAAGGACCAACTAGCTTTAGATATTTGAACAATTGGAGGTAAATTAGATCCAACATTCAGAAATGTCTGCTTTGCAATGGGGTTGTTAGAAGGTGATAAAGAATACATTTAAGCTATTAAGGAAGCAAATGATTGGGGTTCAAGCCATTACCTAAGAAAGTTTTTTGTTACATTGTTAGTGACTAGCTCTGTCAATAAACCTAAGCATGTTTGGGTGAAAACTTGACATTTATTAGCTAATGGAGTACTATATAAACAGAGAATGATTTCAGATGACCAAGGTTCTTAAACTTTAACTTTTAATGAATACATTGTCTTGTTTTTCTAACTAGAACTTATTGTACAACTTTTTATTCACTCATTTTCTAATTCAACATTTTGATGTTATATTTTGCTTTTTTTAAATTATTTTTTTTATCAACTATCTATATTTATTTCTCCTCTCCAACTCTTCCTTATTTTTTGAAAAATATGGTCTATTTACAAACAGAATTACATATGACTGATGCTGAACTACAAAATTTAACTTTGCTGGAAATTGAAAAATTACTACAATCCCATGGGAAGAGCCTTAGAGATTTCCCAGCATTACCATTTCCAACAGGAGAACTACCATCCTAGTTTGGAAGCCTACTAATTCATTTAGAACTGAATAATAATATTCACAAATTACATTCTGAGTTCCAGACATTGTTCTCCGCTCTAACAGGTTAGTATGCTACATGGTTTTACATAAATTACTTAATTTGATTTACTTCAATTTTACTTAGTCTTTTTGGTATTATTTGTCTCTTATATCATTGAACAACGAGTCACATAAAATTGCTTACTATTTCTGTAAATGACTACTACATTATGTAATAATGTAGATGAACAATTGCATATCTATGATACAATCATTCAAACAATCAACTACCAAAGAGAAAGTATGTTTTTCCTTTATGTGTATGGTGGCACTGGGAAAACATATATGTGGAGGACACTAGCTTCTGCATTAAGAGCATAGAAAAAAATAGTTTTAACTGTTACTTCGAGTGGTCTCGCATCACTGCTTTTACTCGGAGGTCGAATAACTCACTCAAAGTTTAGGATCTCGGTACCAACTTTGGATAATTCAGTTTGTAATGTACATCAAGGTAGTGAATTAATTGAACTATTGAAACAGACCAGGTTGATCATATGAGATTATGGTACACAAGTATTGTTTTGAAGCATTGGACAAAACTTTGAGAGACATCAAGAGAATTGCAGATGAAGTTGTTTTTTTTTTTTAGGAAAAGTCATACTTTTTAGACGAGACTTTAGGCAAATTTTGTCAGTTATTCCTCGAGAAATGCGATCTGACATTGTTTATGCCACCATCAATGCATCATACTTATGGGATCATTGTATTGTTTGAACACTGACAATGAATATTCACTTACAAGGTACCACAGAATCTGAAAACTCATTGGAAGTGGCAGACTTTGCTAAATGGATCCTTGAAATTGGTGACGACAATCTTGGTTAGCCAAATGATGGATATGCTACAATAGAAATTCCTCCAGACCTTCTCATCCTAAACTACATTAATCCAATTGATGCTATTGTTCAATCCACATATCCTAATTTAACTTACACTTTTATGGATCCACAATTTCTTCAATCTAGAGTCATACTTGCATCTACAAATGAACTTGTGGAGCAACTAAATGATTGTATTTTATCCATAATTCCAGGTTTGTTAATTATGCTAATATTTTATCCCTACACCTAAGAACAATTATATTCATTTAATTATTTTATTTTTTTCGTTTACTTTACTTAAACCAGCTAACTTCTTATCTATTTCTTTAGTTTACAATATCCTAATTTAAAAAAAAAAAATCATTTTATGGATCCACAATTTCTACAATCTAGAGATATACTTGCATCTACAAATGAACTTGTGAAATAACTAAATGATTATATTTTATCCATCATTTTGGGTTTGTTAATTCTGCCAATATTTTATCCCTACACCTAAGAACAATTATATTCATTTAATTATTATTTTTTCTTTTACCTTACTTAAAACATCTAACTTCTTATCTATTTCTTTAGTTTATAAACCTTATCAATAGTTTTAGACATTTTATCAGTCATGAGCCAATCAAATAATATTCATTTCATTTAGAAACTAATATGTGTACATGAAATTTAGAGAATTAAGATTCCATGTTACTCCTAACTATATATTTTTTCATGTTTTATGTTACTTTCTCAATTCTAGGTGAACAAAGGTAATATCTAAGTTCAGATTGTATTGACAAATCTGAAACAATAGATAGTGATATTTTTGATGCAATAACAATTGAATTTTTAAACTCTTTGACTACTCCTGGGATGCCTAATCATAAAATCAATGTTAAAATTGGATCACCAATAATGCTATTACGAAACTTAGACCAAAACGAAGGCTTGTGTAATGGTACCAGACTTATAGTCACAAGACTAGCAAAACATATAATTGAAACTGTCATCTCAGGAAACAATTTGGGAACTTGGGTACTAATCCCTAGGATGTCAATGTCTCCTTCGCAATCACCATGACCCTTCAAGTTAATTAGAAGACAATTTCTAATTATTGTGTCTTATGCTATGACAATTAATAAATCTCAGTGACAATCATTAGCTAGGGTCGGTATATATCTACCCAAACCAGTTTTTAGCCATGGACAATTATATGTTGTACTTTTAAGAGTTAAAAAAAGGATTAAAAGTAATTATACATGACAAAGATAGAAACCCTTTGACCACAACTACCAATGTTGTCTTCAAAAAGGTTTTCCAAAATCTCTAACAGGTTTTATTAACTACATATTATTTTGTAGTTGTCGTTGTGCATTTTGTTTACCAAACTGATTATACAGGCTTTCATCCATATTATTTTGTAGTTGTGCATTTTGTTTTCCAAAACCATTGGTGCTTTCACAGGTTTGGTTTTCTACTTCTTATTTATTCAACAAACACACTCACTTCACAACCATCAATGACAAAAATCAAACATCATGTTCTACTATTCATTTTGATTAGACACAATCTTATATTCATTTATAAAACCTATTATCCAGGCCTTCAACTTTATTATTTTGTAGTTGTTCATTTTGTTTGCTTAAAGCAATTGTGTACTGACAGGTTTGTCTTACTAATTTAGAATTATTCACCAAACACATACTTCACAACCATCAATGACAAAAATTAAACAACATTAAACTCTCAGCTTTTCTAATTACTATTGTTTTTTCCCATTCTTTATTTAGAATTGTTGATTCTCATTAAAATCTTTAATAGGTTTTGTTAAATAGCTCCTACATTTATATTTTATTATTTTGTCTGTTTTTAGACTATTAATATTCATTAACCAAACAAATTATCTAGGCCTTCAACCATATTATTTTGTAGTTGTCCATTTTGTTTTACAAAAACATTGGTGTTTTCACAGGTTTGACTTTCTAATTCTGATTTATTTAGCAAACACTTATTTCACAACCATAAATGACAATTAAACAAATAGCATGTTCTACTATTTTATGATTAACTTATTCTCACTAACAACTTTCACCATTACTTCTTAAATTATATTACATAACATTACTCATTAGATGTCTATTTAACCATATTCAATTATTCATTTTGCATAAACTCATAGGCTTTTACATATACTATCTTTATTTTGCATTTTGGTGTGACACAATCTTTTGCTAACAGGACTTCCTACCAACCAGTAAATTAACTTCTAAAATTTATTTCACATGTTGTCCACTACATATTTCTCATTTAAAAGATTTAACACTGCATTCTATATTGAATTTTAGGGTCATGTAAATGTTAAGACTTTCGGCAAACGTACCATTTTATCGTTGTAAGTTACAAAATTTATAAAATTCGTCTCCACAGGGATTGGAGTTCACTTTGGTTAGTTTAAATATTTATTTATCAGTTTAATAGTTTATGTACAGATCGTGTAAACGAAGGTTCATTGGTTGTGATGACGTAACGTAAAGTAAAGATAAAATTTACGGAAATAAAGAAACGAGTTTTAATTCAAGGAAAGCGTAGGATTAGATTTCGTCTTACTTTATCCCTTTGTATATTAAGATTACCTAGGCATAAATCATTATTCTATTCGTATTGTCACACATTTTGAGTAACCCTAATTCAATTCCTCATATATTAAGGTCCTAAGGTATTTACGAAATATCGATTCCTCACATATTAAATAAATATCCCAGCATTAAGATCATATTCGCGTGTTTAATACGATCAAAACGTTATACCCTATTCCTAGCAATGTAGCGTGATGAGTGAAATCATTCGGTTCAAACCCTAAGTTTACTTTCCATTCGCCTTTAGAGTTAAATTCATAAAACTAGCGATCACTTAGAATTAAGCATTAAGCGCAGAATAAAATCATCAATAAGAAATAGAATAATTCATGCATAGATAAAAATTAAAAGAACATAGGGATAAGAAGAGTACGTCCAATCCTTAGAGAAGCTTAGGCGATCATTAGAAAAACTTCCTCAAGAGAAGAACTGATGAAGCAACTCGTCATCAATCCTCTTTTCGACAGAGTCTCCACTACAAACCTCACCTCTCTC
Organism: Glycine tomentella; assembly: GCA_007407185.1. NCBI lineage: Eukaryota > Viridiplantae > Streptophyta > Magnoliopsida > Fabales > Fabaceae > Glycine > Glycine tomentella. The sequence goes on from PYAF01004608.1 coordinate 374,128, forward strand.
ACTTCCCTAGCTCTCTAACTATCAACTACTAAGATTTCCTAGGCTAGAACATGAACCAAGACTCCATGGTGGAAAAAATCATGTCCCCTCTTCCAAATCCGTGGCCTTTATATAGTTTTTCCCTCCTATCTAGTTCACTCACCCAGGCGGCCAATTTCTTCATGTTTTGCTTGCTTGGGCGAGCTAATCTTTATCACCTTGGAACTTGTGCTTGCCTGGGCGACCATTTTAGCCTCTTGGAGCTCGCCTGGGCGAGCTACAACCTTAATGCTGAAGATTTCTTTGGGCTTTTGATGATGTTGGGCCTGGATTGCTTATAGAACTTCCATTTTTGCTTTGAACACCCTTTTTGATTGGCTTTACATGCTCGGGAACTTTAGAATCTTTAAACCTATCAAAATGCAACATGAGTTTGGACAAATCTTCTCAAAATATGAAATCATAACTTAACTAAGTACTAAATACAATTTAACTAGGTTTTTAGGGTAAGTTCATAAATAATTTTAATCAAAACAACGGATAAGTGCCTTCCTAGAAGTCTTATTTTTACTAAAATGTGGCACTTATCAGTAAATTACAGGTCACCCGATTTTGGATTCATTGTCATTCATATGCACTTCTACAACAACAATGTTTTAATCATAACAGGTTTTCCTGCAATCATCTAGCCAAATTTTCAAACTTTTACAATGATCTTTAATTTTGCTATCTTTACAATGCATTTTGGTAGGAACCAATCTTTTATTCATTTATCAAATTGATTATTCAGGCCTTCAACCATATTATTTTGCAGATGTTCATTTTGTTTGCCAAACCAAATTGTACATTGACATGTTTGGCTTACTTTTTATAAATTGTTCGCCAAACAAACTCACTTTAAACATCATATACAGTTTTTCCCTTCTTTACTTAAGATTGTTAATTCTCATTCGTGTATCCAGTTAGCGAACTTTGTGACAAATTTACACCAATCATTGAATTGCAAATATTTTACTTTATCTTAAACTAACAACTTACACAATAACTAACTATCTTAATGCTTGCCTTTCATAATATATTAACATCTTATAAACAATACCTATTATCATAACCTTAACAATAATATTCTCTAATTAAACAAATCCATTATCAAACAAATCAATGCGAGTCAGAGTAGCTTGTGCGTGTGCACAAATTCTGCACTAGTTAGTATAAAAAAATTATAAGAACAATATGGGTTAAACTAGGAGATAAAAATACATCTTTTTTCATACCCAAATTGTTAATATAAGGAGAAGAAATAAAATCCATGGCAAGAACCTTCCTAATGGTTTATCAACTTCAGATGAAATTTTGCAAAGAAAATCCCATTATTTTAAAAAAAAATGTTTTGTTCTTAAGAAAACAATATAAGGAAGGATCAAATTACACCAGTGTAACTTTGACAACTGTTACACCATTTTTATAACTTGATATCAAATTTGATTTTTCTTGATTTAATCATTGCATTATATCTACATATTACCAAGATTGTCTATGTCAAATTTTGAAATAATAAGAAGGTAATCAAATGATCTATATTTTAGTATATTTTGAAATGTTTATATTATGTTGATTTTAATCTATATGAACAAGAAAACAAATGATTTTGGATTAATATGAAATTTTGGATATGTGATCTATGTGGAAGGAACTTTCAATCCAACAGTTAGTTTTTTTAAGAAAACATATCCAATATATATATATATATTTGCTAATATTTATTCCCTTTAAAAGATGATTTTTTTAGAAACAACCTGCTCCAAAGTAGTAGGTATACTGCAAGCATGCACAAATAAACATATCATTGGCAATCAAACAAATTGGAGCAAAAATATTAGTAGATTTTTTGATCAAAAGTGAGGCTTATCCCTTTTCAATGGAGGCCTATTCATTGTTGGAAGAAGCTCTATAAGCTCCTTAGCATGGCTATCCATGCCCTTGAATGTATAAGCTTTAATCATGGTTCTAAAAGTAATGATATCAGGTTTACAACCATACTATTTCATCATCTCAAGCACTCCCTTTATCTCATCTAAACACCCTAACCTGACATAAGCATCCACTAAGCAATTGAAGAATATAGTGTCCAATAATACATCTGAATGCTCAACAATAAGAAGGACACCACCAATTTTTTGAGGTTTACTTGCACGTGCATAAGCCCTCATAAGCCAGCACAATGTAACACAACTTGGTTTTATTCTCTCTGGCCGCATTAGTCTAAACATGTACTCCATCTATTTGAAATCCCCAGCTTTCCCAAAAGCATCAATCACAATATTGAAGGTCATAATTGTCCAAGAGTAATAGTATTTCCACGTGTTCCATCACAACACTCATTTTCTTGTAATCTTAAGCCTTGCCATAGGAATCCATGAAAATGTTGAAAGTCTGAACATTAGGTTGGATTCTAGCAGTTTAGAACTTCTCATAACACTTCTCCAATGTTTCAATTTGTCCAATGTTGCCTAATGCCATCAGTGTTGAATTCATGGTCCATACATCGGGTTGGCAATACCGATCAACAAGCATTTCCACAAGTTGGTCGCTAAAAGAATGAAATACAAGTTATACAACAAAACTAAATAAAAATGGAACGACTTCTATATCTCAATTTTACTTGGAAGGGAAGGGGTGAGGTGATCCAGGAATGGTCAAATGGATGATGGTGTATCAGTGCCCAACTGTAGCAACAAAAATGCACTAGGTAAAAGAGTTTATTTATGGCAATCATAAAAGTAATGATTATCATTAATCTGACTATCTTTACCTAAAATTAGATCTACCAATGGTTTTGATTGTATTTGTATCTAAAATTCTAGAGTATGATAGAAAAGTAGGTAGCCAATGAAATTATTTTTCCAATTTCTCTTAGCAACTAGATTGAGGACATATTACTTTTAGAAAGTAAATAGAGATACACAAAAAACTTACTTTCTTGCCTTCCCATAAGGCAAAAACCTGTAAGCGAAATTCCATGATTAACCATGTTAGATAAAAGATTCTGAACCTTTTCAAAGGCAAAAACCTGTAAGCAAGATTTTATAAGGATTGAATAAGGCTGTATATCTGGTTGACAATTGGGTGTATTCTTCATTTCCTTAAGAAGAAAGAAAGCTTTGTCCAAAAGACCACTTCTATTGTAGGCAAATAACAATGCAGTGTATGTATGATTCATAGTCCAAAACACAACCTTCATCAACCATAGCTTGAAAGAAAATTCATGAGCTTTCTTAGGTTGCTTACATTTGTTAAGCATGACTATTAACTTGATGTATACACCAATGTCAGGTTTGTACTAGATCTGATCACACATTAGTTCATAAACCTGAAACCACAAGAGTGTGCTTTGATATTATTATGGAGTTTTCCTATTAAAAAGACAGTTACACCAGAGTGTGTGTGAGAGAGTGGGTGCAAAAAGATGTCAACCATAGTTTTAAATTTCAAGTGCTTAAATATTAAAACATACAAATTACATTTTTTCATTACATGAAATCCTTGAACAACAACAATTCCGCAAATGAGACTTCCTCCGTCAATTTAACTCTTCCTTAAGTTGCCACATTTTTCAACTTGTCTTCTAAATCCAAAATGGAAAAATGTTTCCCAATATCTTTACTTTCTTATCTCATATTTCTTGAATAGTATCCAAATAAGTATCGTCACTTCCTCACCTCGCTTCCCTAAATAGGTAGAGGAATAAAAGTAAAACAAATAAAAGGAGGCATAGAGAATGAGAGATTAACATACTCTTAAGCTAGCTAATAGAATACATGATATGGAGGATGAGAGAAACCAAATAGAAGGATATAAATTTGCTATGTGTATGCCAATGAACATTTACCATGTTCTAGACAAATGAAAATATTCCTGTTATTTTTTTTATAACTCCATACATATTTAGATTACAAGATTAATAAATGAGATTCTTCAATAAATAAATTTAACATATTTAGCTTACATCCATCCCATGAACTGCCTATCCAAAAGCTAACCAACATTCAATTAAACCAAAGATTATTATGTAAGATTTATCATTGTGGCTCATTTAAATAAATATTATTTGATTTAATGAATAAAGGGCATAAGGGTAATTGGTTACGAAGTTATTAAAAGGATAACTGTTATGAATCAAATCTTGCTGATGTTTCGTATAATACTTGGTGGATTGATTCTAGATGTACAATTCATGTTTCTAATATTTTACAGGGATTCCTTATGACCCAAACCACAAGGCCAAATGAAAAGTTTGTCCTTATGGGTAATAGAGTGAAAGTTCCAATGGAAGCTATTGGGACTTGCCATTTGATCCTTGACATTGGACATCATTTGGACTTATGTGAAACTCTTTATGTACCTAGTATATCTAAAGTTGGATACTCTTTTAAATTTGGTCGTGGTTGTTTCAGTTTGTACAAGCACAATCATTTGATTGGCAATGGTACTTTATGTGATGGATTATATAAATTATGTCTTGATAATCTTTATGCTGAAACGCTTATGACTCTGCATCATAATGTTGGTACTAAACATATCTTAATTAATGAATGTTCCGCTTAGTTGTGATATAAACGTTTGGGACACATTTCCAAAGAAAGAATTGAAAGATTGGTAAAGAATGAAATCCTTCCAAATTTAGATTTTACTGATCTGAATGTTTGTGTGAATTGTATCAAAGGCAAACAAATAAAACACACAAAGAAAGGAGCCACAAGAAGCACTTAGCTTCTTGAAATTATACACACTGATGTTTGCGATCCTTTTGATGTTAACTCTTTCAATAAAGAGAAATATTTTATCACCTTCATTGATGATTATTCGTGTTATGGTTACATCTATTTGCTACATGATAAATCTCAAGCTATAAATGCTTTAGAGATTTTACAATAATGAAGTTGAAAGGCAATTAAACAAAACGGTTAAAATTGCCAGGTCTGATAGGGGTGGTGAGTATTATGGAAGGTAAGATGAAAGTGGACAACATCCGGGCCCATTTGCTAAATTCCTAGAAAAGCGTGGTATTTGTGCTCAGTACACAATGTCAGGTACACCACAACAAAATAGTGTATCAGAAAGGCATAATAGAACCTTGTTGGACATGGTTAGAAGTATGTTAAGTAATTCTTCTTTACCCATTTCATTGTTGACTTATGCTCTAAAGACTGTCATGTATGTATTAAATAGGGCTCCTAGTAAAGCAATTCCAAAGACTCCTTTTGAACTATGGACAGGAAGTAAACCTAAGTTAAGGCACCTACATGTTTGGGGTTGCCAAACATAAATTAGATACTGCAACCCACAAGAAAAGAAATTGGATGCAAGAACAATCAGTGGTTATTTCATTGGTTATCTAGAAAAGTCAAAAGGGTATAGATTTTACTGTCCTAATCATACCACAAGGATTATAGAAATTGGAAATGCTAGGTTTATTAAAGATGGTGAAGTTATTGGGAGTGAAACACCACGTAAAGTGGCAATTCAAGAAGTGAAAGTACAAGTTCCTTTGACTTGTAACTCTAGGAAAGTTGTGTTCCTCATATTATTGAATCAATTAATAATGAAGAACAACAGATGAATGATCCCATTGCTAATGATGAAACTATTGCCAATGAATCAAATGAACCCATTGTAGAAGAACCACAATAAATAGCATTAAGAAGATCTCAAAGGGAAAGGAAATAAGCTATTTCTAATGATAATGTGGTATATCTACAACAGTCTGAATTCGACTTGGGTATAAAAGATGATCCAGTGACGTTTTCACAAGCCATGAATAGTGAAGATGGTGAGAAGTGGTTAAATGCCATGAAAGATGAGTTGAAATCTATGGAACAGAATGAGGTTTGGGATCTTGTTAAGTTACCAGAAGGATGTAAGAAAGTTGGATGTAAATGGGTCTTTAAGACCAAACGTGACTCTCATGGTAACGTAGAACGGTACAAGGCTAGATTAGTTGCAAAGGGATTCACTCAAAAAGATGACATTGACTATAAAGAAACCTTTTCACCAGTTTCAAGAAAGGATTCTCTAAGAATCATTATGGTGTGGCTCATTATGATCTAGAGTTACACCAGATGGATGTGAAAACTGCCTTTCTAAATGGGAATTTAGAGGAAGTTGTGTACATGGACTAACTAATGGGTTCATAGAAAAGGGAAAATAACACATGGTGTGTAAACTTAAGAAATCAATATACAAACTTAAACAAGCTTCAAGACAATGGTACCTTAAGTTCAATGATACCATTGTTTCCTTTGGATTTAAAGAAAACAATGTTGATCGGTGTATATATTTGAAAGTCAGTGGCAGTAAGTTTATATTATTGATTTTGTATGTTTATGATATCTTGCTTGCAACTAATGATCTTATTTATTTTAAATGAGACTAAGAGGTTTCTTTCTAGTAACTTTGAAATGAAAGATATGGGTGAGACATCCTATGTGATTGGGATAGAAATATTCCGTGATAGATCACAAGGATTGTTGGGTTTGTCTCAGAAAGCATATATTAATAAAGTTTTAGAGAGATTCGGAATGCAAAACTGCTCATCGTCTTCAGTACCAATTCAGAAAGGAGACAAGTTTAGTCTCATGCAATATCCTAAGAATGAATTGGAACGAAAGGAAATGGAAGCAATGTCATATGCATCACTTGTTGGGAGCCTAATGTATGCTCAGACTTGTACGAGATCATATATTAGCTTTGCAGTTGGAATGTTGGGAAGATACCAGGGTAATCCTAGTATGGATTATTAGAAAGCTGCAAAGAAAGTTCTTAGATATCTGCAAGGCACTAAAGGTCACATGCTTACTTATAGGAGTTCTAGTAACCTTGAAGTGATTGGATACACAGACTCAGATTTTGTAGGATGTGTGGATACAAGAAAATCTACTTATGGTTATTTGTATTTTTTAGCTGGAGGAGCTATATCATGGAAAAGTGTGAAGCAATTTGTAATTGCTGCATCCACTATGGAAGCTGAATTTGTGGCATGTTTTGAAGCCATGGTTCAGGCTAAATGGCTGTGAAACTTTATTTCAGGGCTTGAATTGGTTGACAATATTGATAGGTCGCTGAAAATTTATTGTGATAATTCTGTAGCAATCTTCTTTTCTAAAAATGACAAGTATTCAAAAGGTGCTAAGTATATGGAATTGAAATACTTTGCCGTTAAAGAAGAGGTTCAGAAACGTAAAGTGTCTATAGAGAACGTTAGCACTAATTTTATGTTAGTTGATCCCTTGACGAAGGGATTACTGCCCAAGACATTTATTGGTCATGTATGTAGTATGGGCATTATGTCATCTAATGAATGTTGATCATTATTGTAATTATTGACTATTGACACTCTAAATTCAATAATGTTTAAGTTTATGAAAATTATCCTGTTTTCAAATTTATGTATACATGAATGATTATTTTGAAAAACAGGATTTGTCCCTAATGAAGACATAATAGTATTATCGTGGGACATTATGATGTAAACTTCCATTAAAGTATCATATTAGGAAGAAGAGCTAATAAAGTGGTACATGGAAGGAACTATGTCGATTTGATAGCATAGAACCACCATGACTCTTATTGGTTTTATTTCTGATCATGATTTATGATGAGGCCAATGTATGAAAACTTTACCCTATGTATGAGCATTATAATTGTTTTCATTAAATCATGAAATGAAATTTGTGACATGAGCCAAGTGGGAGAATGTAAGATTTATCATTATGGCTCATTTAAATAAATCTTATTTGATTTAATGAATAAAGGACATAAGAGTAATTGGTTACAAAGGGAAGTTATTAAAATGATAATTGTTGATAGGTGCAGTTATCTTAAATGTAGTGGTTCAGTTTCTAATAAATAGAGAATTAGAAAACTAAATACATTCATTGTCTGCCCATGAGAGTTGTATCCTATCCCTATCAAAGAACAAGAACTGAAAGGGTCAATACTTTGAGAAAGCATTCTACCATAAAAGATCTTCCGCAATCATGGACAAAGATATGTCTATGTGAAACTCATGAATTCTAAAGATCTTGTTCATGTTCTTAATGTGATTGTTTTAAACATAAATTATAGATTTATATGTTTACATATTATGGTCAAAGCTTTTTGTCCTTAGGTATTTTTACCTATTGAGATCTTAAACAAGAAATAAACACTCTATGTATTTATAGTGTTTTTTGCTGCCTCAGTATTAATAAGGAAATTTGATAGGTACTCTATTGCTACATTTGTTGGACGACCAATCCTCTTTTAGCAGAGAAACAAGGAAAGCTGAGATAAAAGTGGTATGAGAATGAATGGAAGAAGTCTTCTAGAGAGAAGTATAACATTAGTAAAAGGGGTGTGATAAAAGTAAAACTATGGTATGATTATTTTAATGTCTCTCTCTGTTCTATTAATGACTATTGTTTTATATATAAGTTATATTCATTATGATTGAACCTTAGTTTTTAGTTTGAGATTCAATACAATGATTCTTTCGAACAGTTTGGATTAATCGTTGTATTGAATCTTGAATTGTTCGTTTGGACAGTTTGGAAAAAGTTATTTTTATACTAGATTCATACATATAGGTTAAGTCTCTTTTCTTAAATTTGATGAAATTTTGGTATAGTGCATTTTGCTTTGTTCTCTGGGTGCGTACTTGATTGTGGTCCAATTGATGTGATTGCTTTCATGTCGTGTACTTGGATATCAAAGCAAAATGATGTCGAAAATTCGTGAAATCTAAGAAAAGATACTTAACATATGCATATGTGTCAAGTATAAAAAAATGTCTTCCTGAATGGGATAGGGTCACACCTTTAATGAAGAAAGTGAGATCTTGATGCATCGAATAAACCTTGTATGCGACTCATAAAAGAGGAAAGATGGATCGAAGTTGGATGAATGTAAGTTGCATGAGCCCTGTGTATGAAGAAGAGGTTGAACAGTTCTTGGAATTTTCCTTGGAAAGAACTTGACAGGTGAGGATGAGAAATATTTCTGTCACTACTAGAAAATAGGCTTTTAACATTGGTTGTTTTTTACTTTCAACATCAGATTTTAACCAATGTTAAAATCACCAATGTTAAAAATATCAATGTTAACATCGATTTTAAATAACCGATGTTAACATACATTACACAACATTGGTTTTTAAGAAAACCAATGTCATATAATAAGAAATAAACCAACAAATGTAAAGTATGGAAAATCAACATCGATCTAAGAAAAATCGATGTTTGCGTACACCTGACAACATCGATTTTCCTAAAAACCAATGTAGAAAAGGATTTTCTACATCAATTATGAAAAAACCGATGTGAAAAAGACACTTTCTACATTAGTTTCACGAAAATCGATGTTGAATAGTACTTATAACATCGATTTTGTTTAAAATTGATGTAGAAACTACCTTTTCTGCATAAGTTTTTCCTGTAACCAATGTTGTATAGTCACTTTCTACATCATGTATTACATAATTGATGTAGAATGTCATTTTTTTGAAAGAAAAAATATGGTCTATTCTCTTTATTTTCCTCGTAATTTTAAAAGACACATTAAAAACTTAAACAAAATTTTTAATGCACTTCTATTTTTTATATTGTGAAACATCTAACAATGAGAACTAAGAAGGATGTAAATAACATTGTCTACAAGTTAATGTAAATTAAACATTTAACTAAATAACTAAATTAAACAAAGTGAAATGATGAATATTGTTAATAAATTTTTAATTATATATTTTAAACTCAATAACTAAATTGATAAGAATTAAGAAGAAATGCACATGTCTCAGTTGGGAGGTGTAGTAAATGTTTTATGAATTTTAAATGGGGGCATAAATGTAATTTTGTTTTAATTTTTATTCAATTAAATAAATTAATAAAATTTTGGGTGTTGTAGCACTTCCTCACCCGTTAACCACCTAAGGCACTGCTACACGGTAGATAGCAAACTTGGAATCTTAAGATGGTTTACATCAAGATAATGATTGGAGATGTATTTCCCGTACTATAAAATGTTAGATTTCTTTAAAAACAAATACTATATAATTCAAGTAATAAAAAGTTGTATTTATTTTTAATTAGTGTAAGACTCATGCAATGCATAGAGAATATTGGAATTATATAGAATTCAATTTGAAAACAAGAAAATAAATTAATAATGTTTTACTAATGAAAATGCAAACAACATTAGGAATTTTTATGATTCATTTTACCAGTAAAATAATGTTTGTAAGCCAAAAAAATAGTGTTAATACTATGGTTCTTCAAAGATAAACAAAAATGTTTTACAAATATACATTGACAATTGTTCTTCACTAATGTTAGTAGTCATAGAAAAATGTTAGAGAAAATCTGATTAATAAAAGGAAGAACTCAAGTTAATACAACCATTGGAAAGATATCATGTGTATCATCACTCAAATTAAAAATCCTACTGAAGTCTAAACATATTCAAATTTACCTATGTAATTCTAGGAGCAACACAGCCTGCAGTCTTGCATCCATCAGCACCTGAACAAGATAAATTCCAAAAGACCCTTTCAAATATTTGTAGTCGAAGAGGTCTCAAGTAACTTCCAATAATTCCATGAATTAAAATTCTCTTGCAACCAATATTCAGTGTGAACAAGGCCAAAAAATAAGGTATACATCCCAGACAAATCCTTATAAGTTTGTAGTGAATAAAATTTAGAGACGAGGATAACATATGTTCCCAAGTACTTTTTTACTCATGGAAACAATTCAAGTGACAATATGTAGGATATATAAGCATCAGATATAAAATGATGTGTATAATCAACAATTATCATGTCACTGAACAGTTTATTGACGCTAAAATTATAGCATTATTGGCCAACAGTATAGTGTACAAACAAACTGTTTCTTGTATCACAAATGTTTAAACTATTAAATTGTTATTACCTCATAGAAAATGTTCAAATTTTTACATAATATGAAACTAAATACTAAATAAAACCTCAAGTACTTCATGATTAAAATGACTAAATGAGCGATTGAGTGCCTCCGTGTATCACTTCTCCTAAAGATTAATTTGTAAAACACATCGGCAACGACAATTTCACAAAACTACTATAAATTTCACAAATTCAATTAGTCAAATGATCTCAAACAACAGATGATGCAGAAAAAAACTATATCAAAAGGAACAAAAAAGTATTAGAATAAAAGAATCCATTATAGTCACCTCAATGCCAAGGTGAGTCACTATTGCCACCTCCCTTGCAATGGCCATGGTTACCATAAAACAATAATTTCATAAATGTTGCCGAGAACAACACGATGTATCAAAATATTTCATTTCATTTCAATTATTTTGTTTTCAGGAATTAAGTATTGCCATTCTTCTTTAATTAGCTTGTTTTCTGATTTCCCTAAAATGTCCCTGTAAATAAGTAAGCCATAGCAAAGATCTATTGCCATTGTTATATCTTAAGTAAACTTGTAATTAACAATTAGAAAACTGATTTTAAATAACGAAGGAAAATAACACACAATAAAATAGTAGAAAAATGTGAGAAGTTATTAAAAAAAGAAGAACCGAATAAAGAAATAGAGTCGGAAAGCAAAGCAGGGTATGTAACCTTAGGGTCAATCTTCTGAGAAAAACCCTTTGCCATTTAAATGATGGTTTGCTACTTTCGTTCATTGAGAGTCTTAAGTGAGACATGGACGAAATGTCGGACTTCTTACCAACAAATTTTATGTATTTCAGCCATAACAAACAGTTATTATTATTATCGTCTTAGTTCCACAAAAGCATTTCTACAAACAACCAGGAAGAAGAAGAAGAAGAAACTTGAAATTGATGAGCGTAGGGGAAGAGCCCATTTTATGAGAGCCATTCAGAGGGTTTCAACAGGAAATGGAAGGTGGCACCTACATAACAGGTTGCTTGCTTACCAAGCCATCCTGGTTTTTCGCTCATCCAGTTTGATTTTTATTTATTATTATTGACTTGATATTAAAAAAACTACTAACTATCAAAATAAAAGACAATCGATTATCTACCCAAGAAGATAGAGAGTCTCACATACGAAAGTTTTGGAAATGGGCCTATGAGAGAAAGAGCGAAGAAAGGGAGAGAGGTCTTGAGGGTGGACGAGCATAAGGGAGGGAGGTGTGATTGAAAATGAAAATCTGAAACCAAGAAACACAGATTTGGGAGATTAAAACGCAGATCTAGCAGAGGTGTGACTGAAGACCAGTCCTTGTGGAGAGGTGTGCTTGGAGATCAAGGTTGGCAAAGGATAAGGGAATGCGATAGTCACAGACTTTGATGATAACATGTGTTCAGACACTCATAACAAGAATAACATTGATTATTTAAAATCCTATGTTGTGAGTGCTTAGATAACATCAATTTTTAAATAACCAATGTTAGAATCTTCCTGTTAACATCGGTTTTTTAAAAATCGATCTTGTGAGTGCTTAGACAATACCGGTTTTTAAATAACCGATGTTAAAATCATCCTGTTAACATCAAATTTTCTAAAATTGATGTAAACGATGACATTTTATTAACAAAAATGTCACCGCGCATTTTGTAACATCAGTTTTCATTGTAACCAATGTTAACAAAGCGATGTTAAAACCTATTATTTTAGTAGTGTGTCCTTGTATAAATTGTTTGAACGGGAGACAACAAGTAGTAGATGCCATACAAGAACATCTTCTGTGTGAAGGGATTAAGAAGAATTATACAATATGATTATGGCATAGTGAATTGACAGACATGCAAAGGGGGTCCTAAACTAAATCGGTGGATGTAGAAATGGGAGATCAATTAAAGGATATGATTTGTGATCTTGGACAAGAGTCTTTTCAGGAAGAACATGCCCTTATATGTGATACATTGGAAAGTGATTCGAAGAATGCTTTGTATCCGGGGTGCAAGAAGTCATTGACGCTATTGTAACCGATGTTAAGTGTAAGGACCCTCATTTCTGTGCCTTCATGAGGTGTTTTAGTCTAAAATTGATGGTTAGCAGGTGAAAATAGGAGAATTAAGCCAAACAGAAGGTATCGCGCCAACAAGCCTATGTACTACCGGGGGTACATAGGCTAATTCTACATGTGGCGCCAAGAGCGCCAGAGTGGCGCCAAGAGTGCCACCGGTGTTGGAAGTTGGCGCCAAGAGCGCCGGTGTGGCGCCAGGAGCGCCACAGGTGCTGGAAGTTGGCGCCAGGAGCGCCACAGGTGCTGAAAGTTGGCGCCAAGAGCGCCGGAGTGGCGCCAGGGGCGCCAGATGCACTGGAAGCTGGCGCCATCAGCGCCAAGGTGGCGCCAAGGGTGCCGCATGTCGGTCAGGGGCAGAATTTAAGGCCAAAAACGCGAAAAATGAAGGGAAAAGCTGTGTTTCTTCTTCCCTCAGCCTCCAACCTCCATTAGAGCTTGCTCCAAGCTTTCTAGGACCTTTTAGCTTGGCTAAAACACCTTCTTAGGACCTTTGAACTTGAGGAAACCATTTGGGAAGCTATAATCCTTCAATTGTTTTCTTGAAAACCCCTTGTGAGAGAGAATTGAATTCTCAAGGAAACACCCTCAGAGAACTTGAGTTTGGCAAGGACCCACGACGTATAAAGGACGCTAGAGCTTGAGGAAGCTGTCCTGAGGTCTTTTGAGTCGTCACTGAGGTAAGATACTCAAGTTTCTCAGTTTAATTTTGATCCTGGGGATTTCCATGAATAGTGACCCATATGAGCTGGGGCTAGAATTAGCCTAGGGCCCTGTAGAGAAACTCGTTTAGAGCGAGGAATAGATGAAGAATTAGCTTTCAGTTTTTGATTCTGATGACTTTGAATCTTGGCTCTGTATATGCCTATGTGACTTGTGTAGAGTCACTTGTGGATGGTTCTCTGATAGGCTAGAGCCTTGATTGTGTTGTGCTGAGTCCAAGTGGCTAGTTGAACGAGACTTTGAGTGGAACTTAGTCCGTTTTAGTGATAATTGAGGTTAAGGCTGAGGAAACCATGCCATGTATGTGGTGTTTTGGAGTTCAGATGACTTAGAGGCTTAGCATTCAGCCTTAAGGGACCTTGAATGGTCTGTGAACAGCCTTGTGTGGGGCTGAGTATGATTGAACCCTAGGATAGGGGAATTTTGATATGCTTTGATCTGTGACTGATAGCCGGTTGGCTTGATTTTGATATGAAATGTGCATATGCCTTGATTAGGACTTGATTCTGAGATTATTGGTGGCGGGAGCCACAGAGCAGGAAAAGGACTGCAGACTGAGACCTTGCCAGGTAAGTTCTGAGTCCCTGGGAAATAATTCCCACTTGGTTGCATACCACACTCCGAGGGAGTGGTGGTCATGATTCATGATGCATGCATTGGCTGTGCATTTCTTCTAATGATATGTATGCATATGTGGTGGTTGTTGAATGAATGATATGGTTAGTGATCTGTTGGCCAATAGATGGATATGGCATTAAGGGTACTCTGCCAAGGCATTGAGGGTTCTCTGCCATTTGAGACGACATTGAGGGTTCTCTGCCAGGGCATTGAGGGTCCTCTGCCCCGATATTGAGGGTTCTCTGTCACGGCATTGAGAGTTCTCTATGATAAGTGCCACATTTCAGTAGAAAATAGGATTCAAATATGGCACTTATCCGTCATTTAAATTGATTTAGGCACAAGAAAACCCTAGAACCTAGTTAAATGATGACTAAGTGAAGGTAAGCTATGCTTTTGTATTTTGATAAGATTTCGGCCGAGTAATGGATTCATATTTTGTTAGGTTTCGAAGTTACGGAAGAAGCGAGATTGCGGAAGGAAGAGCATGGAGTAAAGCAAGTAAAAGAAAAGGCTTCAAACAGCATTCAAAGCCCAAGAACCACAAGGCCCAAAAGGATTCTTCAACACTAAGTCACTCTAACTCGCCCAGGCCAGCATTCCTAGTTCATTTTGGTCGCCCAGGCGACATCAAGTTCCAAGGAACCGCCTTTTAGCTCGCCCAGGCGAGTGAAATCTGAAGAAAATGGGTGCCCAGGCGACCTTAGCTCGCCCAGGCGAGTGAAATTAGTGCAAATGGGGCGCCTGGGCGAGTGGACAAGCTGCTGGCCAAAATCTATAAATACCAGACGAATTTTTGGAGCAAAGCACATTCTTCATCTCTTCTCTCTTCCCCAAGGCACCAGCTTCTTCATATTTTTCTTGTTTCTTAAGTTTAAGTGAGTGTAGGATATTAGAGAAGTGAGGTTGAGTGATTTTTGTAAGGAGGTTCTGCCGAAAAGAGGATCGATGACAAGCTTAGTCGGAGATTCTCTCGAGGAGGTTCCGCCCATGTTCACTTAAGCTTCTCTAAGGATTGGACGTACTTTTCTTATCCCTATGCTCTTTTAATTATTTATGTGTTGTTCTATTTCTTGTTGGTGATTTTATTCTACGCTTAACGCTTGATTCTAATTAACTGTTAGTTTCATGAACTTAACCCTAAAGGCGACTGGAAAGTAAATTTAGGGTTTGAACTGAATTTAATCACTCGTTACGTTACGTCACTAGGAATAGGGCTTAATG
>PYAF01004608.1:389787-400940 GCA_007407185.1 Glycine tomentella
TCCAATCCTACTCTCACTTGACTTGTATCTGTTTATTTACTTCCCGCAATCGTTTACTTATTTTCCGCTAGTTTACATTTTCCGCAAAACAAACAAATGACTCATCGCTCTTTTTCATCTGTATATAACTACTAAATTGTTAAATTAAATCAACCGACGTAAACCCAAATCCCTATGGAGACGATCTTTTATTTTTGAAGCTTACAACGATACAACGATACGCTTGCCGTGGTGATTAAAAAAATCTGTAACACTCTGCCAGATGTGTGGAGCAGATAGCTGCTCATGTGTTTGAGGGTCAAAAGACCAGGCCATGGGGCCAAATATGATGTGTGTGCTTGTCTGATGCTTGTATTATGAATTGTGGGCCAGGGTGGGATTGTTTTCCCATGGACCCTGAGCTTACTGAGATGTATATCTCACCCCTTGTAGGGATTTATGATTTTAGGTGATTCTTCTAGACGAGAAGAACAGTCTCAGGGCAGGAGGCCCAGTAGAGACTTGGCTGCTGACTGAGGAGCA
The DNA here is from genome assembly GCA_007407185.1 of Glycine tomentella. Taxonomy (NCBI): domain Eukaryota; kingdom Viridiplantae; phylum Streptophyta; class Magnoliopsida; order Fabales; family Fabaceae; genus Glycine; species Glycine tomentella. The sequence goes on from PYAF01004608.1 coordinate 390,310, forward strand.
ACAGAGAAGCTTGAAGGCTCAGTTGTGATTGTTTATGTTTTGTACCCTTGATAAGGGCTGGGGTGTGTGTACCCTGTGTTATGTACAGTTCTGTATACCCGCAGTGAGGGCTAATATTCTTTTGTAGCACCATGGTATGTGTGGTGTGGACTCTGATGTATATGTCTGTACAGAACTATTTTGTGTTATGATATGAGACTTTCCCTGAGTATATTTGTGTATATTTGATAATCTGCCTAAGTCTTGTAGTTATCTGTCTCTATGTTGTATGTATGAGAAACTGGATCAGCAGGGGCGTGATACGTGTTATGACGTGTGTTTTTATCAATTATTATTATGATTCCATACATAATGTATCAAGAGAAGCGATTTTGTGCTTCCGCTGAGTTTTATAAACCGATATTATTAATGATAACGCACCGGAGGCCTACGGGGTGTTACATTAAGTATGGTTAATGTGAAGGTCAGATAAGGGTGGAGTGACAAAAACTTCACTTTGTTGCTTAAGGTAGTGCAGGGTATGCTTGCAGAAGAAAACACGTTTCCATAAGTTACTGTTATGAGAAGAATATACTGTGTCCCATGAGTATGGAGTATCAGAAAATTCATGCATGCCCTAATGATTGCATACTGCATACAGATGAGTTTGAAGAAATGCATAAATTGTTGGATATAGGAGAAGTTGCAAGAAGAATCAAAAGCAAGAATGAAGAAGAAGCTTGATGATTGGCTTGAAGTTGTTTTTGCTTTATCATGCCCAATCAAGAATGAAGACATATGCACTGTGTTTAAGTTTGATTCAAGTACATTGGTTTGTGATCCTTGCATTGCTATTTGCATGTCTCATTGAATTTGCATAAATAGGTGCTATTAAATCTTAGAATTTGCTAAGTGATTTCAAAGGAAAACTATTTCTCATGGCTTTGTTTTTGAAAAATGAAATCTTACTGCTTTAATCGATTACACCGTATTTTAGTCGATTAAAATGTTCTTATTCATAACTGAAAAAGCCATGAAGAACACTTTAATCGATTACATGATTGAGGTAATCGATTAAATAGTGTATTTTGGAAAACCATGCATTTTTGCTTTAATCGATTACCATTTCTCGTAATTGATTACACAGGCTTTTTAGATAACTCCGCTTTTCTGCATTAATCGATTAGAATGCGGAATAATCGATTAATCTATTTGTGATCTGTTTCCAGGTTGCTGAGGAACAATTTAATCGATTATATGGTTACTTTAATCGATTACATAAGGCAAATAATCGATTACACTATCGTTTTAATCGATTATTGTCAATTAATTCTATTTTTTTAAAAGCTTTGTAAGTCATTTCTATAAATATAGAACTTGTGTGAATTATTCCATATCTCTGAGTGACTTACCAAAGAAATTCTAAGCTTTCTAAAGTGTCCAAGAAACTGATTCCACAATGATTAATACATCTTGTAAAGATCAAGATTTCTGAATTTTAGAAAGAATGTGCTAAAGAAAATAAGATTTCAAGATATTGATTCTGATCTATAGAATCCATTCTACCTGGATTGTATGGTAATCTCATTTCGTTTTTCATTCATTCATACATGATGGATCACAGGTAGTGTTTGTCTTGAATCATTCTTTTTTGTTTTTCCAAGAGTTTTTGTTTTGTTGTATTGTATCTTTTCAAACTAATTCCTTGTAAAATATTCTAGAGAAGGGTTCTCTAGGTTTGAAGATTTGAGTAGGTTTCTCAAGATCTTTATGACTTGTATTCTAATAGTGTTTTAGAATTCAGGATCTTTGTCTAGTGTTGATAGAGATAGTCACTTGTAGTGCTTGTACAAGAATAATTTGAAATAGTGAAAACTCTAACCTACTGTTAGTTGGAAGACACTGGATATAGCCTCCATGTTTGTGAGGTGAACAAATATAAATTGCTATGTGATTGTATCTTTATTAGTATATCTTTCATTATTCTTGACATGATGAGAGACTGGAGGTAAGGGTTCACAAAAAGACAAAACTTGTTAGACTTTCCTAGTCTCAACATGACGAGAGACTAGAGGTAAGGGTTCACAAGGGCAACATGTAATAATTCTAGGTTTAGAGGAATTGAAACAAGCTCATTTGTATATACTGAATAACAATAATGAAGTTGTGCCATACGTAGTTTGTCACGAAGCCTTGTTCAAGGAAAGTAACCCAAAAATGACCAAGAATAAGGCGTTGAAAGAGCATATCAAGACTTTTCTAATTGGTTTAAAGATATAATCTTTGGTGATGATAATGCTTCTAAAACATTAAAGAAGTTAGTAGATGGTCCTAAAAGAAATGTTAGAACTTGGCAAGGATACGATATCAACAAGTATTCGTTCTACACTAAATCACAAGACGACAAGAGTACAATGAAAAATAGTAGGATTAGTCCTAAGGCTGAATCCCAACACTTTGCTACTATAAATGATGATAATCCCCGTCTGGCCTCCATGCCTTACTTTGGAGTCATTGAAGAAATTTGGGAGCTTAATTATGTTAAATTCACTGTGAGTGTTTTTAAGTGTAAGTGGGTTGATAGCAATATGGGTGTGTGAACCGATGATTTCAAATTTACTTTGATAAATTTGAAGAAGTTAGCTTCTCAGAATGAGCCTTTCATCATGGCAGAACAAGCTAAATAGGTTTTTTATGTTCAAGATCCTTGTGATGAAAGGTGGTCAGTGGTTCTACACAGAAAAACCATTGATGTTAATCTTGAAGACTATGATTCAACCTTTGATACTTGTTAGACTCATTTCTGCACACACATGCCTAATGTCAATACAGAAGAAGAAGTTGACAACGTCTATGCAAATGGTAATGATCATGATGACGGACAATTAATTAACATCGTATAATGTAATCATTTTTTATATATACTTGCTTCCATATTTACAATCATTACTAGAAAAATTGCTTTCCACATCGACATTCAACATTGGTTTTTAACCGATGTTCAAACCAGCGACGTTGAAAGTATCAATGTAACATCAATTTTTAAAAATCGATGTTAACATAACTACACAACATTGGTTTTCTTAAAAAATGGATGTTGAACAATAAGAAATTAACGAGTAAAAATGTAAAATATGCGTAAACGATGAAATAGAAAAGAAACTTTCTACATCGTGAAAACAAATTACACACAGAAACTAATAAAGAGATAGAACCTGATGATCCACATATGAATGCATATGATTACCAATCTTGATCAAGGTTGAAAGCAAACAAGTTTCAGACCATACTCTCCAAAAGCTTCTTTGAAATCTTGCCCAAGAAATCTCTCAATACACCATGAAGATATGAATATGTGGACAAGAACTTTGTTACTCAAAGAATCTCTTCTTACTTCAGAACTTTTGAAAACTATGAAAATTCATAATGTAGTGAGTTGTGATTTTCAAAAGACCCAACAACTATTTATAACAAACTGTTGTAACTGAATGTATCGATTAAATCGCCTAAGTAATCGATTAAAACTTCATTTGTAATCGATTGAAAACAACTTTAATCGATTAAAATGTTCTTCAGTTTTCTAGAAAGAATCTATGAACAAAGTAATAGATTATTTTGACCTATAATCGATTACTACAGGGATTCTCTATTTCATAAATCAAGTAAGTAATCGATTATAGTTAAATGGTAATCGATTAACACAGTCAAGTCACCTTCTGTGTTTATACTGAGTAATCGATTACATAATGCTGGTAATCGATTATTTTGTTCTTCAAAGCTCAGGTAATAGATTACCAATATGTGGTAATTGATTAATACAGTGAAAAATAGTTTTTCCAAAAAATTAAAACCATGATCACTTTACTTTGATGCAATCATGAAATATTAAACCTTTTCACAAAAACATGTGCTTTTGTGAAATCATGAATGCAAATAAATGAATATTTATGCAATGCAAAGGATCATAGGATGATTCTCTCCTACACCAAGCAATTTACAAATGTCTTCAATTGAATGGCATGTACAAAGCTAAAACACTCATCCAACTTCAGCATATATCTTGATCCTTCTTCATGCTCCCCCTGTATCTAACAATCTCCCCCTTTTTGACTTTGATCATGCCAAAATTCAATTGAACATATTTAGTTTTTATGTGCTTCCAAGGGATGAATGTTAGGAGCTTTATACTTGATATCTGAAATCAATTCAGCTTTTATCAAGAACAAGTATCAAGCATACTTTGCATAAACAATGTATATTCATTTTATTGCTGAAGTGGAACTCTAGCCAAGGTTTGGTTGGAAGAAATTAGACGTAGTTTCTTTTGTTGAGAGGTGAACCAATATAAGTTCTTGTGTTGATCTCTATCTTTTAATCTCTCCTTGTTATCTTGATCTGTGATTCTTGGTGAATTCTTTATTACTCAACAAATTAAGTTTTTGTAATTGTTTTCTTGGGCTGAGTAATTTGATTGATTGAAGCATTCTTGGTTAATTGTGATAAAGATCCTAAATCCGCTGTTTGCTTTAAAGAAATTTTAAAGACTCTATTTTAACCAATTCACCCCCTCTTGGTTATTGTGTGTATTCATATTGTTTTCAATTGGTATCAAGAGCATGTTCTTGAGTGTTATTTAAGATCACTATCTTTCTTTTAAAGAAAATGAATACCACACAAATTACCTTTAAAGAGGGTGTCTTCCTCATTTGTCCTTCGATGTTTGAAGGAGAGCATTTTAGTTTTTGGAAAAACAGAATGCAGATATTCATTCAATCAAATGACCCTGATGCTTGGAATGCAATAGAAAAAAGTCCTTTGGTTCCTATGAAAATTGTTGGTAATAATATGATTCCCAAAGAAAGGGATGAGATGGCAGATGTTGAGAAGAGAGTTGTTCAATATGATTTTAAAGCTAAGAACATGATTACTTCTGCACTTTCTTCTGATGAATTCTTTAGAACTGTTAGGTGTAAAAGTACAAAGGAGATGTGGGAGATATTGGAAGTCACTCATGAAGGAACTGATGAAGTCGAAGACCAAGGAAGCATACCTTGGTTCATGAGTATGAAATGTTCAAGATGAACACCACAAAAAACATATCTCAACTCCAAACAAGATTCACTCACATTGTGAACCATCCATCTTCTTGGTCTTGGGAAGATATTTGATGTTGAAGAGTTAAACATCAAAATCTTGAAGTGTCTAACAAGACTATGTCAACCAAAAGTGACAGCAATCAAGGAATCAAAAGATCTATCCAAGATGTCCATGGCTGCATTATTTGGTAAGCTTCTTGAGTATCAATTAGAATTGTCTCAATTAACACATGATGAAAATGTAGATAAAATGAAAAAGAGTATAGCTTTGGAAGCTACAAATTCTAATGAGGAAAAAGAAGAATACTCAAGTGAAGATGAAAGTGATGAACACCTGAACCTAATAGTCAAAAGATTCAGCAAGTTCTTGAAGAACAAAAAGAACAAGAAGTTCACAAAGTCCAACAAGAGAATGACAACAACAACAATGAAAACTTCTTCTGTTTTGAATGTGGTAAGCTGGACCATTTTAAATTTGAATGTCCTATATTTTTGAAGATGCAGCTAGGTGAAAAGAAATCAAAGAAATCCTACAATGAATTGGAAGACAATGCCTCAACAACATCTGATTCATCAAGTGAGAATAAAAAGGCTAATGTATGTTTCACCTCCACAATTAGTGAAGATGAAGAACTCTCAAGTGATGAATCAGAAGTAAACTCTAAACTTGATCAAATTTTTTATGCTTTGCATGATATGCATGAAGAGGCCCAAAAGCTTGCAAAATCCAACAATAGGCTGAAAGGTAACCTTAAATGGCATATCACTAAACTTGCTGAACAACAAGCTGAACTTTGTAAGTTGAAAGAAGAGAATGAAAAACTTCTTTCAAGCTACAAAGCCAATAGATGTGTGTGTGCTTCTTCTTTTACAAATGTAGATTATTGCAAAGCTTTAGAAAAAAAAATTGGATGATTTCAAAAAGAGTCAATCTTAAAAATATATGCAATTGCTTTCAGAAAATTCTTACTTGGTTGATATTTTGAAAAAACTTTATAAAGGAAAATGCACTTTAGATCAAATGCTAAGTGTACAAAAATATGCTGGAGATACTTCTGGTATTGGTTACAAACATGGAGCAAAACCTTTTGGAAATATAAAGTTTGCACCATCAAAACAGAAGAATCAAAGAGGTTTTTCAAAAGCAAAGCATAATCAATTGGCTCATTTTGAAAGAGCATCAAAACCTGTAACCTGAAATTACTGCATGAAGAAAGGTCATAAATCTCATAAGTGTTATGCTAGAAGGTTTCAAGTGCCTAATGGAGATTACATTTGGGTTCCAAAGAAAAAGAAGAAAATAACTAACCCCTATGGACCCAACATTAGGTGGGTACCTTTCTTTGGCACTTAGTTTGATTTTTGCAGGTGTGTCTTGGAGCAAAATCATCATTATGGTACTTTGATAGAAAATACTTTAGACACATGACATGCCAATGGAGTGGACACAAGCATATAGAGATCAAGCTTCATTTCCTTAAAGATCACATTCAAAAAGGGGAGTTGTTCAATTGAGTCTATTAATCATTCATTGGTTGGTATATCTAACAAACCCTTATCTTGAAATTGATTCTATGATCTTAGGAACATGCTAGGTATTCTTGATGAATCTAATATATACTAGCATGCTTGCAATGTGCTTAAAATTCACCATTGGTTGGCCATTCACCATATATGCTTCAAATTCAAAATCCTGTTGAAAAACATTATTCTATCTGCATAATTGGTTGCTTTAATCAATTACACTATGTCTTTATCGATTATTTGAGGTTTAGAGATAATCTTCGAGCCAAAACTTCACTGGAGTAATCGATTATAGTGCGAATTAATCGATTACTTGGTACTTTCAGTGTTTTTCAAAATGAAAACCTTCCTGGAGTAATCGGTTATTGTGACGAATTAATCGATTACTTGTGGTTTAAATGCATCTAGAATCAAAATCTATCTGGAGTAATCGATTACATTGTCGTATTAATCGATTACTTAAGGCTAAGGACTATTTCAAAGTTTTTGCTTGCATGTCTCTTGTTCTGCACCTATCATTAATGGATAAAATTCCCTTTTATGGTGTTGATATCTTCATTTGCTTATCTCATATATCACTTGATTATTTTTACTTTGATAAGCCAAAAGGGGGAGAAAAACAAGAACATATTAGAATATTAAGGGGGAGAATAATATTGAGGGGAGAAAAATGAACAAATATATGATGTGCAAGTGCAATTACATCCTTATCTAATTTACTCTGGATTCTTAACTCTGAATTGTTTATTGCTCTTATATGGATTTAATATCAAATTACCTAAGATAGGGGGAGCAATAAAATGAATATACATTGTTTATGCAAAGGATCATAGGATGATTCTCTCCTACATAAAAAAAATTTACAAATGTCTTCAATTGAATGACATGTACAAAGCTAAAACATTCATCCAGCTTTAACATATATCTTGATCCTTCTTCATGCTCCCTTGTATCTAAGACATCGGTTATGTGAAAAATCGATGTGGAAAATACATATTCTACATCAGTTTGCCAAAAATCAATGTTGAATGGTACTTTCAACATCGATTTTGTTTAAAATCGATGTAGAAAGTTTCTTTTCTAGGAAAAATTGATGTTGTATAGTTAGTTTCTACATCATTTATTACATAATCGATGTAGAATGTCATTTTTTTAAAAAAAAATGGCCTATTCTCTTTATTTTCCTTCTTGTAATTTTAAAGGATACATTAAAAACTTAAACAAATAGAGCTTAACTTATATGGAATTAGAACAAAATACAATTCAAAATAATTATCTTAAACAAAGCAAATTAATCATGTGAGGTAATATATTAAAGGATAAGCACCAAAAGGTCCATGACAATATGAACTAGCAAAGAGAGGGGGAGAACAGAATAACATGGTGTTGGTTCCAAAGATCTTAACATGGTGTTGGTGAAGCTCCATGAGTTCTTGGAGATAAATACTAAGCAATACTTTCTTAATGCAAGCTTTTCCTACAAGAAGAAACAAATTTTATCAAGACTTTGATAGTACAAGTGGGATAAAAATATTTTGCATTAGATGAAATTCAATTAGGCAAATGTGATTGAGCACATGTGACTGACCTGAGCACAAACATTTCAAAGATATATATATATATATAATTAAGATATGACTCACCCAACATGCAAGTTTTGCTTGCTTTAGTTGGACCTCTCTTCAGGCTATATGGATTCTTATGGGTTGGGTTGATAAAATTTGCAATGCAATATAATCGAGAACAACATAAGTTTTGAAAAACAGATGTTAACATCGACACAACAACATCGGTTTTTGTAAAAACCAATGTTAACATCGCCGCGTTAACATCAATTTTTCAAAAATCGATGTTAACATCATCACTTTCACATCGGTTTTTCAACAACTAGTGTTAACATCACCATGTTAACATCAATTTTACAAAAATTGATGTTAACATTGCCATGTTAACATCGATTTTTATAGAAGCCGAATTTAACAAAATGACTTTATTTACAAAATGCCACCGTTCTTTTGTTAACATCAGTTTTATCAAAAACCAATGTTAAGGTAGTGATGTTGAAAGCATTCTTTCTATTATTGAATTACATAACTTACTATATTTTTGAGTTGACTTTAATTAATGTTGTTTTTTAACAGACACATGGCTACACCACAGAGCTCCCTTCCTTGTGAGCCAGCACCTTCACCGTCTACGTCAAAGAGAACTAGAAAAGCCACATGGATTGGATCATTGTCTGCCAGACTCGTGAGGTGGAGAGACCACAGGTTCATGTGGATCCTATCACTGGGAAAGTTGATAGTCCACACAAAAAGAAATTAATGACTTATTTGGGGGTCATTGCTCGAGACAAAGTGGATGGTACATATGTTAACTGGAAACAGGTTCCTGATGCTCAGAAGGATTTGGTTTAGGAGGACATTCATGTATTTCAATTAAACCTTGTATGTTATTAAAATTGGTTGTATTAAATTGTTTACATTGTTGTTATTTACTAATTATTACATGTATTTTTGTATTTGAGGATGAATTTGATATTCCAAAAGTGTATGATAAAAGGACGATGGTGGCATTTAAGTCAGATTTGACCTCCAAATGGGCTCTAGCACAAGACAAGGAGGACGATGATGAATAAGTCTGTGAGAAGTACAATATCCAAAAAGAGAAGTGGAATCAATTTTGTCAAAGGCATAAAGACCCTTCAACTTTTTGAATTTGACATTTACAATTGATTTAAGCATTTTTTTATATACTGACTATTTCTCACAAGATGTTAGACAAGAGACATAATCCATCTAGAAACAAAACATTGTCCCTCACGTGTTAAGTCTACGATCGGGGAATGCCTCTGTGTATGGATTCCTTGAGCTGTGTCCATACAGAGATTTGGGCAATCGCAATTTGAATCTGAGGATTATATTAAGAAATTGATTCAAAATTCACACAGAGATGTCTATCTAGGAGCCTACTTGAATGGGTAAGTAAAAGCTGAACAAATCAATTTAAATATTTATGCATTATAATAACGTAATGTTCTTAATGTAGTGGACATTGCAAATTGGTGTTTATATGTACACCAAAGACAATGTTGTCGCCTAGTTCTGTTCCTTGCACAATAAACCCGACAACTACTTGAAAGAAATTGTTAACAATTTGTAACACATTTACTTTATCATTAGTATTTGACATCAATATTTTAATTATACAACATAGATGCATATTTCTCTTAACCACTACTTTGAAGGGATTCAACGATAATCACGAAAGTAAATCAAAGACAACTGCTAAATGAATTCTAGTTAAAGTAATTCATTTAAACAATGTTTGATCTCTTCAAAATGACATTTGTTTTACTTTGTACACTAATTTTGGGGTAACTTTAAACATCTTTTTGAATTTAGTGTAATAAGAAAAAAAGAAGCATTGAGTGCGACTATTACGTCATGCATTGGATGTCAACCATAGTCCTAGGAGGTTTCAAGGATAATTGAGATGGTAATTATTTACTTCAAAATTATTTTCATTTGTTATAGTTGTTATTTTACTAATTCAAAACCATTGGAACCAGAGAGAATAAATGCAATTCACATTCAGTAGGGATGTTTTCTAAGAGTTAAAAATGAAGCACAAAGTAGTGTTTAAGAAATTTTGCAAATGTTAGACTTATGTAAATCTTAAGTTATAGATGATCATTATGTATTGACATTATTGCATTTGTTAATATTTATTCAATAATAATTTGAATATAATATATACAGCCTGAATTATTTGGTTTTGTTCTGAATTGGTTTTGTTTTTAATATGCAGGTCTGGATTCATTTAATAAATAAACAAATATAAAAAAATGCAAAAATAACCAATGTTAAAAAGCATTTTTCCTAGTAGTACTGTTAGCAATAAACAAGATGTGTATGTTAGATACAAATTCCAATTTCATTTCTTTCTTTAGTATTTTTTTTATTCTTACCTCAAAATGTAATCATTTCATGCCTTGAAAAATATATAGTTTTTTTTTATTTTGGTAATAAT
>PYAF01004608.1:408224-433229 GCA_007407185.1 Glycine tomentella
TCTAAATTCTTAGTGGTCCAATTACTAAACTAACTCATTTAGAACACTTATCTTTCTCATAATTAAGAGAAAATTCCATAGATTATATCTATGCTGGTCTTATAATTTTCTGATGCTTAAGGTATTCTAGATTAAAGTTCTTTTTAACCTATCTTCCAAAATCCGTAGAAATTCTATCGTGGGGTTCTCTGCTCGCAACTTTGCTGATAATTTGTTATCTAAAAGTGTTTTATCCTACGCTCAGGTTCCCGCTATTTTCTAAAGTCATATGGTCATTCTTGACCTAAAGGGCATTTTCGTCATTTACTACCCTCGGGGCGCAATGGTAATTATCCAATTTGTTCAAGGGCATATATGTAATTTCTTCTAGAAATATCTTACTAAAATATCTAGGATATATTGGTCATTTTCAAAAATGTCTAAGGGTATAAATGTCATTTTTCATCCTAGGATATAATCGTCATTTTTGAAATTGTCCAGGGGCATTTTGGTCATTTACAAAATATTCAGGGGTATTTTCGTCATTTACCCTAGATCCTTCTATATTGCCTTTAATTAATATTTTACCTTAGTAATTGACTGTTATTCCAAAATTTTGGGGTGTTACACGGGTAGCGCCATGCTTTAAGCTGCCCTTTTTCTTTTCTTTTTGAATTGCTTTTTGTTTTTATTCACTAACTAAAAATGCATGGAACCTAAATGACTAAAATTTAAACTTGCATAAATATAAATCTACTGCTATCAAAATTAAAAAGGACTTTAAAGAAACTATGTATTTACATCAGTAACCAATTTCTCGGAAAGGATTCCAAGAAGTGCTCATTTAACGTCTTGAGCTAGACGCTTCCTCTTGTTAATCATCTGGGGACTTAAGTGGAACAGAAATAGCGTTTCTATCCACTTGGTCTCCAAAGTGAAGCTTCAGCTGACATTTGTTCACTTTAAAAGTCTTGTCCTTGTCTAAAGAAGAGATTTCTACTATTTCATAAGGACAATTCTTTTGCACCAAGAAGGGACCAGACCAGCAGAGTTTTAACTTACCTGGAAACTTTAGGCGAAATTTGGAGAGCAATACCTATTGTCCTGGCTCAATTTCTTTTTGGTGAATTTTATTGTTACGCCACTTCTTGGTCTTCTCTTTATAGGTCCTAGCATTCTCACCTGCAGTTACAGGTGTTTTGCCTGCAGTTTGATATTCCCACTGTGCAACATCCAGCTTTTTGACCCAATTCTTCTTAGGTGTTTCCACAGCTTTTTCTAGAATTCCTTTCAGCTTAACTCTTGGTGCTCCAATTGGGAAAGCATTTTCTTTCTTCTCAAGCACCTCAGCAATTTCTTGTATGGTCCTTTGGCTTTGAGTTTCCAGTTTTTCTTCCTCTGTTTGACCTGCATTTACATTATCCAGAAAATCTAGCCTAGAATAATTATGTTTGTCAGATGGATTTTTCACAGTATCAAAAACATTAAAAACAACATATTCATTATCCATCCTAAGTTCTAATTTGCCCTGCTCTACATCAATTAAGGCCCTAGCAGTTGCTAAAAATGATCTACCTAATAGCAGAGGGATTTCACTTTCACCTTCCATATCTAAGACTATGAAGTCTGCACGGAAGATAATTTGTCTACCTTTACTAGAACATCTTCAATTACCCCTGATGGTTTCCTTAGTGAGCGGTCTGCAAGTTGCAAGGAAACTCTGGTGGGTTTCAATTCAGAGATACCCAGGGACTTACACATTGACAATGGCATTAGATTTATGCTAGCCCCTAAGTCACATAGTGCCTTCCCTACATTGATATTTCCTATCGCAATAGGGATATTGAAGCTTCCTGGCTCTTTCAATTTTTTGTGGAAGCTTTCTTTGAATGATGGCACTGCACTCTTCAGTAAGTGCTATGGTCTCACAGTCCTGCAGCTTATGTTTCTTAGACAAAAGTTCTTTCATGAATTTTGCATAGTTAGGCATATTGGCTAATGCCTCAGCAAAATGGAATATTAATGTGTAACTTTTTGAACATATCTAAGAACCTGGCAAACTGCTGTTTCTGGATTTGTTGCTTGGACTGCACTGGATATGGCGGTTTCTCAAAACGAGAGAAATCTCATTGTTTCTTGGGAGGTGCATAGTTTTTTTCTTTATTTTCTTTATTTGCAGGTTCTACCACCTCTGGTTCTGCAGCAACTGTGGTAGTCTCCTCCTTATCTTCTTTATTACTTACCTTAGTCTTTTCCTGAGGGTTGATTACCTTTCCACTTCTGGTGGTGATTGCATTAACATGTTCCCTTGGATTTGTCACTGTGTCACTGGGGAACTGTCGTGGTGGTCTTTCAAAAATTTGCTTCGCCAATTGACCAATTTGGATCTCAAGATTCCGGATGGAAGCATCTTGATTTCTATGATGAGCTCTAGTCTCATTGATGAAGGCATTGGTGGCTTGAATGTGCTCAATAGTCGTTTTTGACAGCTGCATCACGACTTTCTCAAGTTCAGAAATATTTGTGGTTGGAATTGGGAGGAGGCTGCAGATAGTTGTTAGACTTATAGTCTAGCCCTCCTCCTTGGGAGTTCCTCTGGTAGTTGTTTCCTGGAGCAAAGGTGTGATTCCTCTGATATTGCTGCTGCTGTCTCTGATCATTCCATACTCCATTAACCTGCACAGGGTCAGCTCCAACAAGAATAGGACATACATTAGATTCATGCTCACCTTAACAGTACTCACAGCTGATATGTGGCTTGCTAGCTGCAACTTGGGCTGCAGAGACTTGCAGTCTATCTATTTTCTCAGTCAAATTGGCCAACTGTTGGGCCAGAATTTTCTGTTCTGCAAGCATGGCATCATTGCTGGACAGTTGGATTGGTTCTCTCTTTGGCTGAATTGTGATGCTTTCATTTTCATTACAAGCCAGAGAATTAATTAGCTCATAGGCCTAAGCTGCAATTTTTGACCTTATAGTACCCCCTGCTGCAACATTAACAATCATGCGTGACTCAGGAGTCATACCATTAAAGAAAATACGTACCTGCTTACCCACAGGCATGTCATATTGTGGGCATCTCCTGATTAATTCCTGGAATCTATTCCAGGCAGCGCACATGGTCTCTCTTCCATTCTGAGTGAAGTTGGTAATTTCATTTACCAACCTGTTGTATTTATCCATGGAGAAGTACTGAGCGAAAAATCTTAAGACTAAGTCATCCCAAGTAGTGATGCTATTGGATGTTTGTTTGTTCAACCATCTCAGTGCATTTTCCTTAACAGCAAAAGGGAATAAACTCAGTCTTATAGCATCATCTGAAACCCCTTGGTGTCTGATGGTATCGCAGATTCTCAGAAATCTGTCAATAAAGTCATGAGGGTCTTCAAAGTCTTCCCCACCAAACTGACTGTGTTCCACACCAAAGCAATCAATGAAGGATTAATGTCAAAGTGATTTGCTTGTATTGGTGGTCTGACAATACTAGAGTTTGGTCTTGTGAACATTGGAGCCAGAATATCCTCCATTAGTTCGCCCTCTAGTCTTAGCTGATTATTCCTTTCTTCAGCCATCTCTGCCTCTGACTCTAATTCAGGAATTGAATCAAAGTCAAAGTTTTCTGCTTCTCTCCTTTGTCTGGCTAGTTTCCTGTTTCTTCTAGCAGCTCTTTCTATCTCAGGATCGTACTGCAGATGATCAGGGTTAACTGAACCTCGCATAAACTCAGAGAAGTGATTAGTAACAAAAAGTTCCAATCACAAAGATTAAAATTACTACGAAATCAGTTTACCAATCCCCGGCAACGGCGCCAAAAACTTGTTGCGAATACGGCAAGTATACCGCTCGTTCAAGTAATAAAGTGGGTAAGTAGAGTATCGTCCCCACAGGAATTGGTATGAATTTCACAGTAATTCACATTCTAAGTAATTGGACGTAAAAAGAAAGTATTTTTGAAGAATTGTTGTTGTGTTGTGAAATGAATGATTAAGTAGATAACAGAATCTAAAGGAATTAAAATGCAAATTAAGTTGAGTTGTAACCAATGGATGAAACAATTGTGATTAGGATGCAATCCCCTTTGATCCCTGCCTCTTTCACTTAACTGGTTATCAAAGTCGATTGCTTCTGATTACTTAGAGAATAAATCTTTTCTAATTTAGCTAATCCCTAATCCCTTAGCAAATTAACCCTTTAACCTGAATCAAAACCCTAATCCCTTAGTGATTTCTATCAAGTTAAGCATTTAAAGAATATATTATAAAGTTTTGCAATCACGTATCCCTATCCCTAGGCAATGAACAATTGTTATCTTACTCACGTCAGAAACTAGAACCCCAACATCCCTATTGCGAATCCTAACCCTCAACACTTAAGTAGAATGGCCAATTCTAAGAAAGAATATAACAATTAAAAACAGAGTAAAATAAAGCAATCATAACAATCTCATTCAATACCAGTCAAGTTACAAAGGAGTTCACATTGGTTCTTGGCCTAACCACAATACAGGATTTAGCCTGACATAGTCATCAAAAACACCAAAGCATTCAAAGGAAACATCATTCTGCAGCAAATCCTAGCTTTGATTCTATGTAGGAGTGATTTCCAAAAGGTCTCTAAGTATATTGTATGTTTTTCTTCAGTCCAGAGGCCTTTCTTTTATAATTGCCTTCAGGGTGGTTAATTCCAGTAACAAAGCCTCTTTTTCCTCTGCATTTTCAAGCCAAATAATTTAAATAAGGAAGCAGAATCACTTTCGCACTGATCGCCCAGATCATACGAATTGGGGTTGTCTTCTGTCCTTCTGGCACTGATGGCACGGGACACCGCGCTGATCGCGCGGGTCATTCGGCTTTATGGCACTGGTAGCGTGGAAATCCACACTGATCGCGTGGCTGCTTCGAGTTGGAAGGTTGGCTTTGGCACCTGACGCGACTCGCGTGGTTGATGGCGCTACCCGCGTGGAGTGTTTGAGCTGAGGCTTGACATTTGTGCTCATGGCGCGAGTCGCACGGGAATTGGCGCTGATCGCTCGAAACCTTTATTTTGGCTTTCTTCTTTTGGCTTTATTCTCCTCCTTTTTAGTCCTGAAATCATGCTTTGGTAATGAATTGAGATAAAATTGAATATAAATAACAACTAGCCTATTCTAATCTATATTCCTAATTATTTAATTGAATTATAACATAAAACTAGCCTAAAACTAAGATGTGTTTGCAACACATCAACAAGTGTGATGGTAAGGATGTTGTTGATGGTGTATTTGATGTTGTTGATGAGCCATTAGTTGGCAGCACAAATGAACAATTGCTTGATCGTGAGGATGCGGATGTAGATGATTGTATTTGAGATGATGTTCTAAATGCAATAGATATGAAAGCAAAAAACATTGTTGATCATAGTAAAAATTCTGAAGGTGGTGTGAGATGATGTTCTAAATGCGGACCATTTTGTCATTGAGTTATATTTGTCCGGGACCATTTTGTCATTGTAGAAGAAAAGTATTACAACAAAATTAGGAAGAAGAACCTTCTTCTAAAAATAGTTGTTACCTTTGTAAATGTTAAAAATAAAAATTAAAAAAATATCAATGACATTTTATTCCAAAACACTATTGGATGACGTGGAACGTCACATGTGAATTTGCGATGTCATCAAGGACTTGCCTTGTAGGCACTTAACATTAACAAAAACGAAGGAGACTAAATTGTCGGTACATTTACACAATTGTACTTTACCTACACCAATTAATTGTAGGTATAAGTTTTTTGAAATTTTACCAACACTAAGCATTTGTAGGTAGAAGTCATTTTAAATTTTACCTACACCAAATAATAGTAGGTACAACTCTTTGAATTTTACCTACATTAAATAGTTGTAGGTAAAAGTATTTTTTTTTTACTTTTACCTATAATAATTTATGTCTATAGGAAAAATCGTCCGTAGGCATAGGTTATTCTTTTTTGTAGTGTGTGGACAAAATTGATTACTTCCATAGTACGTGGACTAAATTGTCAACGAGTGTAAAGTGCATGGACGAAATTGGTCATTTACCCTTACTATGCCTTCATGTTCCATTTTCCACATCCATCGACCACAGTCGTCGGATGCAATTTTCAGTGACTTTTTTTTTCTGGTGACATTTTTCCTCCCTTTTCTTTCTATTTCCTTCCTTTTTCTTTCACCATCGCACCCTCTTTCGATCTCTGACATCTCTACTAATGAGTTAAACTATTGGATATCCTACCCCAAAAAAGAATATCAAAATCACAACAACAAAAATAGTCCTGAATCTAGCAAGAATTACCACTCCAAATTAACCTCCCCTTCCACCACCACCCAACCCCAAATCATTTCCTTCAACCACCGCATGAGAGTAGGAGAACACGTTGGTGAGAACACGACAACAAGGTACCTTTCCTGTTTCAAGCACGATGATAGTGAACCTTCACCAACGTGAAATGTTGAGTTCATCATTCTAGATTTGGACTCATCTTTGTTTTCTTTTTCCAAATATGAAAATATGCACAATGTTGAGGTTTTTGATTTTAGATTTGCGGAGTTAGAAAAGAGAACTACATTCATGAGTGAGAACAAAAGAGAGAGCAAAATTATCTAGATTTGCATTCATATAGGCATTTGTGAGTGAGTCAAGAAGAAAGGTTCTTATCAAAATTTTCTTTTCCGCGATTGAAGTTACTGTGAAGATGATCTCGGGTTGCATATGTTGAAGGAGTGAATCTTTGAGGGGAGACTAGTAGAGAGGAAGAAGGAGGGTATTCTGAGGAAAATAAAGAAATAATGGACATTTCTCCAAGCTAAGAACTTGGTTCATTGAAATTCTTGATGACATTTTAGTCCATCCGAGTCAACAACACACAAAACAAATTTCTCACTATCAAAAAGGTCCAATGATGGCACATAGACTTGGTCGTTTGGGTTAACAAAGATATTTAATGGTGGGACAGATTTGTTGCACTTTTTACAAATTGAGGGACACAATTTTATTTTTCGATAATTCAAGGATCCAAGTGTTAGAGCTAAGCAAATTCAAGAACTAAATTGGGTATTTACCCAATCTCTAAAAGATTCACAAAACAATAATCAAATCTATAAAATTATCTCGTCACTCTATTGTTGATAGTGGTGGTGACGATAGTCATGGCGACGGAGGTGGCTGTTGTCATGATTTTAATGACCAGCCGCCACTATATGATAACTCAACAACTAAGAAAACAGAAGACTTATTTTAATTATTTCAAAAATTATTCAATTAATTTTGTTTGAAATGAAAAAAAAAACCTTAAAAAGTTTCATTTCCTTCTCAACAAAAATAATGGCTTAGACTTATCTCGTGATCTTTGTTTTATTCGTACGAATTGAAGACAAGTACCAAGGAGTTTACTAAAACTCACGCACCCTGCTCAACCAACTAAGCTAGACCCCCTTGGTACTGTAACACCTTGATCGAATCACACCATAATGAGAGGGATCTAGAGGCTTTGTAGGTATGAGACTGTACAACTAGGGATGATTTAAAGGAATTAATTGGTACTACCTATACCAACAAGATGCATCCACTTTCCGATAGTTCATCACTTAAGAACTTCATAGTTAAGCATGCTTGACTTGTAGTAGTAATGGGATGAGTGACCTTTTGGGAAGTTTCTCGGAAAGCATGTGAGTGAGGACAAAACAAGCTGAAAAGTCTTGTGTTAGTTTGTGGGGTCAGTTGATGCTGGAAGCAGTAAGAGCTGATTATCAAGGTCTCTGAAAGGGCTGCCTACATAGGGTTTTGATCGATAGAGGGTTCTGACCAACAAGGATGTTGAGTGAAGTGTCATTGCGTGAAGTGCCGTAGTGTGAGAGTCATCGACAAGTTAAAAATCAAGGATGTTACAGGTACCTTATCTCATGATCTAAAAATGCAACAATTCTTGTTATTAGAAAATATTCCTTCAAAAGAAAAGTAATCCCTTTTGACATTTTCATTCATGATTAAACAAATTTCTCATCTCACCCATCATATTCTTAGAGGTTGAGCTACATGAAGGATGTAAGCAGTACAATCTACAAGTTCAACACTCGTAAATCCGCCTTGGGGAAGGAAAAAGGTTGCCATCCCTTAAGCTTGAAACTTTCACTCTAATAATGGACTGAGTCTTGCATCTTTGAGGTTAAGCTGCACCAAGGATGCAAAGATGCAAGCTAATACAATCTAAAAGTTCAACACATAAATTTTTGAACTGTCTTGCAAGACTAACAACGCTATCATGGCTAAGTTTTTGTATACTTCTTCTTTGTACAAAATAGGTAATGGATTATTAGATTAATTGTTCTTTACATTATTGACGATTGTAATACATTTCCATTACATCAATAATATGCGAACTTTTGATAAATAGTAAATCCAAGATAAAACTAGAATGAATTTTGAAAGAAAATATCCACCTAAAATTCAACACACGTAAAATCACATCAGGGATGAACAAAGACTGCCATCCCTAGGTCAAAAACTATAAATAATGGACGAAGTCTAGCATCTTAAAGGTTGAGTTGCACCAAGGATGCTAGCCAGTATAGTCTAAAAGTTCAACATGTAAATATGCTCTAGGGATGGAAGAAGGTTATCATCATTTAAGCTAGAAATTGTCATTGGACAAAGGCTACCATACTAGAGGTCGAGGTGCACGAAGGATGTAAGCCAATATGATCTAAAAGTTCAACATGCAAATCCAGTTTAGTGATGGAAAAAGGCTGTCATCCCTTAAGTTGGAATTATATATAACACTTTCAAGAGTTCAAAGCAAACAAAATCTTAATACATGATAAAGAAGGGAGAGCTTTAAACATTATAAGAAATGTTGTTGTCTTCTAGCTAGTCTTTCCAAACCTATAATGAGTTGAAGTCTCAAAATCTCTCTATTGCTATATATTATTTATGCAAGTACTAATTTAATTGTTACATTTAACTATAATTTTATATGACGTATTCATCAATGTAATGGGTCTATCCTTCAAAAATATATTAGATATTTGTGTTTTATTATTTGTGCAAATGACAAAATGTTATAAACATTTTTTTACATTTTTATTACTTATAAGCCAATGAAAAAATAGTACAAATACTTCACATGTTAGCTAATTTCACTTAATAGAAAGTGACTAAGGCATTATAATAAAAATAAAATATACTTTTCATCCTTGAACTTTTTTAAATTTATGATTTTGGTCCTAAACTTTTTGAAGATTGATTAATATCCTCCAAATTTCTATCAAAATTTTTAGTTCTTTTTGTCTATTTTGATTATTAAATGATGATATGTTATTTATTTTTTATTATTCTTTTTGATGGAAAAAAAACTCTAGAATTTTTTTTAAAGCCATCACAAATTGTTTATCAACCTTTAAACTTCATCACCATGCACTCTTTCTCTCATAGGCAGGTAACTCAAACAAGAAACAAAAATACCCAAACTAGCAAGCCCAAACTGATAGGGACCAAGCATTAGTTTTACGGACTCGCGAGCAAGCTCTACGAAGAAACCCTAATTGAAAAATTGGAGCCTTATGGAGACCTTGATTTTAGAAGGATCAATGAGGACGACATAACCGATAAGGGCGGTTGAGTCAATTGTGCTTCATTTTGAATCTTTTTGCACTTCTTTATACCTTGTTGTCGGAACGACTCATTGCATTTCGCTGGAGAAGAGGACCGAGTGGTTAGAGACCATGATGACCATTGTAAGAGAATACGAATCTAAGAAATGGAACATCCACTTGACAAACCCAAATAAGCTTCCACCCGAGAGCTCCACACATTTGTGAACCAGAACCACATGCACGACCTTGAACCTATTAGAATAACAAACTCAAAGAATCTGTAACAAACAATTTCATTCTCAATCGTAAAGGTACAAAATAGAATATGGCCTTATATCAGCAATCGCAAATAAAGGAAAAACAGAATGGTAAAAACGTGAGCACATGAGCTCATAATAGAAAGCCTATACAGCTGTACCAAAAATAACTAATTCTCTATAAATATAAAAAATGTATATTCTAATACTCCCCCTCAAGATGGAGAGTGAATATTGTGCACTCCCATCTTGGAAAGCAGAGAAGAAAACTGAGCAGGATAAAGAGCCTTAGTAAGGATGTCAGCCAATTGGTGTGCAGAAGCAATGGGAAAAGTTTTAAGACAGCCTTGAACAATTTGTTGCCGAACCAAGTGACAATCAATTTCGATGTGCTTTGTTCTGTCATGAAAAACAAGGTTTGCAGCTATATGGAGAGCAGTAGTGTTGTCACAAAACAAATGAGCAGCAACAAAATGAGTATGTGAAAGTCCTTGAGCAAAGAAAACAACCAAATGAGTTCACAAGTCACATTAGCCATGGAATGATACTCGGATTCAGTGGAAGACCTGGAGACAGTGGCTTCATTCTTAGATTTCCAACTAATGAGAGAATTGCCCAAAAAAACACAGAAACCAAAAACAGATTTACGAGTATCAGGGCATGAAGCCCAATCCGAATCAGAGAAAGCATTCAACTGAATTTTGGAAGATGAGGAAAATAATAAACCTTGACCAGGAGTACCCTTTAAGTAAGCTAACACTCTGTGAACAGCATGAAGATGTGGAACTCTAGGAGAAGCCATGAATTGACTAAGGTGATTAACGACATAATAGATATCAGGCCTTGTGATGGTTAAATAGATTAAACGCCCAATCAACCTTCTGTATTGTGTTGGATCAGAAAGGATATCACCTTTAGTAGAAGAAAGTTTGAGGTTGGGTTCCATAGGTGTAGATTTGGGTTCCTAGTCTTGTAGCTAGGAGGAAAATCGTGGAGTTTAAAATATTTGTCATGGGTGTGGTTCAGTTGGTGACAGTGGGAGCAATAAGGACGTGATCGACGTTGGTTGTTGAAGGCAGCAGCCATGGGAGAAGAAGTCGAAACAGTGACTTCAGAAGCACCAAAAACGGAGCTCGTCAGAGGAGTGTCAAGTGAAGGATGAAAAGATGTAGAAAACTGTCATTGACGCTCCTTCTGTATAAATGAGAAGACACGAGACAATGGAGGTAAAGGCTCCATAAGCAAGATCTAGTCTCGAATTGAAGAAAAAGAGTCATTCAATCCCATTAAGAACTGCATGGCATAGTCCTGTTGTTGGGAGGCAGAGAAAGCCCTAAGACCACCACAAGTGCAAGAAAAATTGGGAGAATAATCTTGAAGTTCGTCCCAAAGGAGTTTCAACTTTGTATAATAAGTGTTCACATCGAAAGCCCCTTGATGCAACAAAGAGATTTGTTGTTTGAGTTGAAAAATGTGTGGACCGTTGGCCTGATGAAATCGAACACGAAGATCATCCCAGAGATCGTAGGCAGTGGAGAAGTACATGAGGCTATCTGCAATCTCTTTGGATACAGAATTAAGAAGCCAAAAGAGAACCATGGAATTACACCGGTTCCAAGAAGCGAACAAGAGATCAGAGGATTCTGGACGAGTAAGAGTTCTGTCAACAAAACACGCCTTGTTCTTGGCGGTGAGAGCAATAAGCATGGCCCTACTCCAGGAATTAAAATTTGGACCAGTGAGAGAATGGGTAACAAGAATGAGACCAGGATGGTCACCACTCTGGAGATAAAAGGGACTTCTAGAATCCTCCATAGGAGAATTGAAAGAAACTGTGTTAGATGTGGAAGAATTGGATACGGCAGAGTTGGAATTTTCGTCACCGCGAGCCATGAAGAAAATAAAAGAGATTAGAAAAAGTCATCTGATACCATATTAGAATAACAAACTCAAAGAATCTGTAACAAACAATTTCATTCTCAATCGTAAAGGTACAAAATAGAATATGACCTTATATCAGCAATCGCAAATAAAGGAAAAACAAAATGGTAAAAACGTGAGCACATGAGCTCATAACAGAAAGCCTGTACAGTTGTACCAAAAATAACTAATTCTCTATAAATATAAAAAATG
This sequence comes from Glycine tomentella, assembly GCA_007407185.1. Lineage (NCBI taxonomy): Eukaryota > Viridiplantae > Streptophyta > Magnoliopsida > Fabales > Fabaceae > Glycine > Glycine tomentella. Next base: position 420,194 of record PYAF01004608.1, read on the forward strand.
TATATTCTAATAGAACCACCGCGAATCGAAACCCTAACTTTGAGGTCATCGTCCAAATCGAAGCCAAATCAGAGTCGTCCAATGTGCAGATCTGACTTCCAAAGATGCTATGGAGGCCGCAAATCTAGTCGTTTGGGGCGGAAGGGGGGTACCGACATCGGCGGTGAGACACACAGGAATGATTCCTCTTTTGGTGAAGAAGGGTTGGTTTGCGGTTCAGTGGAACAAGAATCCGAAGAGGGTGGTGGAGGGTCTCAGGTTTATGATACCAATTTCATGGATTGGTGGAGGGTCTCGAAGAAAAACCAAAAAGGGTGGTGAAGGGTCAAGAAGGATTGTTGATTGTCTACGGTAAATTATAAATCATAAATTTGAATTTCATAGTTTATGTATACTAGAGTCTATGTTTCTTTGATTATCAATTGTATGTTTTGAATTGGAATTGGTGGAGGTGGGAGAGACCCAGATTGAAGGACTTACTCCTCTTAATAACGAAGAAGAGTCACGGAAAAGATTAACACACAATGTTTCAAATTGTATTTTGTTTTTCAATTTTTATTTTCTATTTTAATAATTTATGATAATTTTTAATCATAAAAAATAAATCATAATAAAATAATAATAATAAAAGTAAGTGAAACATCATTATTTAAATTTGAAACACAAAAAAATAACTAAACCTACTGCAGAAAAAAAATTAAATAACTTTGACTGGTCGTATAGCTGTATAGCTACTTCTATTTCGCATGTTGGGTGGGGCCCATCATACCCCTCCACGCACGAAGTCTGATTACGTACTATATTTGTCATAAATGCAACTCCTGTTCCTCAATGGTTGAAACGATAACATTGTGGCAAAGAAATGCCAAGTATTATTGACTCGCAGTGCCCACGTGAATCAACAAGGCAGCCATTTCCTCCATCATGTAAACGGCGCTCCAAAAGTAGCAGATGAAGAAGAAAAGAAAGTGGCCAGGGACTTAAACTTGAATTAGGCAATTAATCTCTCATGTCATAAACAGTCAAAGGTATACTTTATTCACCTTTCTTGGAGCTTTTACTTTACTATCTACCATGGATATCTGTAATACTAACTGCATTGACGGAGTAAAATCGATTACTTTCTCTACATGACTCCGAATTCAACATATTTTGCTGCAGGATGAACGCAGGTTGGCTTGGAGGAGGAAGAAATGCAACATCACTATTAAGCATGGAAATCACTGCACCAGTAGAGGGCCTGTATATAGCAAGTTCTTGTACACATAGAAGTCCTATGTGTATGCACCTTAAAATATCTTTATGATGACCAGGATCATATATTTCTGGATCTATTAGAGATAATATGTTGCCTTTCCTCCATTGCATCCATGCCTAAAAAGAATAAAATGAAAATTCAACGTTTGAAAAAGGCCAGAGTTCAGGTGAATGCATTAGAAATGAATTGTTGACTTACAAATCCTAAAAGGGTAAGAGAATTCTCATCATCATAAAAGCTTGAGTTTCTTCTTCCACTAACAATCTCTAGTAACAAAACACCAAAGCTAAAGATATCCGATTTCTCTGAAAACAGTCCTTGCATTGCATATTCAGGGGACATATAGCCACTGCATTCAAATGTAAAAATTGATTCTCCAAGTATTTTACTCTTATATTGGACAAGGAAAGCATACTTACTAAGTTCCCACAACCCTCTTAGTGTTGGCGTGATCTTCGGTCCCTCCAAAGATTCTAGCCAAACCAAAGTCTGATATTTTAGGATTCAGCTCTTCATCTAATAAGATATTACTTGTCTTCAAATCTCTGTGTATGATTCTTAGTCTGGAGTCTCTGTGAAGATAAAGCAATCCTCGAGCTATTCCTTCTATTATGCTAGAACGCTTCCTCTAATCTAGCACTTTACTTTTTGATGGATCTAAAAAGTAATGAAGTTGAGTCCTCTAATTCCCCTGATTATCAAACTTTTAAGAAAATTCACTGTAAAATTATTTTTATTTCACAAATAGTTTTGTTTTTAGATCATAAACAGTTTACATATGCTAAATGAAGAGAACCATAAAAGTTTGGAATTGGATATGAGAATAATACTAACCAAAGATAAACATATCCAAACTTTTGTTTGGCATGTATTCGTATATCAACATATTTTCGTCACCTTCAACACAGCAGCCAAAAAGTCTTACAAGATTGCGGTGTTGAAGCTTTAAAATCACCACTACTTCATTCATGAATTCTTCTAGACCTTGTCCAGATATTCTAGAAAGTCTCTTAACTGCTATGTCCTGTCCATCTAGCAGTTCACCCTGAAGAAAATAAAGTTAAGAGAACAATTATAGACAATGGCATCAAGCACAACAACTTTGTTACAAGGTACCTTGTACACAGAACCAAAACCACCCTGCCCGAGTTTGTTGGACAGGTGGAAGTTGTTGGTGGCTTCTGCAATCATTTCGAAATCTAATTGTAGCAGCTCCTGTGGCTTAACTTGTGACAATTCTTCAATTACTTTTTGGCTTGGATGTTTTGATGTTTCATCATTTTTAAACAGTAGGGTGGCTTTGTTGTTCCTTTTCCTTGCTGATTTACGAACAAAAACTTTTTAGCTCCTTTACGAGCAAAACATTAATTATAGGATTAGTTATGAATGTACCAAAGCTGGCGTTTAAATTACCTGGGTGATTGTAAGTCCTCCACATGACATATGCACAAGTAACAATGAGGATAGTTACTATTATCACTGTAATTGTAATGATGATTGTTGTCTTTTTTGCTTTATCTGTTAAAAAGTGAAATTTTAAATTTAAAATAGACTTAAATATGTTTTTATCTTTCGGAAATACTTGATTTTTGTGATTATTTTCTAATAATTTTTTGTTTTGTGTTAAGTCTCTAATAAAACAACATTTTTATTTTTGGGTTATTGATATTTTGTTTTATTCCATGATAACTTAATGAATTTTGTGATTGCTTCCTAATAAATTAATAAATTTTGTTTTAGTCTCGACTAATAACAACTAAAAAATATTAATCAGAAAATAAATATAAAATTCATTAAGTTATAGTGGATGAAAAATAAGTGTCAATTGATCAAAATTAAAATTGTTTTATTAGGGACTTAACACAAAACAGAAATTTATTAGAAAATAAATGCAAAAATCAAATATTTAGTGAGAATCAAAAACATATTTAAACAGAATTCAATCCTAATATGTTTAAATGCTTGAGCAGACATAGCATACCATGTTTTAGTTCAGTATAGGCTACACGAACATATAGATCAAGTCCGTCACTTGAGAATTGTTGTATGTCAAGTAGACTGTCAGTCCAAGACATACAACCAATCCCGTCACCATGAGAATACGCAACACAGGAGCAATTCTCCAAGCATTGACTTCTGCATTTGTCTGGCTTATGAGGAGATATTTCTGGGAAATCTGGAACTTTAACCATTTGCAGTTCCAAAAATCCATCTTCCTTTGTTTCTAAACTTGTGTTTTGATCTTTGACCCTTTCACACTGCAAACCGGTGCTCCTAACGCATCCACTACTCCAGTTTTGTCTATCCCATTCCTCTTTGATCCTTGGCTCAAACCCTTTCAAACAGTTGCATATTGGTGACCTCTGTGCATCGCAGATTGCAAATGACCCACATATACTATAAACATCACAATCCGATATTCGACTAGTCCATGAAACTTCCGTGTCTTTCTTCTCATCATCCCACCTTGTTTCTTCATATTGGCCTTTCGAATTCAAGACATAGATAGCATATTCATCAGATGAAATAGGCACTGTGTAGTAGATATTTGAGTTTCCCTCCCCGTCTTCCTCACCTTGAAAGCCAGCAAGATACACAGTTTCCATGTTCGCTATCCCTCTAAAGAGCCTACCATTCCATGGACCACTGCGCCAGTATGGTCGAGTTCCAGTCCAAATTAACAGTTCAATTCTATTTATGCGATGAACAATATTGGAAGAGTAGCTCCCAATGGAAGGATTAAAAGGGCTTTTCCATGATGTAAGTTCTACTTTCATACCTGTTCTTATATTTGTTGAAAGTTTCATGCCAGGCAGTAATGTATTTGAAGGTTGCTGAAAACTATCCCACAAGATGTTTCCAGTTAAGGTTTCCATAAGTACAAGCTTACCAAAATCTGAAAACTCTGAACTTGTATTGGGTGATATGTTGGACATGTTTGATGACCAAATGATGTGTTTCTGTCCATTCAGCACCACAAGATTGCCATCTTCGGATATTGTAACTTTTCCAGAAGAATCATTCAGTGGTTGGTTTCTGTTAGGAACCCAGACGACTGTAGACTGAGACATCCACCAAATTCCAACATAGCGGTTTGTGGAGTTTTGAGGGGAGAAGAACCCCAAAGTGAATTTACCATCTTTGGACCTTAGAGTTTCATGGTCCTTGATGGATTTTGATGATGTGATAGTGTCTATGGCAATACCAACATCAAACACATAGCAACGCAGAATTAACAAAACAAAGAAAAAGTTTGTATGGCTGGTGGAATTATCCATTATTGAGATGAATAGACAACAAAGAACAAAGAACAAAGAATAATATGAATCGAATGGACGCTTTATTCTTCCTTTAACATAATGACATTTGACACTTGCTTCTTATAGTCAATGGTCTATGGCATGCAAATGAGACTTTTTAGTAGCTTCCACAACACAATGACTTGACTTTTCAAAACTGATAGTGATATTCCCTGGTAGATACATATAATTATTCAAAGTTCTCTTAGAATAAACAGCCTTTACCCTCACCTTTCATATTTTCCCCCTTCTTTCGCTTGCTTTGTTTTTTAATTATTCCTTTAATTTCAGTCAACTTACCTGCTCAAATATGTTAGGTAGCATTTCTCTAGTCTAATTTACGGAGATGACAAGTTCCTAACATAATTACTAAACTAATTATATTAGTTGTCTGATTCCTTTTAAAATCATTGCTTTAAAATTGTTTTGAAGGTAATATTTTTCTTTTATTAGCAGAAATCAAATATAATGTGAAGGGGTTTACAATAACTTATTCATCCTTATTCAATCAATTAAGATAGACCTTTTTGAAGTTTTGAAGGTAATATGTGTATAAGTGTTCTATTTTATTGTTAAAGTCTTAATGATCTTAAGTTAGAATGAAAAATATTTGTTTTTAATATAATAGAAGTAAAACATACGTATGAAGCTTCCTAGTCGGAGCAGAGTATTGCATTGTTAACCCCTTCAAAATGTTGTGTGTGACACTACCAAATTTTTAAAAATATTGTACTAGTATTTATTTATTTTTTGTAAAATTAAATGTTTTAATTTTGACACGTTTGTTAAGAGTAATTTTTTTTCTTCTGTCAATTAATTAGAAAATACCTTAGATGTAACGTAATTATTAAAAATTAACAAATTTTAGTTACATAACAATCTATCAATAAATGACAATATAAAATAAAGTTCATTGTTATGGTATTTCAATTACAAATATTAATTCGTATTATATTTCTTTTAGAAAAAAAGTTATGCATGTAATGGTATGAATATTTGGGCAAAAAAAATTAAAATATTGCACTTTTAATAAATATTTACCAATATATTGCAGTTTGAAATGAATTTACGTATGTATAGCACTTAGTTGCGCCCATATGAGACGTGACCAGTGGCGCCTCCAGAAGACGGGATCAAACACGCCCAGGCTGGGCGCAACATGGGGTGAGTGGCGCCTGAGGGAGGCTTGATAGGGACTGAGTGGTGCCTGGGCCAGACGCGACCATGCAGGGCTATTTAAGGCCCAGTTTTGCTGTTCAAACTCACTTTTTCACTTTCTTCTTCTCTCTAAAAGTGTTTTCTCTCGCTTCTCTCTAGGTTTTTGGGTTGATTTGAATATTTTTGAGGGAAACTCTGTCTCAAGTAAGTGTTCAAATATTTATTTTATAGATTACATTAAATTAATGATAATATTTTGTTAGAAAAAAATTGTTATTAATGTAGGAAATTGTTAGTGACTAATATTAAAAATAGTTAGTGAGCTAAGGTAGAATATATTTAATGCCTTTGAATATTATTTGTTAGTGACCTAGGTTTTAGCATTAGTCGGTGACCTATTTTGTGGTTAAATACTTGCTTAAGACATACATTAGGTTTTAGGGTTTAGGTTGTTAGTTACGTACGTTATAATATATTTCTTGGCTTAGAATATTATTTCTTTGTAAATGTAGTTTTTAACTCGAAGCTTCTTTATATGAAATATGTAGTATATTATTATGGCTAAGTCATCGTCATCTGAGTCACCTCGTTCTGGGTCTGACAATGAGGCTGAGCCTACCGATCACACTACCCATGTGCTTCCCAGACCATATAGATGGGATGTACTTAGGAGGCGCAGATAGCGTATGCATATTTCCCAGTAGAGGATATTCCAAACGTAGTAGCCCTGTATTTGACTGAGGCTGGTTTCGTACATGTCGCGCGAATGCAATACATGCCGGTACCTATTAACCAATGTTGTTATGTTAACCATGTTTAAAATTAATGTTGTTATAATATGTATATTGATACGTGACTTATATTTTTCAGATTGATGCTGCCCTTATTAGTTCTATGGTCGAGCGGTGGCCGCCAGAGACACATACTTTTCATATGCCCTAGGTTGAGATGACAATAACATTGTAAGATGTCGCTAGAATACTAGGCTTGCCTACTGATGGGCAAGTTGTTACCGGACAGACATACGCTGATTGGCCAGAATTATGTAATCAGGTGTTCAGTAACGGACCTGATCCTGCCACCGAGCTAACCTCTGGCAATGTGAGGTTATCATATTTTGACAGAGTGTATCCATCATGGGATGCAATTGCTGGTCATCACCAAAATGTCATATACTTCACGAAGGCTCACATTGCTCGCATGTTAGGATCTTGGATCCTTTGTGACCAGTCGGGGGGTGCGTAGTAGGATGTCGATATGTTGCCTTACTTGCGGGTGATTTTGCTGACATTGGATCCTATAGCTGGGGGTCTGCGGTACTGGCACACTTGTTTAGACAGTTGAGTGATTGTACAGCCCAGTTAAAACCCTGTAACTGATTTTGACAAATTTGTGATCATATGCACTCGTCCACTTTTCCTTGGGGATGTTATCAATTCAGTTTGCAACCTCAGAACTAACATCACGAAAACGTGCAAAGGCAACCTCAAAATCAATCATAGAAGGAGTATAACCTGCACACACGTACATGTTGATTATAATTCAGTAAATATGTTCATCCACATAATAAGTGTTGGTTCACCATGCCTAAATTCATTAAGGCCCTCTTCAAATTTTCATTTTTGAACTTTTGATTAAAATTGTTAGCAATATGACGATGGCAAAACACATGATAAGCATGCGGTGGCTACCATCCAGGGTGCCTCTCAACTGCAGATAGTATGCTTTGGTGCCGATCATAAATAAGACAAATATTTGTCTTTCTTGTAACATGAACACGAATGTTATGCATAAAGTATTCCCAAGCTTGCAGTGTCTCGCCCTCAACAATAGCAAATGCAAGTGGCAAACACTCATTATTACCATCTTGAGCAGTGACAATGAGCAACTTTCCTTTGTACTTGCCATATAAAAGAGTGCCATCAATTGAATAATCGGTTTACAAAAATTGAAAGCCTCACAACATTGTCTAAAGGTCCAAAAAATGCGGTGAAACACACGTTTATGATGAAATATTCTATGACCAACATAATAATCTTTGGTTTGAATATTATAAGCAGAACCTGGTGAAAAGCGAAGCATATAGTCACACCACCTCGGCAAGAATGCATATGATTCCTCCCAATCACCGTATACAATTGTCATTGCTTTCTGTTTTGCATACCATGCTTTTCTATATGAAACTTTGTATCCATAAGAATGCGTTATCCTCTCCTGGACTAGTCCAATTGAACATGATGGATCATGCTTAATCATCCCTAATAAAAAAAAATGTGATGTAAACATTAATAAAGTAAAAAAAAAACATTATTATGATGTTATTCAATAACGTACCTAGTACCAATGAAACAATAACATCAGCATCAAGTTGTCTGTGATCCTGAGAAATGTGCTCATTTAAGCAAATGTGATCCTCACCCCATTTGGTAACCACCCATCTCTCACCATATGTTGGTTTTATTACCCTAACCCTCCACGGACAATTCTGGTCATGCATACGACATTTCATGCTTAACTTTGTTGGCGTACTTTCAACAATAATAGCTTCCTGATGCTCCTTCATGAGGTTCTGCTTTATTGCCAGTTGCGCCTCTTCTTTTGATGCAAATTCTTGTTTAACAAACAACTTATTCCCTAATATCCATGGACCTTCAACTGATCCGAAACCAGTGCCAGAATCTTGTTCACTCGGATAATCCCAATCAATGTGTGTGTAATGTGGGATTCCATCCCAAAAATTATTACTACCTTGACCTACATAACCAAATTCCTAAATTTATTACAATAAAATACATAAAATGAAAACCACACACGTAAATAGCTATTGTTCGGTAACGCACCTTGATATTGATATTGTTGTTGCTGCTCATCCTCCCCCACATCCTCCTGTGCTTCCATATGAGACTCAACCACAAAACAATTATGTCCTTGTGTTTGACTTGCGTTTGGCCCATCATCGTCCGAAGCACTAGCATTCTCCACAAGAAGACGATCTTCCATTGCGATGTTTTCATCATCGTCATCATCAACATCGTCGTCCATAACCCAAGCAGGTGGAATAACAGCTAATGCATTATGGGAATAATCAAAATGCACCGACCTCATTGCTAAATCAACATCCTCTGCTTCATCAATATCCACATACAACTCTAGGAAATCTTTCCTTGATTGGTTGAATAATTCTCCTATTACCATTTCCACGTCTTCGTCATCCACTACTTTCATGCTAATATATTTATCATCGCACCATATTCTTGCAGTCACCATACTGATGGATTGATTACCTTTAACACCTAATTTTTGACTGATTCTCTGGTGCAATTCTTCAATAATTGAGTTGCGCTTCAAATGTGTTGGCCTTTTTTCACCTTCAAAAACAACATCACGTCGGCCCTCAACTTTGCTACCATTATAATACAGAACAACACGAACAATATCATCATTTGAACACATTTATATATATATATATATATACTAAGAAATCACAAACAAAGCTTTACAAATAACCAATCAAACATTAGAAAAATGCTGAGCACCAGTTGTGAACTTTATCATGACCAAATGTGGTTTAAATAGACCATAGGAGGCTGAATCGCGCCTGGGAGAGGCGTCAATGCTGCAGAGTGGCACCTGGGTGGGATGCCACCAGTGGTGCCTATGGTGGGCGTGACTGAGGCTTGGTGGCGCCTTAGGGAGGCGTGACCCAACACATCCTGCAGCAGCGCCACTAATTGCCATACATTGGTAATTTTGTTTAAAATTACCACAAATTCATAAATTTGTATTAAAAGTGCAATATTTTAAGTTTTTTTGCCGAATATCTGTCTAACTATATATCTAATTTTCTGAGGAAATTATTAATTTTAATCTTACATTGTAGTACATAGTCACAATTTTTACAGCTGGAATATGAAGGTTTATGAGGTCTCAACTGTAACATTCTCGTTTCTTGTTATATTATTTTCTAATATATTCTCTCAGTTAAATTTCACGTATTGTTTGCTTAAATATTCATGTAGTTGAACAAACTTTAACTTTTAGTTATTAACCATCCCTTTCAGTCCCTCCCTGTACAAGCACTTTTACATCGCTTTGGATTCATGCCATTACAAAAAAATTAATGCCATTAACGATTCTGACACGGTGTTGATGTGCCAATAAGGTTGTGTGGACGTGTGTTGCACTTTATGTTTTAATTCCTATACTTATACTATTTTTGTGTTTTGTTTTCTATATGCACAAACTTTATGTTTTAGTCTTTAATTAAAAAAAACCATTTTTAAAGGCAAATATATAGTATATTATTGTTGTAAAAGGGGAACATAGAACATGTATATACACCTATATCCAAAAAGATAAAAAAATTAAAATAATACAATTTAAAAAATATTACAAATTTGAGACTGTTTTGAAACTATTTATAAATATGGGGATATCAAACACAGCCAAATTGGGCGTGACTTGTAACATCCCGGGCGCTGACGAGGGCGGGGAGTGATCGTCGGTGCAGTGAGGCACGGAGGCTCTTGGCAGGCTTTCAGCGGGAGGGATACATGAATGAATCGAATACACACCCGAACGAGAGGGATCCAGAGGCTGTGCAGGTATGGGACTGTACAGTTGCGGATAACTTAAAAGGATTTAATAGGTACTACTTATACCAACAAGGTGCATCTACTTTTCGGTAGCCCATAACATAAGAACTCCACAGTTAAGCGTGCTTGACTTGGAGCAATCTTGGGATGGGTGACCTCCTGGGAAGTTTCTCAAGAAGTGTATGAGTGAGGACAAAGCACACTGAAAAGTCTTGTGTTGGTATGTAGGGACAGTCGTTGATCCTGCAAGTGGCCAGGCGTTACAAGTGGTATCAGAGCAAGGCCTCTCTACCAGTACGGTGTGGTTCAAGGACGAACCAGGTGGAAGTTGGTGGGCATGTAACATCCCGGGCGCCCACGAGGGTGGGGAGTGATCGTCGGTGCAGTGAGGCATGGACAAGGAGCGGCTCCTGGCATGCTTCCAGCAAGAGGGATACATGAATGAATCGAATACACACCCGAACGAGAGGGATCCAGAGGCTGTGCAGGTATGAGACTGTGCAGTTGAGGATAACTTAAAAGGATTTAATAGGTACTACCTATACCAACAAGGTGCATCTACTTTTCGGTAGCCCATAACATAAGAACTCCACAGTTAAACGTCCACAGTTAAACGTGCTTGACTTGGAGCAATCTTGGGATAGGTGACCTCCTGGGAAGTTTCTCAGGAAGTGTGAGTGAGGACAAAGCACACTGAAAAGTCTTGTGTTTGTATGTAGGGACAGTAGTTGATCCTGCAAGTGGCCAGGCGTTACATGACTGAACACGCCTAATTTGGGCGTGACACCCAATTTGGGTGTATTTGAGCCTTATATATGCCAATTTTTTTTTTTTACCTTTTTACCATATTTACCATTTTATCTTCTCTCTAAAAGTTTTTTTTTAAACTTTTTCTCTAGAGTTTGTGTGGGTTATTTCTGCCGCAAGCTCTGCCAACAAGTAAGTGAATTTAATAATTTTCCATATTATTTAATATGTTATATTATTGAATTAGAAAATTGTTAGGGCTATATGAATTTGTTAGTGACGTAGGTAATTTATAGCGGCGTAGATGTTAGCTTCATAGAAAATTGTTAGGGACTGTTACATAGTTCTTAGTAGGGTTGTTCAAAAAACTATTTTGAAGTAAATTATTAGATAACTAATCTAAACTAAACTAAAAAAAATTAAACTATTTGTATTAAAATCCAAACTGAACTATATTAAATATTAAAATAGTTTTTTTCATATATTCTGTAATTATTTGTTATGACAACACTGTGCAATTTCAAGCTGAAAATTAATGAAAAATGTAGTGTGTTATACCTTTAGAGGTAAAAATGAGACTTAAAAATTTAGTATAAAATTTCATTTATTTCCCTTCTCATGAGTTGAGGTACCCGTACTGATATGAAAATTTAGTATAGAACTAGTTTTTGAACCACTGCACTGAACTAGTTCAGTTCCTAAACTAGTTTAATTAGCAAAATCAATTTTTGAACTAGTTCAACCAAAAAAAATTTCCTTGAACTTATGATAGTTTAGTTTTTAATTTAGAATGATTTTACTAAAGTTATTTAGTTCTGTTTAGTTAGAACTATTTTATTAAATTTATAGTTTAGTTTAGTTTAATTTGTGATTAATAGTAAGTAGTTTAGTTTAGTTTTTTGAACTTTTTTTATAGTTCAATTTAGTTTAGTTTAGTTTTTCTCCCAAACTAAACTATGAACAGCCCTAGTTCTTAGCGACCTACAAAATTTTTAGCGACGTACATTAGGTTATATTTAGTAAGTTATGATAATTATTTTTAATGTAATTTAATTTGAAGGTATTAAATTATTAATTATAATTTTGATTTATTTATATTAATATGGTCATTAGATGGCTGATTCATCATTGTTTGATTCTTTGCGGTTTGGATCCAATTATGAGGATGAGCCCAGGGATCCGACGACCCATGTTATCCTACCCCGTATCAGTGGGGCATTTTGCGGAGGCGTACCCAGTGCACCCACGTTTCACAGGCTATGTGGAGCGAGGATACATGTCGAGTCTTGAAGACTTAATGTGGTAAAGTCACGGGGGGTGGGGGGGCAGATCATGACAATATACCTGACATCGTTGCTGATTTGTTACGACATGTTGGATTTCTACATGTCACATGCGACATATTCAGGTATGTGTTATAACCATGCGTTTAAAGCTTTGTTTTTGGTTTTTCTGAGGTTCCACGCTTGGGGCGTGGGGGTCCACGCCTGGGGCGTGGGAAACAGCTCAGAAAACCAATTTCCTCTGGAGTCCCACGCTTGGGGCGTGGGAACCCACGCTTGGGGCGTGGGAGGTCCACGCTTGGGGCGTGGAGTCCACGCCTGGGGCGTGGGAAGCAGCACAGAAGTGCAATTTTCTCTGCCAACCCACGCTTGGGGCGTGGGAGTCGCGCATGGGCCTATATAAGGCCCAGAAGCTCGAAAACCATGGCCATTTTCTTCCCTTCTTCTTCCTCCTTCGTCCAGACCTCCATTAGAGGAGTTTCTGAGCTTCCTAGGACCTTAGACACTAGCCTAAACACTTACCCACGACATATAACTGCGATTGAACCGATCAGAAAGCTAAATCCTTCATCCTTGTCCCTGAAAACCCCATTCCTAAGTGAGAAGAGGAACCTCAGAGGAAAAGCTCAGAGAACTTGAGCTTGGCGCAGAACCACAGCGTGATTAGGACATAGAAGCTAGAGGAAGCTGTTCTGA
>PYAF01004609.1:13212-39931 GCA_007407185.1 Glycine tomentella
GTTGAATAAATAACAAGCTCGCACTGCTTTCAACCAGTTTCAAATCTGAAAGAAACACTGTCAATAGCAGAAATTTAAGTCACCTGAATTGGTAAAATGCAGCAATGACCAGGCACCACAGGCTGCCACTTTGGCAACATAAGATATGTGAAATTTGCGATTGAAACAACTAGATGCATAGGCCGATTTGGATTTTCTAAACAAAATAGGCAGCGCTCTTGCTGAGTCAAGAATCGATTTGTCTTCTTTTGGATACTCTTGTGATCATCACCTCCTTGCTTCTTTCTACTCTTTCTGCTTGTACCATCCTCAAAGTCATATTCATCATCAGCCTGAGTAAAAGTCCTAAACTGCTTGTTCTGCATGATCTTGCGAGCAAGATGCATATCACCATCATCCTCTCCTTTCTTCTGCTCATAAGATATCTTCCACATAGCATACCTACAAAAAGCAAAATGTCACCCAATAAAAAATAAGAAATAATGAAATTTTACAAGAATAAATAAAGTTGTAGAAACCAATAATAATAACACGACATCAAACATGCTTACAAACATACACAAAAAAAAAAATGCAAACTAAAAATAAATAGACATTAAGAGTTGCCCAGTTTTTTCTGCAATATAAGAAATTTCACCTAATGCACAATGTCTTCACATCAGAAATGAATAAATCAAAGTGCATATAGGATAAAGGAGAACAGAAAAACAAATACACAGAATTCCAAGACAGTAAAATACCTGCTAGAACTTCCCTCAGTTCTTGATCTAATTGAATGATCTTGCTTTGGGTTCATATCTTTTGCTTCTTGCTGTCCACCAAAATAAGAAAAAAAATCAGACAATGAAATCAAAATAATCAAGAAATTAGGATATGTTTTTGTAAACAAAAGATAAATTCAGGCTGTGTAATTAGTAATCATGGAGGATTTTCAGGCTGTAATTACTAGATTTATTCCATATAATCAAGGGATTTTGACTTTACATTTTTTATTACAACTTAATAACACTGAGAGATAACCTCTCAAGCATTTCAGAACCAATTTCAGCTTCATTTTCAAGCCAGTAGACTAGGCACATGAAATAGATGCGGAAAACAATAGCACAATGCACTAATTTAAATCACAACATCGATAAGGGGCAAACAAAGTCCACTAATTTCAATCACAAAATTGATAAGAGGCAAACAAGTCCAAAAGAGACACAATACTCTCTTATTTTATGCCTTACCATCAGTTTGTCAGCTTCTTCATGCCTTCCCTTCAAACAAAGTTGCATAACCTTAGCTGCCAACTTGTTTTCACTCATCTCATTCTTAACTACCGCACTTCTTTCTCCAGGTGTGTTTGCTTCCACCGGAACATTTTCTAATTCACTACTTCCAAAAACAGAGCCGTCAGAATTATTAATCATCTTGCTACCAAAATTATGCATAAAGTTTCCATCATTGGCAAACTTATTTAGGCTAGATACTGCAGCAGAGATGACCCCGGCACCCTCAGCTACCACTTGTTGGCTCTTCCGCTTCCCCCAAGACAAAGAATCTTGAACTTTAGGTGCTTTCATTTCATGGTGCCAAACAGAAACATCCTTTAAGTAGTCCTGCTAGTGTTTCATTTGCCAATATCAGTAAAGCGTAACAGCATATGTTCCAGGAAAATATGACTAACACCATAAAATTTATTAGACATAAAACCAGTTGAATGAACAAGAAAGAAACATGAAACAGTTCTTTATCTATTATCAAAGATACCCATTTAGAATCCCTTCGACCATGCTTATTAGAATATGGTGAATTTTCTTCATCATTAGAGTTGTCCCCAGAGCTCCTCCCTTTCCTCTTACTCTTTTCCCTCCTCCTATCTGAATTTTTCCTTTCTTTCAAGACAGAATCCAAGTCCTCATCACGCACCTAGTAGCACACATGTAATCAAACACAAAAATGTGAATAACAACAGTAACTCTCACACTAAGATGCGACTATGCTAGCTCTACTCACCTGGTCCCGTGGAATGAATTTCACCCCTGAAAGCATTTTCTAGATTGTACCAATGCCTGCATAATAATAAAAACACGATAACAACACACAAATATGGGTTTTTATTGGAAATAATCTTCAACACAGTAAATTCAATAAGCAAGGGCATGGCAATCGAAATAACAATTGAGCATGCAGATATAGTCATGTCGAGACAACAACAAAAAAATGCAGAAATTAATAGCAAATGAACAGAGAAAAGCGTAGTAGAAAAGAAGAAAGTAATAAGAGCAATGTTATGAAACCCAGTTCGACCCGATCAAGCTACTGAGTCAGTGGGTTAGTGGTTCAAGCGGTAGACCAATAATTATTTCGGTTTGACCCGTTATATATTAAAAATTCAAAATTATATATAAGTATAATTGGTCTGAGTCATTCATTGCTTTTGGTAATGGAAGGAAAGCAAATAGTTTGTTACTTGTATTTTTTTCTCATCTCTTTTTTACTCAAATACCCTTAATGATATTTATGTTGATTGTATACAAGTTGAAGTGGAACGCATTGATATTGGTGAACACAAGAATACTGGTATGCATCATATAGTTTGAAGGGTTTATGTAATTGCATGTTTGGACTGTGCTGAGTTTTTAAAGGTTTTCTTGAAGTAAACAGGCCCTAAGTTTTTCATTTTCATCATTATGATGTGATGTAGTTGAGTATAATCTGTGATAACTTAATATACTTCAATCTACGATAGGTTATTTATCATATCGACTTTTGTGTAAAAGATGGAGGTGTTACCGTCGGACGAAGCGAGAACGAGAGGCGAGAACGACAGCGCTAAGCGAGAACGGGAGACGAGACCGACAACGCTAAGCTGCGACTGCGACGCGACTGCTCGAAGCTGAGCTCTTGAAGCGGCGCAAACGGGGCGAAGACGATGGAAGTTGGAACGAATGATTCTCAACTCTGAAGCATAGTAATAAACCTAATCAAAACTACGCTTTTCAGGCTTCCCGCGTTTTAAAAAACATCGACCCTGTCAGTGTTTACGGGTCGGATGCTGGACCATAGACCCGGCCTCTACATACCCGACCCGGTCCAGCCCACTCTTGAAACACCAATATTGAAGGTTCAGTCGGGTACAGGACCTTTTTGTGATTACATTATTTTTATAAACATTAGAAAATTTCTATAAGTCAGGTTTAGCTTAAAAAAATTAATTATACTATGTTGTGAATTGTGAATTGTTAATTGTAAATATAAACTGTAGATAACTAAAACAAGGCTTTGTATTAGCATTCTTCGGTATAAATAAAAATCATATCATAAATTTAGTTTCCTTATAATTTTTAATTCATAATTTTAATCATTTTATTTTTAAAAATTTATAACTTTAATCTAATCTTTAATTTTATATATTTTTTTATTTTAATTCAAATGAACCCTAAACTTAACATATTTACTTAAGATATCATAAAAAATAATTTAATTAATTAAAATATAAAATAAAATAAATAAATATATACAAATTAATATTCAACCAAAATTAAAATTTTTAAAAACAATCACAGTAAAAAAAAAACCAAAATCACATATTATAAATTATAAGAAAATCAGAATTATAATTTAGCATAAAATAAATTACATCATCGTATACATAAAACACACATCATTACCAGAATCAATATTATTGGTTTGATTACGGAGACACCAATCAAAAATCATACTTAAAAACATTCCAGTAGAATCCAAAATGAGTTCCTTTATTACGTGTACATAGAATTAAATAAGCTAAATGATAATCCTATTTTTTTATTAAACAATAATTATTCAAGTAAATTGTTTTTTAACGAAAAAAAAGTTTGATAAGTAGTAACCTAATTATACTTCAGTCAATTCCTATATTAGAAATTTAAGATTAAATTGCTCTCAATTTAAAAATAAATGTTTAAATTGATCTCTTTTATTATTTAAAAATATAGTCCCCTTCTACATAAAAAATGAAAACAGGCCACAATTTAAATTTTTCATTATAAATTAATTTACTAATAGCGACAAATAATTATGGATGTGTTTCCTAAGTATTTTTTTTTGTTTGTATAACTTTCGATATCACAAACAACTAAGTTTAATTTCATAAAAAAATAATTAATTTTAAATTTTTATGAAAGATGGATTAATCATATTTTCTTATAGAGATTATTATCATTAGAATTGATAAAATATTCTGTGTTTATAATATAATATTTATAAAAAGTTATATAATCATAATAAAATAAGAAACCCAACATTATATTATGTTAGCTATTTTATTGAAATTTAATATCGATCTACTTAATGAGAAGAGATATAATATACGTGAAAAATCTACTAGGTTCAACCTTCTGATAGAAATTTTGAATAGTAAACATGAAATTGTAGGTTTTAACCTGAGTTACACGAGAAAAATAATATGAAATTAATGTTTACTATGTGTTATAGGTCTATTTCAAAGATGTTTAACTTGACAATTACGATATAATCTTATTTGAAGTTCGCACTAGATGGTACTTTGAGATTAGAGAATTTAAGTTGCTAACTCATACCTTCTAGGCAAATGTCTTTATATTTTTAGGAATTGTTGTACTCTAAAGATTGTTATATAGCTAAAAAAAAATGACTGTTGTATCCACTCACACTATTTCACGACTATATATATATACATATATATATATATATATATATATATATATATATATATTCTAGGAGGTTCTATTACTTCTTCAATTTTCCATTCTTCGGGAATATTTTGCATAACTTCTTCATGATCTAGTCTTCTAGGAACTTGTATAGAGGACTTTTTTAAATTTGCTTCTACTAAGATGGTTGCATTTTTCTTAGATTCTCTTAGACTCTAAAATTATAATCTATTTTAGTTACTTTATAATATAATTTGAATATTATTTCTATTGGACTACAATCTTTTTTAAATATGTTATCAGGTCATCTTACATGTAATTTGATTGCTTTTCGCGTATATTCATTACGTAAATTCATGGCAAGGTTAGGATAACAATTAAAAAAGGCTGAACCATCATGTAAATTACTCTCTAATATTGTGATTATTAAATCTTTAAAGTTAATAAGTCTTGTATCTCTTAATAACATTAATATGGGGCTATTTATTCCTAATCTAAAATTAGGTTTTGCTGCAACTTGTATTAATCCTATATGTATGAAATTTGATCCTTTTTCTTATATGCGTATCAAGCATATCTTGTTCTAATATATTTATTATTTTATTCACATCTGTTCCTGGATAACTATATTCTAGGACATGTAACTCATCATTATTTGAAGAAAATATACTCTATTTTTTTTTTATATACTTCACTCTTTTTTACTATAGGTATAGACCAATTATGTAAAGATCTTTCTATTTCTGATACGGGTACTATTGTTTTATTTTCTAATGCTTCTAATGATTCTTCATTATCCACTATTTGTTGAGGAGTTCTTATTGCTATCTGCTTATCCTTATTACTTCTTCCTATTTCACTCAAACTTCTAACTATATTAGTTGTTTTACTTCTTGATTGAGTTGTTGTTACGAGACCACCTATTTCCATCTCTAGGCTAAACCAATGGACTTAGAACCCTTCTGTGGCCGGGACCACCTAGACTCAAGAAGCTGACCAACGTATACACACCTCTCAATGTTACACTCGACTCTCTCAAGAACTACAATAACTTCTATAGACAGAAATCTTTATGAAATATTAAGAAGAGTAAAGATATAACAGATTGCTACAGAACAATCTTAACAGTCAGTGGCTCTGATACCACAGGCATGGAATGTATGAAAGGGGGCAGTGAAGGTTTCTAAGATCTGGCATACAATATGGTCATCAAGATAATAAAAAACTTTACAATAAATTGAATAAAAATTTTGAAACTCGTAAATCAAACAAACATCAATATCTTCATCTCCATCATTAATTTTAAGATAAAAGTTAATCATATCATAGAAAACTTACTTATGTAATCTTGTAAGAGCGCATCAGAAGATGGAAGATGAGCTGAGAAATGGTGAAGAATAAGAGATATAGATTTTAGGGATAATAGAAGATGATGCCTTCTTCTTCATTTACATGGCTATTTATAGAATACAAACACTCCGAATTCTATCTTGGATTGTAACTCTAATTTACAAACAATCTTAAGATAATACCATGTACACTTATGAATAGTCAAACGATAAAAAACGGACAGTAGAGGAAAATACAAACAAGCATGCTTATGTACAAAGTAGTGTTATCTTGTCAATAGTGCTTCTGTCTCCTGTTGACAATTTTGATTGGCTATTGGTCTGTGCTACTTTATCCTGAAAATCTTGCTTTATTTCTGAGAATTTTTCCTTGGTAAAATAGTCTAGCATATCCCTATTCTTTTGAAAGAGATTTGTAATAGAACTACTCCCTTCATCTTTTATCATTTTCTGCCAGCTGTTGTTTATTGATCTCATCCTTTGAAGCCTTTCTTCGAATTCTTTTTGGGAAGTTGCTGTGTACAATACCACCATTATCTGACTCTTCTACACTAAGAACAAAGCTTCTTAATCTGCATCTTTGTCTAATTGACTTCTTAGAACTTTATTAGTATTTGCCCATTGGACTAATTTATCTTTACTGTTTAATTTTACATCAAAATTCTTCCACCATTTTATCTTTACTTGTCTGGATAAAGAATAAATGTATGTAACATTATCAGCTCTTGAACATACATATGTCTAACGCATAATCCATATTATTCCTTGAGAGGCTATAAAGGATATAAATTTATACCATTCCACAAAAGTGGTCTTCTCTGAAGAATTGATATAATTTTTCTACTTCTGTGGGAAACAACTCTCTTATTGGTCCAAACTCAAAGAACCACCAAATAAACCATCTTGGAAATTTTGATGATATTCCTTTTTAAAACCAAATAAACCAAGAATGTTTATCTGGCCTTAAATATAGGATATTGGTCCAAGCAGTAATGTAATCAAAATAATTGTACTGCTGTGGGGTAAAGGTTCTAGTAAAGTGTTTTGGTTGATGCATGGGTTGGCCCCAATCTATATCTGACAGGACTTGCAATATTTTGATCTTCGAAAACTGTATAATCCCATCTTTATCTTTATTATGAGAAAGCTCTATTGAATCAGTATCTACTAAAATAAACTCATAAAAAGTTCTATTTTTAAGGATATCACAAACAGGGTATGGGGAGTCTGACGGAAAGATTTTATTTGCTAAATCTACTGGAGGTAGCTTCAACCAATGCTTTTCCGCTATCATGACTGGAAGTATTGTATCTTTTTTCACATATTCAGGGTCTGTTTAGTTATCTGTTTGGAAAACATGAGAGGTATTAGGTTTTGAGGTATTAGCTCTCTCAAAGTCTCTAGGTCCAACTAAGGTATTGATATATTGAAGGGGGGTATATTTATTTTTCTGAATAATAGTGGATCCTCTAATTACATGTGATAGGATATTTGGTCTGATATTGGGATTTGTCAAAAACCTCGAATTTCCAGTATTTGCCAAAGGCTGTATTGCTCTATCAGAGTCTTTATTTGTACCTAGTGGGGATCCATATTGATCTTTGGAAGTGACCTTGTTGTTGGTGTTTTTGCTCATTTTGATCCCTGTAAAAACTCTCTGGTTAAGAAATCTGGAAGAAATTTTTTATCTCCTTTGATATGTTCAATTTCAAAATTAAAATAAGAAACTAAAGATGAATCTGGCAAAAATATGTTTTGAAATCAAGTTTTTAACATCGTTTTGCAAAACAAAAGGAGCTGCTTTACAATCAGTTCTTACCAAAAACTTTTTATTAAATAAATTATCTTGAAATTTTTGTAAACATAAAACTATCGAAAGTATTTCTTTTTTAACAATAGAGTACTTTTTCTGAGAAGGATGCCAATACCCATGATATCTGACGACTTGTTCTTTTGTGGTAGGAGAGACTCTTTGCTTAAGAATACCACCTTATCCTATTTCTGACGCATCTGTTTCTACAATCAAGAAAGCTGAAGGATCTGGGATACCTAGACATGGGAGTGTCTTTGTTATGTGTTTAATTTCCCTAACAACTTTAATAATTTCTTCAGACCAATCAGGAGGGGTTTTTCTAAGTCTCTCATATAATGGGGCACACTTAATCCTAATATTGGGTATAAAATCTGCTATATAATTTATACATTCTAAAAATCTTTGTAACTATTTTTTATCTCTAATCTCATCTCAAAATTTTTCTGTAAATTCTATCGACCTCTGAATTGGTATAATAGTTCCCTGATATATTTCATATCCTAGAAATCTAATTTTAGTTTCAAATATTTTTATTTTCCTTTTTGAAACAACTAATCCATTTTCTTTTATAATGTCTATGAATTATTCTAAATGTTCTTGTTCTACTTAGAGAGAACAGAAATGTCCAACAAGGATTGTTGGATGATTTATGTGGGATCAGGCTCTCTCTCTCTCAAGATGCTTATGATGTTGAAGCACCTCAAGGAAGAAGAAGATCACTACAGGGATACACAATATGATTGGTGTGCAGTGTATGCTGTGTGAATGGAAAAGAGAGAGTCAGAATTGTGTGTACCTTTCACCATGGAGGATACTCTATTTATAGGATACTGACCTGGACCCTGGTGGATTGACGGTTGAAGCCTATTATCTTTTGCCAAGATATTCAAATATCTAAATAACTGAACGATAGCAGTTGTGATATTATATATTCTGTTAATTAGTAGTTATGATAATGGGTTGTTGAGAATTTGAATATTCGAATTAATAAAGATAATTGGGTCTATCTTTATTTATCCGTAACAGATGCCCCCCAGATCAGTTATCTAGTACTCTGGATGACCGGGATGTATCAGCAGATAGGTCTGTATGTTGAATCCAGGAACTCCGGGCCGAGGTGAGTTACTATTGCTTGCCCCCTGCCGAGATAATCAGCCCGGCTGATGAAGCTCTTTAAGACATTTCCAATCACTGCCGAGCTATCTCTTGTCTCTTCAATAGTAGCCTGAATAGCTATGATTATCGGCAAATGAAGCGTCTTCACTCTCATAATTGACATGTGTCTCGATCATTTAATACTGTCGTTTCTTTGCACGCTTTAATCATTTTCTTGCTTCAATAATGACACTTTTGCCCCTTTCATGTCTTTTCACATCCGCTAGTTACTTACTCCAAACCTTTTGTATTTTTGCGGTTATTTTCCTTTTTGTCTTATATGCCTTTTCCCTTTTCGTTTCTTCTTGGTGCTTTACTTCACTCTTTCGTCTTTGCAACTTCCACATTATCATCCTCACTTGCGCCTCTCATCTATGTTCCTTGCTCTTCACTCTCGCTCCCTACTTCTTCAGTCTTTTCCTCATTCCAGGTATTTTCCCTTTATGCTTTTCTCTTACATATAATCATCTTAGTTTTCCGTTCGCCATTTTGTTCCGCGCGAGTCTTGAGTTTCACTAATTCTCCGTTTATTCCCTTCTTTGCTTTCCCATTATTCTCCTTTTCTGTACATTTACATTTGTAATCTTCCTCCATGGAATATTCTCCTGAGGAAGAAGAGCGCATCCGTAGAACTGTTTGTCCCCTTTCTGCATTTTGGTTTTTCGGCCTCCCTCTTCCTGAAGAGAAGAAGAAAAAGGCCATTCTTCGGATTCCATCTGGTTTTGGTAGTTCCAAAACCCCTATTCCCAAACCTCCCAATCCTTCCAGATTAGGGTTATCATCTAACCAAGGGTCTAGGATACATTTATCAGAACCTAGGGTTTCTTCTGGGATTTCCATATCCTCAAATAGTGCCTCTTCAAGTGATTCTGGAAACGATCATGTACCTGAACCACATTTTGAAACTCGATTTGAGCCTTGTTCAAAATGTCTTGACGAATTTTTATACTTAGCAAGCATTGATCTCAACAAACAAGCCGATGCTTTACTTGACAGATGCCGACATAATCCTATTATTATACCTAAGCCCTCCCAAAAAAGACCAATATTCCAGTCTTAAACAGATCAGATCTTGGGGTCGAGGTGCCGATTTCTGTCGAAGATACCCCAACGTCGGTTCGAGCTTCGTCGGATCTTAGTTCTCCTTTGATGATCAATTCCGCAGGTATTTTACTAATTGCTGTTTTTTCTATTGTCGTAGGTAATTATGGACTCGTCTCCTTTGGAAGTTGTTGAGGAATCCTCTGTCGGGTATCGCTCTCAAATTCTTCCTCTTGACAACCAAATATCCTTGGGTTACCCACGAGGTATTGCGTAACACCTTGGTCCTGGATTCAAAAAGCCTTGCCTCACTTCCCCTTGGGATTCAAGAGGGCTTTAGTGTTTGCGTTCCCCATCCGGATGAGCCTATTTGCTCTACCCGGGAAGGGGACAATCCCGAATTCTTTTTCTTTTATAAGGATGTAGTTACCCGATTGGGAGTTCGCTTCCCCTTTTCCGACTTCCAAATGCGAGTACTAGACCATTTGCATGTCGCCCCTTCCCAAATTCACCCTAACGGTTGGGCTTTTATGCAAACTTTTGAAATTTTATGTCAGAAACTAGAAATCCCTTGCACTTATTCTTTATTCTTTTATTTTTTTTTACTGTTCATATTGGCCGATCGGGTAAAGAGCCTATCGATAGGAAAGGGTGGGTCTTGTTCCGAGGTCGTAATGACCGTGGTCATTCTGACCGTAGGCTTTTTTCCCTATATGCCGAGTCTTTCAAGGGCTTTAAAGATAAGTTCTTCAAAGTTGTTGCCGAGCTCGGCCATCATCCCTTTTTCTCGCGTGCTTCCGATTCACCTTCGGGTTCCTGGAAGTTTCCCTTATACTGGTCTTCCAACCATCATGACCTACCTCCCTCTTTCTATTGTACCAATGAGGCTCGGTTGTCGGATTTCGACGCTTCCTCTGCAGCTCGTATAATGTCATACAAAAAATCGCAGAGTCTGGCTCCCATTGCTTATTATATTAAATGTGGTTAGTTTGAATTCCCTTTAATGATGATAGGAGTAAACATTCATATCCTTTCTTGTTAACCTTTGCTTTTAAGTTATTCTGCAGCGGTTCAAATGGATTCTGCTCCCATTCCGAGGCCTGATCATCTCGTAGACCTCCATTCACTGAAGAAACGGAAGGTGACTGGGGGGAAAGGCAAGGCGAAAGCTAATGACCCCGTCCCAACCCCAGTTCCTGCCGACCCTGTTTTGGAGGCTATCTTAGAAATTCCTGCTCCAACCTCTTCGCCTGTGCACGAGGCACCCACCATCGACCTCGATGTATCTATAGCGGATGTTATCCCGGAAATGCCAGCCGCTGGATCATCCGAGCGTCGTTCTGCTGATACATCGACTCCGGTGCCCGAGTCTTCTGAGCAGTACATTCAATTGGCGCCCCAAACTCTTTGGGAGAAGGGCGTCACTCAGGAATTTTTCCAAGTTGCTCGGGCGCCAAAATGATATTCTGAATTGAGCTAGCCTCTTTGAAGACTGCCACCTTGGTTGAAAGCTTGGCTACTTTAAATAAAAACGCTTGCAAGGTGGCTGCCGAGCTTGAAGCTTCTCAAGATGAGACTCGGCGACTTCAAAAGGAGCTTGACATAGCTCGGGAGGATGTGGCGACGTCGGCGAAGGAGTTGGAGGCATCTCATGCCGAGGCAAAGGAAGCACAAGAATTGGTGGCTAAAATGACTTCCGAGCTTGAGGCTTCCCGAGCTAAACTTGAAGCTTCCCAACTTGAAGCAGAGTCCTCTCGTGCCGAGGTGGCCAAATTGGAGCTTGAATTATCCGCTGCTCGAGGCAGGGCCCTGGATGCTCGCGACCGTTGTAACCAGATAATCGCCTTAATGACAAGGCGGCAAAAGACTTGGCTGATACCAACAACGAGCTTATTTTCGTGTGGTCACAAGTAGCCCGGTCTACCGAAGCCTCTTTCAACAATGCTCTGGACCAGATTCATTTCTTGAACCCCGATATCGAGCTGAACACCTCGGGTATGCACTTCAAGTCCTATGTCGGTGGTGGCCAGTTGTTAACTATCTCAGATAGTGAGGAAGATGAACCAAGCACGACGGACATGCCCGAGGAAGATCAAACCCGGGGAAATGCTTAAAGGGCCGGGATGCCAGTTTTATATGTAATATTTTATGACTTCAAACAATATTACTTGTCACCAGCTTTATTTTTGAAACTCCGAACAATTTCGTTTAATTCTAATGCATACTTTAATTTTCTCCGACCCGGATATATATTTGAATACTCGGGTATTAATTTGGCTCCAATGGCCAAGTATCATTTTACCCGAAATAATGGTCGAGATTTTTAAATGTTGTATTTGGAATCACATTCCAGTCTTAGCAACTGTTAGTGTATTTCATAACATTAATCTATGGATGTAATTCTTTCGGACTAACCGATGATTCATCCATGAATAAATGGTTACGTCGGCTTGAACAAGGCCGAGATAATACAAAACAACGACTAAGCCCTCATAACTTGTGCACAATGTATATATAATTTCCTTACAACAAGGACTTTTATTGATATTCTTCGAAGATTACATAGATTTCATGATCTCAATGAAAGATTTGCACGGGCGTTATATTCCCGGCTTACATAATCAATTAATGAGAAACACATGAAACATTTATTCTGTGATCCCCATAAAAGAACAAAAAATCAACTAAAGGGAAACACGTAATGAAAATCCATGGTCCCAATGACGGACTCAAAGTCAATTAAAGGGAAACACATGATAAAAATATTGATTTATGATCCTTATGACGGACTTGAAGTCAATTAAAGGGAAACACATGGTAAAATATTGATTCATGATCCCTATGACGGACTTGAAGTCAATTAAAAGGAAACACATGGATTTCATCTCGGCTTCGCGCTTTCAGCTATAATATATCTTTAACTTGTCAGCATTCCATGTCCGTTTGACTTGTTTACCCTCCAGAGTTTCTAGCAAATACGCCCATTGCCCTAGATTTTGAGTGACTCGGTATGACCCTTCCCAATTTGGTGCTAACTTCTCATCTCAGGCATTCTTGTTTCCGATATCTGCTCGTCGTAGCACGAGATCACCCTCTTCGAAGAACCTCGGCTTCACCCTTTTGTTAAATCTCTAGGACAACTTTTGCTTCTTATATAAATCTCAACGATGCACCGTGATGCGGACTTCCTCTATCAAATCCAGCTCGGCGGCTAATGCAGCGTTATTGTCTACTACCTGGGACATACGCTGCCTTCTCCATGATGATTGACCGATCTCCATGGGTATCATGGCTTCGGAACCGTATGTCATCCTAAATGGAGTTTCTCCGGTAGCTGTTTGGGCTGTAGTTCTGTAGGCCCATAAAACATAATAAAGTTGTTCAACCCAGTTTGGGCCGGCTTCCTGCATTCGTTTCTTTAATCCGTCGAGAATAATTTTGTTTGCCGCTTCTGCTTGGCCGTTAGATTGTGGATGTTCTACTGATGCAAAGTGATGTTTGATGTGGAATCCAGTCATCATCGCCTTAAAATTCTTGTGGCGAATTGTGTCCCATTATCAGTGACAATTTCCGTCGGAATTCCAAACCTCGCTATTATGCTGCGCTCAAAGAATTTTTGAACGCGGGCCGAGGTGATAGTGGCCAAGGGCTCAGCTTCAATCCACTTGGTAAAATAGTCAACAGCTACTATTAACCATCTCATCTGACCTTCCATTGCCATAAATGGTCACAACAGATCCATTCCCCACTTGTAAAAAGGCCAGGGCGCTGTGATTGAATTAAGCTCGGATGGAGGGGTCCATAATATCTTTGCATGCTTTTGACAATTGTCGCATCTCTTCACATGCTCTGCTGCGTCTGCCTTCATCGTTGGCCAAAAGTATCCTGCACAAAGAGCTTTTAATGCCAAAGCCCTTGCACCCATATGCTGGCCATTAATCCCCTCATGTATCTCGGTGAGTACGTACTCGGCTTGGTCTGAACTTAGACATAATAGTAGTGAGGTATGGAGGCCTCGGCGGTATAATTCGTCATCAACAATTGCTTACATAGAAGCATCTCGAATCAATCTTCTCGCCTCTAATCCCTCGTCTAGAATTATCCCTTATTCTAAATAATTGATGATATGCCTCCTCCAGTCTTCAACTACTAGGATCACCATGATGCATGCAGGCTGGAAGAGTTCTTGCTGGATGACTGTTCTGTGGTTACCCGTTCCTTTTGTGCTCGCCAGTTTTGATAATATGTCGGCTTGGGTGTTCTCCTCCCTCGGAATATGGGCGACGACAACTTCATCAAATTCTGCTATAATTTCCTTTACTTTAGCAAGATATTTAGCTAATAAAGGACCCTTGGTTTGATATCTCCCCTAAATCTGTGCTGAAACAAGTTGCGAATCAGTGAAGAAATTGACTCTCAATGCTCCCTGTTCTTTGACCTATTTTAACCCGACAATCAGCGCTTCATATTCCGCTTGATTATTGGAAGTCGAAAAATTAAGCTGCAACGATTGTTCGAGTGATACGCCCTCGAGATTTTCGACAATAATCCCGACTCTGCTTCCCTTAGAATTGGATGAGCCATCAACATATACTTTCCACACCCTGTTCCCCTATTGGATGGACGATGTCGGGGTTAATTCTACCATGAAATCGGCCAGAGCTCGAGACTTGATAGCATGGCGAGCTTCATATTGGATATCAAACTCGGACAATTGGATGACCCAATTCATCATTCTTCCTGCCAAATCTGGCTTGTGTAAAACCTGTCGGATGGGTTGATTTGTTCTCACGACAATGGTATGGCTTTGGAAATATGGGCGAAGCCTCTTGGCCATGGTGAGTAGAGCGAAAGCCATCGTTTCAAGCTTCTGGTAGCGTAAATCCGAGTTCTTAAGGGCCCGACTCACAGAATAAACCAGCGACTGAGACTTGCCCACCTCTCTAACTAGAACCGCACTTATGGCTTCCTCTCCGACCGAGAGATACAAGATGAGTGTTTCGCCGGGCTCTGGTTTCGAGAGTACTGGGGGTGAGGCCAAACATTTTTTGATCTCCTGAAAAGCCTCCTCACACGCCGGGTTCCATCCTACACTGGCTTCCTTTTTTAATAATTTGAAGAAAGGAAGGGCCTTTTCCGCGGACTTTGGGAGAAACCGCGTTAAGGCCGCCATCCTTCCCGTCAACTGTTGGACTTTTCTGGCTTTCTTTTTTAATAATTTTTTGTTGGACTTTGGGAGAAATCGCGTTAGGGCCGCCATCCTTCCCGTTAACGAGAAATTGCATGTCAAGAACAGCTTTACACTTGTCGGGTTTGCTTCTATTCCCCGATGAGTCAACATAAATCCCAGGAACTTCCCGGCCTTCACCCCAAAAGCACACTTCAACGAATTCAAGCGTATGTTGTGCTGCCTTAGTTTATGGAAGGTTTCTTCCAAATCCTGGATATGATTTCCGCTTGCCGCTGTCTTCGTGATCATGTCATCGATGTAGACCTCAATATTGCGTCCGATCTGATCCGCGAAAACTTTGTTCATCATTCATTGATAAGTTACTCCGGCATTTTTTAATCCGAAGGGCATTACGTCGTAGCAATAATTTGCTTTGATACCTCGGAACTCTGTTTTCTCTTGATCATCCAGGTGCATAGGTATCTGATTGTATCCGGAGTAAGCGTCCATGAATGACAATAGTTGGAAACCGGCAGAGTTATCTACGAGTTGATCAATACTCGGCATCGGGTATGAGTCTTTGGGACAAACTTTGTTCAAATCTGTATAATCAACACAAACTCGCCACTTCCTATTGGACTTCTTTACCATTACTACATTGGAAAGCCACGTCGTGTATTGTATTTCTCTTATGAATCTGGCTTCTATCAATTCTTCAATATGCTTTGACAAAGCTTGCCTTCTATCCGGGCCGAGCTTTCTATTCTTCTGTGCCACCGGCTTAGAGCCGGGTAGATCGCTAACTTGTGACAACAGAAGGTAGGTTTGATTCCGGGTATCTCGGAAGCTTTCCAGGCAAATACGTCCTGGTTTTCCCTTAGGTATTGGATTAATTTGCCTTTGGTTTCTGGATCGTTCTGTTTGCCTACTTTTGCGATTTGTTCTGGGGAGCTTCCGATCTGAATGTCTTCAAGCTCATCCACTGGCTCTGATCTCCATTCCTCGACATCCCGCATATCTAGCTCCACCAGATTGACTGGCTTTCGGGATGAATGTCTCTCGATTTGATGCTCTGCCGGATCTCCTGGCCTTATCCGAGGTGGGAACGATGGGTCGCCTTCAGTTTCCTTGATTGTATTATAATAACATTGCCTGGATTCCTTCTGATCCCCGCAGATTGTAATGACTCGGCCGAGGTGTTCGATCATCTTCATCTTCTGATGCTTGGTGGACATTAATATGTCCCATTTGTGAAGCGTTGGCCTGCCCAGGATAATATTATATGGCGAGGAGAACTCGGTGACAGTAAATCTGACCCGTTCTGTTTTGAAACCTTCCTTCGTTCCCAGCGTGAGTTGGAGGTCAATAGCACCTTTTAAGTCGGTGCCTCCCCATTAAAGCCTATCAACATGGTTTGGCATGGTTTTAAATCTTCTTCTTTCAAGTTCATCTTTTGAAATGCGCTCAAGTTGATGATGTCGGCCGAGCTACCATTATCGACGAATATCCTTTTGACCCGAAAATTAGCCACGGTCCCCGTTATGACGAGACCGTCCTCGTGGCCGGGCACCACCCCTTTCTTATCTTCTTCGGTGAAATAAATCAACGGGGGCGTGGCCTTCTTACTGCTTCCCTTTCTGCTTTCCTTAAACCTCGGTTGATCTCTCACTGACATAACTTCCTTGAGATATTTTCTTCGCTGATTGGCCATATCGCCTCCACCTCCCATGCCCCCCAAAATGACATTACATTCGAATTCGGGCTCTAGGAAGTCATCGTCCTTCTTGCTTTTCTTGTTGTCTCGATGTTTATTCTCCTGTTGACTTTTTCTTTTGCCTTGGTGCCCCTGGGTTCGAATGACATATTGCCGTAGTTTGCCTTCACGAATAAATGTTTCTATTGCATCTCGGAGCTCCCAACATTGATCAGTCGTATGGCCCGGTCCGTTGTGAAAATTGAAATACCGAGAATAATCTAATTCTTCCTTTTCTTAATATTGGAGGAGGACAGTCTACTTTTCTCATCTCGGTAAAAGCCACTTCTTTCCATATCTGACCTCGTGAAGTAGTCAATGGAGCATACTTGTCAAATTTCCATTCATACTTCCTAGGCCTGAAGCGGGAGTTAGGAATGTTTCGTGGAGGTCGGCCAACGGGAATATTTGTGGGATGTCGGCAGGACTGTGCATTCTCCTGGCGTCGGTTCCTCGACGATAAGGGTTTTTTTATTTTCCCTCGGAGCTGAGTTGGCGATTTCCATTTGCTCCAATTCCAAGTATTTCTTAGACTGGATCCTGAATTCATTTAAAGATTTCACAGGATCTTTATAAATCAACTTGGCGAGGCGGGAGGATCCATGGAGCTCGGCTGAAATGAGATGCACGTGGACCTTTTCTTCCAAACCTTGTACTTATAGTGCGGCTTCCTTGAATCGATCCAGGTAACTCTGCAATGTTTCTCCGGTCTGCTGGTGTATTTTACCCAAAGCAAACTCGGATTTTGGCGGCTTCTTACTCGTTGCGAAATTCAACAAGAACTTCTGGCCAAAATCTTCAAAATTTTGGATGGAACGCGGCGGCAAAGTATGAAACCAGGTTTGGGTGGCTCCGATCAAAGTAGTGGCGAAAATTCACGAGATTATGGGCTCATCTATACCTCGAACGCACATTTGCATGTCGAACTCATCAATGTGCACCTAAGGATCCTAGCTTCCATCATATTTGGATAAGAAGGAGCCATCAAAGTCCTCCAAGAATTGAGCATCCACGATTTTATCAACGAACGGCCTATTTTTCTGCTGACCTCGGCGATACTTCCTCCGATAAGTGCCATGTTCTCGTCCATGCCGGCGTGTGATTTCTCCTATTGGTCTTTCCACGGCAATACAATCTAGGGCCATGGCTGAGGGAATATGGGGTCCCTCATTATATGACTGAGAATGGGATACTCTGCCTTGCTCGGATTGATTAATCGGTTCCCTATTGCCAGTCTCGGTAGTGGGAGCCGATGTCTCTGGTCCCTGTCTTCTTGCTGCCGCATGAGGATGCTCGGTATGTACCATTGTCGGGTTCTCCATATTGCGATCCGAATGTTCGGTATGCTGGAAGCGATGATGTTCCTCCTCTCTGCGTTTAGCACTGCGTTCGTCCAACTGGGTTATCAGATTCTGGATATCTTCCTGTCGTTGAAGCTCATATCACTTCTCTAAATTCTCCATTCGAGTTAAAAGAGAATTTAGAGCATTCTGGATGAAACGATGCGTGGTCTCTAGTTCCACCTCTGCGGCTAGTGGTGGGTTGGCCGCCCTGAGAGTTGTTGGACCAGCCCGGGATGAGGCAGTATGAGACACTGCATCTTCTGCCACCAGATTTTTCAGGTTCACATCCCTGGGTGGTTCGTTGCGTCTAACAATCTGGTTCCTTTTGGTGTTGACCATTGTGAGTTGGTGGGATTCGAATTTTATCGTTTCCCACAGACGACACCACTGTTCTGCTCAGAGAGAACAGAAATGTCCAACAAGGATTGTTAGATGATTTATGTGGGATCAGGCTCTCTCTCTCAAGATGCTTATGATGTTGAAGCGCCTCAAGGAAGAAGAAGATCACTACAGGGATACACGACACGATTGGCGTGCAGTGTGTGCTGTGTGAATGGAAAAGAGAGAGTCAGAATTGTGTGTACCTTTCACCATGGAGGATACTCTATTTATAGGATACTGACCTGGACCCTGGTGGATTGACGGTTGAAGCCCATTATCTTTTGCCAAGATATTCGGATATCTAAATAATTGAACGATAGCAGTTGCGATATTATATCTTCTGTTAATTAGTGGTTATGATAATGGATTGTTGAGAATTTGAATATTTGAATTAATAAAGATAATTGGATTTATCTTTATTTATCCGTAGCAGTTCTATATGTTGATTAATATTTTTTGAATAAACTAATATATCATCTAAATAAACTATTGTAAAATCATAATATTTATAAAATATATCATTCATTATGTTTTGATATTCATTTGGTGCATTTTTTAGATCTTAGGGCATAACATTCCATTCATAATGGCCAAAAGGTACTACAAAAGTTGTTTTACATTTATCTTCCTCTCGGATCGAAATTTGATAATATCCTGATTTCATATCAAATTTGGAAAAAATAGAGAAATTATGTAATCTTTTAATTAAATCAGTTTTATTAGGTAAAGGATATCTAATCCATTTTAAAACTTTATTAAGGGGTTTATAATTAATAACTAGCCTTGGAGCACCTTGTTCTACTTCAGAAGCTTTCATAACATAGAACCTGAACAACTCCAAGGAGATTTAGATTATCTAATTAATCCTTTCTCTAAATATTCATTTATTTCTTTTTTACAATATTCTAAATATTGTTGATTCATCTGAATGGGTCTTTCTTTAGTAGTAATGTCTTTTTCATTAAAATTATAAATATATGGGAGGCTTATCTCATATTTTTTTCTATGCCAAAAGCTATCGGATTTGTTTCACAAATTTCCTTTCTAATTTTTTCTTCTAATTTATTTTTCTTTTCTTGAATGTGTTTATTTAATAATTGTTCTTCTATTCTTTTAAATTGTACTTCTCTGTTAAATAAATTGAATTGTTTTACTTTATTATTATTAATACTTATCAACGATGATTTTAATAAATTTAATTCTCTCGTTCTTAGATGTTTTATAAAATAAAAAATTATTGTCTTTCCTATTACTATAGTTGTAACGCCTCCTTTTACTCTCTCGTGTTCAATTGATTTTTTAATGAAATCTCGTTTCCACTTTGTATTAGAATTATCTTAGTTATAAATTTCATAAAAATTTTCTTTCTTCTTGCTTCGATTTTACAATTTATTTGTGACATAAACGATTCTCCCTCACCACGGTTTATTTATAATAAGAATACAGTCCATCAATACAGTCCAAAATATAGTTCATCATACAGTCCCAAATACATGCCAACACAAATTAAAACTGATCTAAGTCTAGTACAACTCATCAAAATAGCTTCATCATCTTCTCTTCATAATCATCCACTGCTTTACTGTTTTTCTGCTCACCCAAATAAATTGGGGTCATCACAGGTGTCAATCACAGACACAAAATAGGGTAAGTTTATGACAAACATAGTTTGAATAAAAACATATGTAAAAGAATATATATACACATGGTTATAATATCAAAGCTAAGAGACATGCATGATCCACACCTTATTCAAATCACACCATCTATATAGCACATAGTTCAAATCATACCATCCATACAACACAAAGATATACAACATACTCATCAAGTAATGCATGCTCATCTTCTTTATATGATGCATGACTGAGATCTCAGATTCTCATTACATGACCATAGTCAGGATAGCCCCACCTTCTCTCAGTGGAACAAACTTATCCATTAAGTCAGGGTAGCCAAGTGGCGCGTAGGAATGTCACCTCCACTTATGTGATCATTATGGTGGTGTGGTCCTCACTGTCTCAACTACCCCCTAGCTCAGACTCCTCTAAACGCATGGACTCAGTTTAGCTATCTGACAAACCTCCTTTTGAGGTCAACATCACGGACTAACCCCCGTCGGGCATATGCACATGACAACTCTATGAAACTCATCAACATGTAATATCAAGTCCCATGTCAGTGGCCTACCAGAATTTATCCGATCAGTTAGGGTACCCCAGTGTTTCCTAGGTTCTCACTTACACGAACACTTTCATGCTTAGTGATTCCGTACTGCAAGAGCACCTCCTAGCTCAGGAACAGCTCATCTGAACGCACGAGTTTCATTCTGATAACCAACTGACATACAACTTTTTATGATACCCATGAGATGGTTTCATTTACAACAACTCATTCACATCGTTTCTCATCACTTTTCAGCATCAACATAGTACACATCTCAACTCATTTCTCATCATCAAAATCATAAAATCACTTATAATTCATGTAGATTCATAAGTCACCAAGTAACACGTGAACTTTATCAAATTTTATAGAAACACTTCTTTCAACAATCATATATCACCGTATAAAATACTCAAGCAAACAAACATAATTCAAATCCAACAACAAAGATTCCAACAAACAACTTTTGAACATATTTTATTTATTGTAACAAATTATCAAACACATGATGTGCAAGCTTGAATTCATAGAATACTTTAAAGAAAGCTACTTAAACATTAATCTTTATAAAGTTCAACATAATTCTAAGAATAAATAAACATGTTCATGGATTTGAAAAAAAACACTTTTATTAAAATTTATAAACTTTATTAAAACATAAAACACTTTTGCTTTAATAACCTATTATATAACTTCAATCCTTTTATTAAAAAATAGTCATAATACCTATAATTTTTAAGTACCTTAACATTCATCCATCAAGTTAAATTCCAATTATTTATACACCAATCATTCCTTAACCTAAAATCAAGTCATTTAGTCCAATAATCATTCATGTAACAATCTTTAATTCTTGAGGCAATTCAACAAACACTTAGTCTACAAAGCTTAGTTCTTCATGAAACCACATAAGAACCTTAACATAAATCATATTCAAACTTTTCTTATCATAAACTTCCCATACCTTGCTTTCTCCTTTAAAATTGAATCATCCTTGTTCCTAGGGTTGCTAGTGCTTCACG
The DNA here is from genome assembly GCA_007407185.1 of Glycine tomentella. Classification (NCBI taxonomy): domain Eukaryota; kingdom Viridiplantae; phylum Streptophyta; class Magnoliopsida; order Fabales; family Fabaceae; genus Glycine; species Glycine tomentella. Next base: position 35,064 of record PYAF01004609.1, read on the forward strand.
TGAGGTTTTCAAGGGTATAGACCTTTGCTTTGGTTTAGGTAAAAGGTAGAATTAGAAAGAAATGGAATGGAAAGGCTTTGGAGTGGTTTTTTACACGGTTGGCTTCCCTTTGGGCAGCTAAATTTTCGTTTCCTACTACCTTTTTATAAGGTGGCTAATGCTTGATTTTTGGTTCCAAATATCTCTAGGTCATTATGGCTAACTTTCTACTTGCTTTTTTCTTATTGGCTAGCCATTCCTCACCTTCCAAGTGGCCAAATTCTTGATTTTTCTACACCATTCTCCCTTCTTCTTTTCTTTCACGTGGAATGCCAAGGCTTGGAGTGAAATTCTTACTTCTCACGGTGGAATGCTAGCTTTTGCTTCAAAAATCTACAAATATCTTCCTAAGCCATCATTGCTTGGCTTTCCATTAGTTTCTTTCCTATTGGCTATTAATTTTCCACCTTCCAAGTGTCCAAGTTCTCCATCCTTCTCCTTGGTTCTTCATTTGCACGTGGAATGATAGGCCTCTTAGGGAAAGTTTTACCAATTTTCCTTCCTTTTACGTTTTTGTGTTTTTTTTCATTCTTGAAAAATCCGTTTCTGTAAAATAATGATTCTGGATTCGTTAACCGTTGGATCTCTTTAAAATTTTAAAGGTATACTCCTATCCCACATATCTAACTTTTGACTGTTGGGATTTTTGAAATAATACTAGAACTATCTACGTGTCCAAAGGAGTCAAGTGGAAGTTTTCTTCAAAAAAAAATCTTCTTAATTCATTATTACCTTACTTTACAATTGGACCAATGGGAAATTTCCAAGCTTCTTAACCCTCCATGTGGCCCATCTTGAACTTTCTTAAAGCTTTCTCCATTGATTTTGTATCACACGACCAAGGCTTAATTTTAGGGAACCAAATCAACAAATTTTTCTTTTATTATATGTAATAGCCAAATTCTAATTTCTTATTGGTCCAATTTGCTTTTAATTATTTAATTTATGAAGCTATCTTATTTAGGAAACCTATTCCTCCCATAATTAAGAGCAAATCCTATAGATTATGTCCATCCTTTTCTTATAATTTTCTGATACCTGAGGTAGTCTAGATTAAGCTTTTTTCAAAATATATATCAAAATTCCTAGAAATTCTAGTTTAGGGTTTCTTGTCATTAACTATGTTAATAATTAGTTATCTAAGAGCATTTCATCCATTTTCCAGGTTCCTACAAAATTTCTAAAATCATCTGGTCATTTTTGACCTAAAAGGCATTTTGGTAATTTCACCTCACCGTAGGGTATAATCGTCATTTCTAAAAATGTTCAGGGTATCTCTGTAATTGTCACCCTAAGGGTATTCTTGGTCATTTCCAGCACATCCAAGAGTATTTATAAAATTTCCTCCTTAAAATATTTGGCTAAAATGCCTAGGGGCAATTTTGTCATTTTTGAAATGTCCAGAGTATTTTCGTTATTTTCCCTGAATCCTTTTATACTGCCTCTTAATTAACTTTTTACCCAAACAATTCGAATATAGATCACCATAATTTAAAAATTTGGGGTGGTACAATTCTCCCCTCCTTCAAAAAATTTCGTCCTCGAAATTTGTTAGACTTGGAAAGGGTAGGATGGATTGTTGACATCTCAATTTCCAGTTTATTGGATAGTAGACTAAACTTAGTTCCAACTTGGTTCCTAGAGGTTTATGTAAACTTTTCCAAAGTCTAGAATCTTCATCAGACATAATCCTAGAAAACCCCATGAAATCTTGCAACTTTATATATATATATATATATATATATATATATATATATATACTAACTTATTATCTTTTCCCAAAAATACCTGATGAAATGAACCGACTTAATTAACCCAATCAAAACTTCTAGGATTTAAGGAGGTAACAAAATCTTTTTCACTTTTACTGAGGTATTTCTGAAGATTTGAAATTATCCCAGAAGATTTCTAATGTTTTATCTTAAATTTCTTAACAAGAATATACATACCTACTTATTGATCTTTGCCTATTTCCTCTAATTGCTTTAATAAATCATTTCCCTAGTCATCAATGCAGATATGATCAAAGGTTTTCTTACTTAAATCATCTATCATCATATTGGTTTTTTCCATGATAACTGAAGGCAAAATCAGGATTCTTCAAAATTCTATCCATTTCTGCTTCTTCATCTTTTCTTTTGATTAACCCAATATCCCAAACTATTATGATTACTAAAAACCTTGAAAGTCATATAGATAGTGTTTCCAACTTATCATTATAGTTACTAATCTTAAGTTGTGAGTAAGATATCTTCTTTCATGGCTTCCAATTGCCCAAATACATGAACTACTATTTTTCCAGTGAAACTTATTTTTGGATGTTATCACAATATACTACACAAGGTTTTTCCACAAGTGTTGAAATCAAAACTTATGCTTATACTGGAAATCCATAAAATTTATTCTTCTCTAATTCGGTAAGGCTAACTTAAACATCTTTTTATCATTTTCTCATAATATTTTGCTTAATCTAGGAAGTTTCTATTCTTATAAACTTAGGATCCTCTTGAAATATTATATGTCCTAAGGGTCTTAGTCCAAAACTAGACTTAAATACCTTGGTATAAGGTTGTTTATTCTTAAAAATCCGTAACAAAGTCTTCAAGTATTTCTCATTCTTTTATCTAATCTTGGATTATTCCAAAATATCATCGATGAATATTTTCACAAACTATCAAGATAGGTCCTATTCATATAATCCATAAACATTCCAGGGCATAAAGAGCATAACTAAATACTCGTGATGACTCTAACTGGTTCTAAAAGCAACCTTTAAAACATCTTCAGACTTTTGATGGATTCTAAGGGTAAAATCTATTTTGCTAACTTCCATGTTCTTTCCCACCAATTCATAAAGTCATCTTTCTTAGGGATAAGATACTTATTCTTAATCGTTATTTATCCAACTAATGATAATCTATATTTCTACTCAGGGTTCCATCTTTATTTACTAACAATACTAGTATTTCCCAAGGAAACATATTTCTCAAATCTCTCTTAGTTGTCTCTTAAGCTCCACAAACTCTTTAAAAAACCTCTTATAAGTAGCTTCGGATATAGTTTTATCATCATATATCCAAATTTACAGAAAACTCTATTTCTCTTAAATAGTAAGCTAATTATATTCTCAGGAAACGTTCATGGAAATTTCTAACAAGGAAGGTCACTTAAAAAAACCTTAATCTTCACTTCTAGGTTAGACAAAATTTTGTTACTTATTCTTTTTCCCTCAAAGATAACAAAATAGCAAAATTAGATATCTCATTATCACTTGATCTCGGAATTACCCAACACAAATTATTGAAAATATTTTATCAGAAGACAACCAATCTATATATCATTATGCTGACAACAAAGACAACAAAACAAACAGCTTAAAATAAAATTTTGTTTTTTCTTCTTAGTATATGATCTGAACGAGTCACACATACACCCTGGTACACGTTCCTCGGCGCTGAGGGCATCCCCGAAGAGCTGGGGATTTTCAGTATAGACCGAAATTCCGCTAGGGTCCAATTCTGAATGGTAATAAATACCAGGGGCGATATTTCTATCTATTATTTTGGAGATTTATAATTCATCCATTTTACTCGACTCTCTTTAAGGCTGGGCAAAAACATTGGTTGACTTTCTTTCTAAGAGTTGGAAGCGAAGGAAAGTTCTTCCCGTTCTGCTTGCTCCTTTAGCTCATCAATGTAACACCCCGTAGGCCTCCGACGTGTTATCATCAATAATATCAGATTAGCGCATAAAACACCAATTATATAGCTCAGCGGAAGTGTAGAATCATTTTCTTGATACATTATGTATGGAATAACAGATAATTAAAAATCACAATTATACAAAATCATAAGTCACGCCCCTGCTGATCCAGTTTCTCATATCATATATCAAAAAGCCAGACAATATAATCATACAGACAGATAATCAGATATACGACAATTATACTCAGGGGAACGTCACATATCATATTAGATCAAAGTTCTGTACATATATACATCAGTGTTCACAGTCCACACCACACATACCGTGGTGGTACAAAAGAATATCAGCCCTCCATGAGGGAGTATAGAACTATACATCAAAATGAAATCAAAACAGAGCCTTCAAGCTCTCCATGCTGCTCCAAAGTCAAGCAGCCTAGTCTCAACTGGGCCTCCTGCCCTGAGACTGCTCTTCTCTTCCAGAAATATCACCTGAAATCATGTAAGCCCCACACGGGGTGAGATAACATATCTCAGTAAGCTCAGGGTTCTTGGGAAATCATTCCCACCTTGGCCCACAGATTCACAATACATAAACAGGCATATACATCATACATGGCCCACTGGCCTGACCCTCTGGCCCTCAACATAACATAATCATCATCACAATCATAACATATGACAGGTGGCAGAGCTCCTCAATGCCTGGCGGAGCTCCTCAACGCCCTGACGGAGCTCCTCAATGTCAGTACCTGTAACACCCCAATATTTTATTTATTGAATATGGATTTAAGGAGATATTTAAGGATGATTAGAAAACTATAATTCACTATCTAGAGAGATTTTAGCACTTCATACACATTTCAAAATAAAATTCCATTTAAGCTATTCTAATTATTAGCAAATTAAAATCACCATTTAGTAAGATTGTTAGAATTTAAATATATATTAATTCAAGCTATCTAAATTATGAGAAATTGTGTGAGAAGGATGGAAATAATTTTAGGCTAAAAAGATTTAAATAAACCAATAAGAATATAGGATTTTATTATTTCAAGAATTTAAAGAAAAATATTATAGAGTCAAGATTGGTCAAGAAAAGATAAGAACTAATTAAATGAAGCC
>PYAF01004609.1:90544-114069 GCA_007407185.1 Glycine tomentella
TCAATTAAAGAACTTAATCACTCATATTGTAGGGATTGTGTTGAATAAATAACAAGCTCGCACTGCTTTCAACCAGTTTCAAATCTGAAAGAAACACTGTCAATAGCAGAAATTTAAGTCACCTGAATTGGTAAAATGCAGCAATGACCAGGCACCACAGGCTGCCACTTTGGCAACATAAGATATGTGAAATTTGCGACTGAAACAACTAGATGCATAGGCCGATTTGGATTTTCTAAACAAAATAGGCAGCGCTCTTGCTGAGTCAAGAATCGATTTGTCTTCTTTTGGATACTCTTGTGATCATCACCTCCTTGCTTCTTTCTACTCTTTCTGCTTGTACCATCCTCAAAGTCATATTCATCATCAGCCTGAGTAAAAGTCCTAAACTGCTTGTTCTGCATGATCTTGCGAGCAAGATGCATATCACCATCATCCTCTCCTTTCTTCTGCTCAGAAGATATCTTCTGCATAGCATACCTACAAAAAGCAAAATGTCACCCAATAAAAAATAAGAAATAATGAAATTTTACAAGAATAAATAAAGTTGCATGTAGGATAAAGGAGAACAGAAAAACAAATACACAGAATTCCAAGACAGTAAAATACCTGCTAGAACTTCCCTCGGTTCTTGATCTAATTGAATGATCTTGCTTTGTGTTCATAACTTTTGCTTCTTGCTGTCCACCAAACCAAGAACAAAAATCAGACAGTGAAATCAAAATAATCAAGAAATTAGGATATGTTTTTGTAAACAAAAGATAAATTCAGGCTGTGTAATTAGTAATCATGGAGGATTTTCAGACTGTAATTACTAGATTTATTCCATATAATCAAGGGATTTTGACTTTACATTTTTCATTACAACTTAATAACACTGAGAGATAGCATTTCAGAACCAATTTCAGCTTCATTTTCAAGCCAGTAGACTAGGCACATGAAATAGATGAGGAAAACAATAGCTCAATGCACTAATTTAAATCACAACATTGATAAGAGGCAAACAAAGTCCACCAATTTAAATCACAAAATTGATACGAGGCAAACAAGTCCAAAAGAGACACAATACTCTCTTATTTTATGCCTTACCATCAGTTTGTCAGCTTCTTCATGCTTTCCCTTCAAACAAAGTTGCATAACCTTAGCTGCCAACTGGTTTTCACTCATCTCATTCTTAACTACCGCACTTCTTTCTCTAGGTGTGTTTGCTTCCACCGGAACATTTTCTAATTCACTACTTCCCAAAACAGAGCCGTCAGAATTATTACTCATCTTGCTACCAAAATTATGCATAAAGTTTCCATCATTGGCAAATTTATTTAGGCTAGATACTGCAGCAGAGATGACCCCGGCACCCTCAGCTACCACTTGTTGGCTCTTCCGCTTCCCCCAAGACAAAGAATCTTGAACTTTAGGTGCTTTCATTTCATGGTGCCGAACAGCAACATCCTTTAAGTAGTCCTGCTAGTGTTTCATTAGCCAATATCAGTAAAGCGTAACAGCATATGTTCCAGGAAAATGTGACTAACACCATAAAATTTATTAGACATAAAACCAGTTGAAGGAACAAGAAAGAAACATGAAACAGTTCTTTATGTATTATCAAAGATACCCTTTTAGAATCCCTTCGACCATGCTTATTAGAATATGGTGAATTTTCTTCATCATTAGAGTTGTCCCCAGAGCTCCTCCCTTTCCTCTTACTCTTTTCCCTCCTCCTATCTGAATTTTTCCTTTCTTTCAAGATAGAATCCAAGTCCTCATCATGCACCTAGTAGCACACATGTAATCAAACACAAAAATGTGAATAACAACAGTAACTCTCACACTAAGATGCAACTACGCTAGCTCTACTCACCTGGTCCCGGGGAATGAATTTCACCCCTGAAAGCATTTTCTAGATTGTACCAATGCCTGCACAATAATAAAAACACGATAACAACACACAAATATGGGTTTTTATTGGAAATAATCTTCAACACAGTAAATTCAATAAGCAAGGGCATGGCGATCGAACTAACAATTGAGCATGCAGATATAGTCATGTCGAGACAACAACAAAAAAATGCAGAAATTAATAGCAAATGAACAGAGAAAAACGTAGTACAAAAGAAGAAAATAATAACAGCAATGTTATGAAACCCAGTCCGATCATTGACCCGGTTCAAGGTAGTGAGTCAGTGGGTTAGTGGTCCAACCGGTGGGCCAATAATTATCCCAGTTTGACCCATTACATATTAAAAAATTAAAAATTATATATAAGTATAATTGGTCTGAGTCATTCATTGCTTTTGGTAATGGAAGGAAAGCAAATAGTTTGTTACTTGTATTTTTTTCTCATCTCTTTTTTACTCAAATACCCTTAATGATATTTATGTTGATTGTATACAAGTTGAAGTGGAACGCATTGATATTGGTGAACACAAGAATACTGGTAAGCATCATATAGTTTGAAGGGTTTATGTAATTGCATGTTTGGACTGTGCTGAGTTTTTAAAGGTTTTCTTGAAGTAAACAGGCCCTAAGCTTTTCATTTTCATCATTATGATGTGATGTAATTGAATATAATCTGTGATAACTTAATATACTTCAATCTACGATAGGTTATTTATCATATCGACTTTTGTGTAAAAGATGGAGGTGTTACCGTCGGACGAAGCGAGAACGAGAGGCGAGACCGACAGCGCTAAGCGAGAACGGGAGACGAGACCGACAACGCTAAGCTGCGACGGCGACGCGACTGCTCGAAGCTGAACTCTTGAAGCGGCGCAAACGGGGCGAAGACGATGGAAGTTGGAACGAATGATTCTCAACTCTGAAGCATAGTAATAAACCTAATCAAAACTACACTTTTCAGGCTTCCCGCGTTTTAAAAAACATCGACCCTGTCAGGGTTTACGGGTCGGATGCTGGACCATAGACCCGGCCTCTAGATACCCGACCCGGTCCAGCCCACTCTTGAAACACCAATATTGAAGGTTCAGTCGGGTACAGGACCTTTTTGTGATTACATTATTTTTATAAACATTAGAAAATTTCTATAAATCAGGTTTAGCTTAAAAAAATTAATTATACTATGTTGTGAATTGTGAATTGTGAATTGTTAATTGTTAATTGTTAATTGTTAATTGTAAATATAAACTGTAGATAACTAAGACAAGGCTTTGTATTAGCATTCTTCGGTATAAATAAAAATGATCATAAATTTAGTTTCCTTATAATTTTTAATTCATAATTTTAATCATTTTATTTTTAAAAATTTATAATTTTAATCTAATCTATAATTTTATATATTTTTTTATTTTAATTCAAATGAACCTTAAACTTAACATATTTACTTAAGATATCATAAAAAATAATTTAATTAATTAAAATACAAAATAAAATAAATAAATATATACAAATTAATATTTAACTAAAATTACAAATTTTTAAAAACAATCACAGTAAAAACAACCAAAATCACATATTATAAATTATAAGAAAATCAGAATTATAATTTAGCATAAAATAAATTACATCATCATATACATGAAACACACATCACTAGCAGGATCAATATAGTTCAATTACGGAGACACCGATCAAAAATCATACTGAATGAATAGGTTTTACTTAAAAACAATCGAGTAGTAGAATCCAAAATGAGTTACTTTGTCACGGGTACATAAAATTAAATAAGCTAAATGGTAATTCTATTTTTTTATTAAACTATAATTATTCAAGTAAATTATATTTTAACGAAAAAAAAGTTTGATAAGTAGTAACCTAGTTATGCTACAGTCAATTCCTATATTATAAATTTAAGATTAAATTGCTCTCAAGTTAAAAATAAATGTTTAAATTTGTCTCGTTTATTATTTAAAAATATAGTCCCCTTCTACTTTAAAAAAATGAAAACGAGCCACAATTTAAATTTTTCATTATAAATTAATTTACTAACATCGACAAATAATTAAGGATGTGTTTCCTAAGTATTTTTTTATGTTTGTATAACTTTCGATATCACAAACAACTAATTTTAATTTCATAAAAAATAATTAATTTTAATTTTTTATGAAAGATGGATTAATCATATTTTCTTATAGAGATTATTATCAATAAAATTGATAAAATATTTCGTGTTTACAATATAATATTTATAAAATGTTATATAATCATAATAAAAATAAGAAACCCAACATTATATTATGTTAGCTATTTCATTGAAATTTAATATCGATCTAGTTAATGAGAAGAGATATAATAGACGCGAAAAATCTACTAGGTTCAACCTTCTGATAGAAATTTTGAATAGTAAACATGAAATTGTAGGTTTTAACCTGAGTTACACGAGAAAAATAATATGAAATCAATGTTTACTATGTGTTATAGGTCTATTTCAAAGATGTTTAACTTGACAATTCTAATATAATCTTATTTGAAGTTCGCACTAGATGGTACTTTGAGATTAGAGAATTTAAGTTGCTAACTCATACCTTCTAGGCAAATGTCTTTATGTTTTTAGGAATTGTTGTACTCTAAAGATTGTTATACCGCTAAAAAAATGACTGTTGTATCTGTTGGATATAGGGGGAGAATGAAGAGTGAAAGACATTAATTCAAGAATGTGTTTTGAACTTTCAACATGCTTGGAGTGCCTTGAAGTTAATGAAATGATTCAAGTGTAAGAGAAAGACAATCTGATTGATCCATGCATGCATGCATTCATTCATCTAAAAGCTTAAATGACTTTTTGTAAAACATCAAAGCTTTTTATAATTCAATTAAGGTTTTAAGTTGATTAAAAGGTTTTTGGAAAAATGGATTTTCTATTGCTTTAAGCGATTACCTAAGAGTTATATTCGATTATTTTGTTCTTCGTTAAATTTGGAAAATCTTTATAAACAGTTTAATCGATTACCTATCAAATTAATTGATTATTTGGCCTTTGATTGAAACTGGAACTGCCATGTTGAATGTTTTAATCGATTACCAACATTTGTAATTGATTACATAGTTGAAATCATTTTTTAAGGCTTCCTGGTTTAATCGATTACCATCATTCGTAATCGATTATATAATTGAACAAAGCTTTTGAGGTTTGCTGGTTTAATCGATTACCAAACCTTGTAATCGATTACACAGTTCATTTTGTGAAATAAAACTTTCTGGTTTAATCGATTACAACTCGGAATAATCGATTATTTTGCTCGTTGCTGAAACCCAGAAAACTTCATGAACAGATTAATCGATTGCAGAAGTGTTTTAATCAATTACATATATGAAATAATCGATTATTTGGCGCGTGTAATCGATTATTGTTAGTTACAAATTCTGTAATAAATAGAATTGAAGGCTTGGCTCGAATAAAACTTGGTCCATTTGAAATTCTGAGTATACACAAGCTTTCTATTCTCTCTCAAAGTGATTTTCTGGATTCTATTACTTCTTGCTACTTTCAAATCATTCATGGGTTATTGAGTGAATTTTGAGCAAGAAACTTTTCAAAGATAAGGAAAACATGTGCTGATTTGTTTTGCTATTCAACCTGAATTTGGTAACTCATGTGCATTACATTCACTGGATCATCAGGTTGTATTTCTCCTTAATCTCTGTGTGTAAATTTGTATTCTGAATTTCTTTTGTAATTTCTATTGTAAGTGGGTTCTTCTTGCTTGGTTCTAGAGAAGGGTTCTCTAGATTAAAGAACAGAGTAGTGTTCTCTGGTTCTTGCTCCTTAGAATTCTAATAGGGTTTTAGTTTTCTATTCTTTATCTAGGGTTGATAAGGGGGAATCTTGTAATAAGCTTGTAAGAACAAGATTTATAATAGTGGAACTCTAATCTAGTGTTGATTAGAAGAAACTGGATGTAGCTTCTATTGTGAAGTGAACCAGTATAAATTGCTTGTGTGATTGTTTCTCTATCTCTTATACTCTGATTGTTCATTGATTCTTTGTTTCATATTCATTGTTCAACAAGTTCTATTTTGAGCAAATATATTCCAAGGGGCTGAGCTATTTGATTGAGTAAAAAGATTTCTTGGTTTTGAAAGTGATAAAGATCCTTAAAACTCTGATTTGAATAAATTTTAAAATACTAAGGTTTAACCAATTCACCCCCCTCTTGGTTATTGTGAGTATTCCCTTTATTTTCAATTGACATCAAGAGCTGGTTCTTGAGAGTTATTCAAGATCACTATCTTTTCTTCAAAAAGAAAAATGAATACCTCACAAATAACTTTCAAAGAAGGTGATTCTCTAAACAGACCTCCTATGTTTAAAGGGGAGCACTTCAGTTTTTGGAAAAATAGAATGAAAATATTTGTTCAATCAAATGACCCAGGAGCTTGGAATGCTATAGAAAAGGGTTCTTTGATACCCATTAAAATTGTTGGCAATGAGATGATTCCCAAAGAATGGGATGAGATGACAGATGTTGAAAAGAGAGTTGTCCAATATGATTTCAAAGCAAAAAATATGATAACCTCTGCACTTTCTTTTGATGAGTTTTTCAGAACAGTAAGATGCACAAGTGCCAAAGAGATGTGGGAGATATTGGAGATTACTCATGAAGGCACTGAAGAAGTTAGACGATCAAGAAAGCATGCCTTGATCCATGAGTATGAAATGTTCAAGATGAACACTATGGAAAACATTTCTCAGCTACAAACAAGATTCACTCACATAGTGAATCATCTTTTGAGTCCTGGGAAGATCTTTGATACTGAAGAATTAAACATCAAAATCTTGAAGTGTCTCACAAGACCTTGGCAACCAAAGGTGACAGTAATCAAGGAATCAAAAGATTTGTCAAAAATGTTCATGGTTGCACTATTTGGTAAGTTACCTGAATATAAGTTTGAAATGTCTCAATTAACCTGTGCTAAAGATGCAGAAAAGAAAAGCAAAGGCATTGCACTAAAAGCTGCACCTTCAAAGTCCGAAGAATTGGAAGAATCAAGTGAAGAGGAGGAAGAGGACAACATGAACTTGATTGTTAAAAAGTTCAGAAAGTTCTTGAGGAAGAACAAGAACAAAAAGTTCATCAAGAACAACAACAACAATAAAAGGACTAACAACACCTTTACTTGTTTTAAATGTTGAAAACATGGCCACATCTAATCAGAATGCTCAATCTTTTTGAAAAAGTAACAAGGTGACAACAAGGGGAGGGAGGAAGGAAAATCCAAAAGAGCCTACATAGCTTGGGAAGATAATGAGTCAAAAACTTCAGAATCTTCAACTGAAAATGAAGAAGCTAACATGTGTCTCAATTCCACAATCAATGAAGAAGATGATGATCTCTCATGTGATGGAACTGAGGTAAGTTCTGAATATGATCAATCTATTAATGCTTTCCATGAAATGCATGTAGAAGCCAAAAAACTTGCAATATCCAATAACAAGCTTAAAGGAAATCTTAGATGGCATGTTGTAAAGATTACTGAATTGCAAACATATATTTGCAACTTGAAAGAAGAGAATGAACAACTTGTTTCAAGTTACAAATTAAATGGTTGTGTATGTGCTTCTTCTACTAATGTCAACAAATATAATTTATTGCAAAAGGATTTTGATGATTACAAAAGAAGTCAAGGAGAAAAATATATGTCAAGCTTATCCGAAATCAGCTATTTAGTTGATCTTTTGAGAAAGTTATACAAAGGGAAATGCAACTTGGATGAAATGCTAAGTGTGCAAAGATATGTTGGAGATACTTTTGGTTTGGGGTACAAAAAGGGCTTAAAATATACTGGAAAAACTATATTTGTGCCACCAAAACAGAAGTATCAAAAGAAGTTTATAAACTCAAAGGTCAATCAAAATGCGTTCTTGAGAAAATCATCAAAATTTGTAACATGCAAATATTGTATGGAAAAAGGACATACATCTTACAAATGCTATGCTAGGAGATTCTATGTGCCTAATGGAGATTGCATTTGGGTTCAAAAGAAAAAGAAAGCAACTAAACCCTACGGACCCAATCTCAATTGGGTACCTTCCTTTGTAAATTGATTTAATTTTTGCAAGTATGTCTAAGAGCTAGATCCTCATTATGGTACCTTGATAGTGGATGCTCTAGACATATGATGGGTGACATGTCTATGCTTACAAATCTAACTCTTAAAGATGGAGGATTTGTCACCTATGGAGACAACAACAAAGGAAAGATCATTGGAAAAGGCAACATAGGAGATAGCTTCAAAAGCAAAATCAGAAATGTTCTTTATGTTGAATGTTTGAAGCATAGTCTCTTAAGCATAAGCTAACTCTATGATAAAGGATTCAAAGTCTCATTCAATGAGAATTGCTGCATGATTTGTGATGGGCAAAGTGGTGAAGTGATTCACATAGGTAAAAGAAAAGGTAACATTTACTTACTTTCAATTGATCATGCATTCTTTCATAACACTTCTTGTCTAATAAGCAAGATTGATGAATCTTGGCTGTGACATAGAAGGGCAAGTCACATTAACATGTATCATATGAACAAGCTAATTAAAAAGGATTTAGTAATTGGTTTACCCAAACTCAAGTTTGAAAAGGAAACATTATGTGATGCTTGTCAAAAGGGGAAACAAATCAAAAATTCCTTTCAAAGTAAAAACATTGTTTCCACCTCTAGACCACTTGAATTACTTCACATTGATTTGTTTGGTCCTTCTAGAACTATGAGTTTAGGAGGCAATTATTATGGGCTTGTCATAGTAGATGATTACTCTAGATTTACTTGGACTTTGTTTTTGAAATCCAAAAGTGATGCTTTCCATTCATTTAGAAAATTGGCCAAGCTTACTCAAAATGAGAAAGGCAGCAAAATTATCTCAATAAGAAGTGATCATGGTGGAGAATTCCAAAATGAACATTTTGAAAAATTCTGTGAAGAAAATGGAATTAATCACAATTTTTCAACTCCAAGAACACCTCAACAAAATGGTGTTGTGGAGAGGAAAAATAGATCTCTTGAAAAAGGAGCTAGAACTCTTCTTAATGAGACAAATTTGCCAAAATATTTTTGGACTGATGCTGTAAGTACAGTTAGCTACACTTTGAATAGATTACTTATAAGGCTTATTTTAAAGAAAACCCCTTATGAGCTATACAAAGGTAGAAAACCAAACATTTCTCACTTGAGAGCTTTTGACTGTAAGTGTTTTGTATTAAACAATGACAAAGAATCACTTGGAAAATTTGATGCTAAAGCTGATGAAGCAATTTTCCTTGGATATTCATTACATAGTAAAGCATATAGAGTTTTCAACAAAAGAACAATGTGCATGGAAGAATCTGTACATGTGATTTGTGATGAGTCTAATCCCTCAAAAGAGGAAAAGAAGTGTGATTTAGATGTAGATCCTATAGAAGATTTTATTCAGTTTAATGATTCCATACAGAAAGAGAAAGAAGAACCAAGTGCTGAAATGAAACCATCAACACCTATCCAAGAGCCAAAAGATTGGAGAACAACAAGAGATCTCTCACTTGACAACATCATAGGTGAAGTTTCAAAGGGAGTATCCACTAGATCCTCATTAAGAAATCTATGTTGTAATATGGCTTTTGTTTCTCAAATTGAACCCAAAAATATTGATCAAGCTTTGAATGATGAACATTGGATGCATGTCATGCATGATGAGTTAAATCAGTTCAAGAGAAATGAAGTTTGGGAACTTGTTCCAAGACCATCCTCTCTCAAACCTATTGGGACAAAATGGGTTTTTAGAAATAAACTTGATGAGAGTGAAATCATAGTCAGAAATAAAGCTAGATTGGTTGCAAAAGGTTACAACTAAGAGGAAGGTATTGACTATGAGGAAACTTACGCTCCAGTTGCAAGATTAGAAGCCATTAAATTATTACTTGCATATGCATGTCTAATGGATTTTAAACTTTTTCAAATGGATGTTAAAAGTGCCTTTTTAAATGGATACATTAAGGAGGAGATATATGTTGAACAACCTCCTGGTTTTACTGATTTTAAACATCCAAACTATGTCTTTAAACTTAAAAAAGCACTTTATGGTTTGAAACAAGCCCCTAGATCTTGGTATGAGAGATTAAGTAAATTTCTGCTCGAACAATCTTTCTCTAGAGGTCAAGTTGACAAAACATTGTTCATCAAAAGACAAAAGCATGATATATTATTGGTTCAAGTTTATGTTGATGACATTATTTTTGGTTCAACTAACCATTTGCTGTGTAAAGAATTGTCTTCAGCTATGCAGAAAGAATTTGAAATGTCAATGATGGGAGAATTAATATTCTTTCTTGGACTTCAAGTGAAGCAAATTAAGAATGAGACATTTCTCAAGCAAATGAAGTTCAGAAATGAAGTCCGACGGGTTGGACAAAAGCGAGATAAGCACGAAATATCCCTCAGAGTCGACCCCCACAGGGTTGACAAGAAATGAAAGCTATACAAGCCCACACTCCTTCCAAAAGGACCTAGGTTCGAAAGATATACTCCCCTGATAGTCAATCACGCCACAGTCATGGAAGAAGCCTTCAACACGGAGGTACAAGTGGCACTGCCCACTCCCTTAAAACGAGGAGGAAACCCTAATAAGTACTGTCGCTATCATCGCAGTAATGGCCATAGCACTGAAGACTGTGTGGCATTAAAAGATAAGATAGAAGAACTTATCCAAGCAAGGTACTTATCACGGTTCATAAAAAGATCTGATAATTTACCAGACCGACAGGAAGAGCAATAGGACCGATTCAGGAATAGAGACAATGATCGATGAACGGATGGCGCAGAAGACAGAAGAAGACAAAGACAACCACAACCCAGACGCGAACATTAACCCCCTCGCCAACGAGAAGAGGAACCCGCCCAGCACATTCGTGGTGTGATTAATACCATTGCAGGCGGCTTCTCATATGGAGGATCATCCAATCAATCTTGCAAGAGACATTTACACTCCATCCGAGACATTCATATAAACTATGTCGACATTACCCCACTGTAGAGTTTACCTCCCATCACGTTCACTGACGCCGATTTTAAGGGAATCAACCCTATCAACCAAGATGACCCTATGGTCGTTTCCCTCATAATCACCAATTTCAAAGTGACAAAAGTACTCATCGATCAAGGCAATTCAGCTAATGTCTTATATCTAAAGACTTTTCAGAAAATTGGAAATTTCGTCAAGCACTATACAGCCTCACCCCAGATCCACTCCTAGGCTTTGCAGGAGAAAGGGTAGAAACCCTGGAATATGTCGACCTGCTGACCACATTCGGTCAAGGTTCACTTTCCAGGAGCTTTACAGTCAGGTACAATATTGTAGACGCGAACACATTATACCTTGCCCTTATTAGCAGAAAAACTCTAAATGAGTTGGGGGCTATTGTCTCTACGCCTCATTTGAAGATGAAATTTCCTACCATGAAGGGGGAAATTGTCACTATGAAAGCAGATCAGAAACAGGATAGACAATGCTATGTCGAAAGCCTTAAAGCGATACCATATCCGCCCAATAAAAGATCAGACAAACATCGTACCGCTTTGAGGGGTACCACCCAGGTCATAAACATAGACAGAGAATTCACTCCTTATACACTGATGGTCTACGCAGCTCACACCTTCGACGTGGATCCATGCAATGACAAGATCGACAAAGGACCAAAACCAGTCAAAGAACTAGTCAAGCTGCAGCTCGGGCCTAAACCCAGACAGTGTACGCAGTTTAGCAAAGAGCTCAGTAGCCATGAATACAGACACATAGCAGACGTACTCTGCAGGAATGCATCTCTATTCGCTTGGCAACTGTAACACCTCGTTTTACTATCTTGTTACTATTGATTTTTGATGAAAATTTCTTTTTCACTTGCTTTAGAATTATCTTAGTTACAAATTTCACAGAAAATTCTTTTCTTTTTGCTTAGAATAATTCATACAAAAGGTACTAACCATCAATTTCGTAAACGAGTTCTTTATCGCCAGATGTTCTTTTGAAGTCCAAAATAAAATATAATCCATAATACAGTCCAAAATAATAAAATACAGACCGTTTCTTAGTTCTATAACATAATACATATCACCAAAATATTTGTCACAAAATATCATCCCAATATCTTCCACACAATCCATCCGCTTGCCATGCTTTTACTGTTGGTCTGCTCGCCCAAATAAATTGGGATCATCGCAGGTGTCAACCACAGACACAAAGTACAGGGTAAGTTCATGATAAACATAATTTAAGTCACAAAATATATACAAAAAGTCATCACAGTATATATATATACAGAAAGTCATCCCAATATATACAGAAAGTCATCATAACATCCTCAAAATATGAATGCTTATCTTTTTATATTAACACGGTCTAGCCCCCGCCTGGCAAAATATCAAAATAACACGGACTAGCCCCCGCCAAAATATCAAAATAACACGGTCTAGCCGCCGCCAGGCAAAATATCAAAATAACACAGTCTAGCCCCCGCCAGGCAAAATATCAAAATAACACGACTTCTCAATTACTGTCTCATATGTTTTACTCAGAAACTCAACATCAAATAAGTGCAGAACTTAGCGTATTACTCATGTACAAAATCTTAGTTCTATTACTCATGTACAAAACTTAACATAGTATCCATGTACATTAATTCATAGAAACACATGAAGTTCATAGAGATTTATAAAACACTTAGCAACACGTGGACTTCATAGAAATTCATAGAAACACTCAACAACACATAAACTTCATAGAAACACTTTGCAATATATGAACAAAACACATTCAAACAATTTATCAAACACATGGTGTGCAAGCTTGGTTTTTCATAGAAATACATAAGATTCAAACATAAGCAATACTTCAATTATATTTACCATAAACTTCCCTATACGTACCTTGTTTCTCTCCTTAAAAGCTTGATAAACTTCTTTCTAAAGCTCCTAGATTCCACGTGAGGCTTCAAGATGGTGGAGTTTATGTTTTCTTTTTATTCTTTGAAAGTGAAAGGGTGAAAAGGATGTAGGTTTGGAAAATGAAAAGATGAAAGGAATATGAAGTGGTTTTGCATGTGAACTTCACTTAGAAAGGCTTGGTATTTTTTCCCCCTTTATATAGGGTTGGCCAAATGATTTTAAAATGCCTTTCTATCAAAAAATCTCCTAGGTCATTATGACCTTGCTTTCCAAGTGGCTACATCTTAAAGGCTATTGATTTTTCCTCCATCCAAGTGTCCTATTTCTTGAAGATTCTAAATCATTCTCCTTCCTTCTTGTTTTTCACGTGGAGTGGCTAAGCTTTTAGGAAAAAATCTTCACTTCCTTCTTGTATTTTCGTAGTATAGCTTGCCAAGGAAGATTTTTATGTTTTCCTTTCATTCTTAGGTTTATCCCAATACCCGTTTTAGTAAAATACTAATTCTGGATTCGTTAACCGTTGGATCTCCTTAAAATTTTAAAGGTACACTACTATCCCACATATATAACTTTTGACCGTTGGGATTGTTGAAATAATGTCTAGAACTGTCCACGTGTTCTATCAAAGGAGACAAGAGAAGATTTTTCTTCTCACCTTGTATACCTATTCCAAGTGTCCACCACTTGTCTTCCTTATGAAGCTTGCCTTGACAAGTGGCTTACTCATGAATCTTCTCCCCCTTTCTACATCATTTCACACGTGATCTTCCAGCTTAAGGGGTAGGATGACAAGTTTTTCTTCCTTTTATGCCCTTACATGTCATTTTTGATGCTAAAGTAAAATCTAATTCCATTTATGATTTTCTGTCACAAACTATTTTGATAATCTGCTATCTAAGAGTATTCTGTATTTCCATCAGGTTCTCACAGAATTCCTAAGAATATTTGATCATTTCTAGCCTGAAGGGTATTATGGTAAATTCATCCTTCATCCTAAGGGCATAATTGTCATATCTACTAAAAATATCTAAGAGTGTTCTTGTCATTTCCAAAATATCCAAGGGCATTTATGTAAGTTTTCATCTTAAAATATCTTTCTAAAATATCTAGGGGCACTTTTGTAATTCTTAAAATATCTAAGGGCATTATAGTCCTTTTACCCTCAAGGGCATTTTTGTCATTTCTAATTTACGGTAAAGGCAATATGATCATTTTTCCTCAAACATTTTTGTAATGCCTCTAATTAACATTTTACCCAAATAATTCAAATATAGTCCACTAATTCTTCCATAACCTAAGACTTGCATAAATATTTGATTATAGCTCTGGATATTTTGGGGTGTTACAGCAACCATCTGATATGCCAGGTATTGACCCCAATGTCATATGCCACATGTTGGCAATATGCCCACACGCTACGCCAATAGCACAAAAGAGCGAAATATAGGTGAAGAAAGACGAAAAGCAGTAAAAGAGGAAGTAGATAAGCTGCTTAAACCCAACTTTATCAGAGAAGTCATACACTCTACCTGGCTCACCAATGTTGTCATGGTCAAAAAACCAGTGACAAGTGGCTCATGTGAGTAGATTGTAGAAACCTCAACAAGGCATGCCCGAAAGATGCATACCCACTCCTCAACATCGATAGACTGGTCGACGGGGCATCCGGGTTTCACATCCTAAGCTTCCTGGATGCATATTCTGGTTACAATCAGATCAGAATGCATGCCTCGGATGAAGAAAAGATGGCCTTCATCACTGAAGATGCCAGCTATTGCTACAGGGTCATGCCCTTTGGTCTCAAAAACGCAGGAGCTACATATCAGCGATTAATGGACCGCGTGTTTAGAAAACAAATTGGACGCAACGTTGAGGTCTATGTGGACGACATGGTCGTCAAATCCCAAAGCGTAGCCCAACATGTGGCAGATCTTGAAGAGATATTTGAAGAGCTTCGAAAGTACGACATGCGTCTCAATCCTGAAAAATTCCTTGGTTTCATGATCACACACCTGGAAATTGAGGCTAACCCAAATAAATGCTCAGCCATCTTACAGATGCATAGCCCGACCAACGTCAATGAAGTTCAAAAGCTTAACAAAAGACTAGCAGCCTTGTCAAGATTCCTCCTGAAACTCGCTGAGAAAGCAAAACCTTTCTATAAGTTGCTCAATAAGACAGAACCATTCCTTTGGGATGACACTTACGAGCAGGCTTTCGAGGCATTTAAAAAGACAATCGTTGCACCACCTGTTTTGAGTCGACCCCAGTAGGAAGCACCATTGCTCCTATACCTCTCAGTAGCAGACGATGCTGTCAGTTCAACACTCATCCAAGAAGAAGGGAAGCAAGAAATCCCTATCTACTTCACCAACCGCATGCTACACGACGCTGAGAAACGCTATCAGATGATTGAAAAGATAGCCTTGACACTAATCACCTCTGCCAGACGCCTTTGGCCTTATTTCCAAAGTCACCAAGTGATAGTTAAGACTAACTGTCTTATTAAACAGGTACTACGGAAACCAGAATTGGCAGGCAAGACGGTGGCGTGGTCAGTCGAACTATCAGAATTTCACATTCGATATGAACCTCGTGGTCCCATGAAGGCACAGTTCATGGCAGACATCCTGGCAGAATTTGCTGAGAAAGACAAATCCACCCCGGACTTGTGGATCCTTTACGTGGACGGAGCAACCAATGTACAAGGAAGTGGAGCAGGCATCATACTCGAAGGACCCAACAACATCTCGTTGGAACAAGCTCTCAAGCTTAACTTCAAAGCCTCAAACAACCAAGCAGAGTACGAGGCACTCATAGCAAGAATCAAACTCACAAAAGAGGTCAAGATTCAATATCTGAGATGCTACTCCGACTCAAAACTCATCCAGGGACAGATAGCAGACAAGTACCAAACTAAAGAAACTATAATCCTCTAGTATTACCACCTAGCCAAAACACTTATTGACAGCTTAAAGTGTTTTGAGATGTATCACATACCACGAGAGAGTAACACCAAGGCCGACTTGCTATCCAAATTGGCCAGTACCAAAAAGATCGGGCACCTCAAAACAATCATTCAAGAAACACTCCATAAACCAACCATTGACACCCAAGCGGTAATGGCTGTTGAATTAAAGGAACCTGATTGGATGACCCCCTACAAAGACTTTCTCATAAAGGGAATACTCACAACAGATGAAAATAAGGCCCAGCGTCTAAAGTGAAAAGTCAACTACTATGTCATCATTGACGGTGAATTATTCAAAAGAGGGCTAACTGCACCACTACTCAAGTGCCTGGACAACTCAAAGTCAGACTACGCTCTGAGAGAATTACATGAAGGGATCTGAAGACTCCATACAAGAGGACGATCCTTAGCCACCAAGGTAGTACGAGCAGGATACTACTGGCCAACACCCAGGACTGACGTCTTTCAGTTTACACGGAAATGCAAAAAGTGTCAAGAGTTTGCGGACATCCCACGGATTCCCCCTGACAACCTTCACACCATCTCCTCTCCTTGGCCCTTCACTATGTGGGGCATGGACATCTTGGGACCATTCCCTAGAGCTCTAGGGATAATCAAGTTCTTACTGGTGGCGATCGACTACTTCACCAAGTGGATCAAAGCAAAGCCATTACGAGATATTACAGCCAGTGAAGTTGAAACCTTCACTTGGAAACATCTCATATGCAGATACGGTCTACCTTACGCTATCGTTACTGACCACGGTACGTAGTTCAAGGCATAAACTTACAAAGACTTCCTCACACGACTAGGTATCAAACACTTGGTCACCTCTGTTGAATACCCCCAGACCAACGGTCAGGTGGAAGTAGAAAACAGAGTCATTCTCCGAGCCCTTCGCATTAGACTTGACAAGTCCAAAGGTCTCTGGAGGGAGGAACTACCCAGCATACTCTGGGCATACCATTGCACACCTCAAAGCACTACAAAGGAACCTCCTTTTCGCCTGACATATGGCACTGACGCCATGATCCCTATTGAGCTAGGGGAACCTTTGGCAAGAAGGATACTTTTTCAGGAACAGTGCAATGAGGAAAACATGAAAGTTAAATTAGAAACTAGTGAAGACTTTTGAGATAGAGCCAGACTTAATGAAGAAGCAGCCAAGCTCCACAGGACAAGAAGATATAACTCCAAAGTTCAACCTCAAAATTTCCAACCAGATGACGTAGTCTAGTGTGTCCTGGGTGAAACCAGAAAAGATCCCCGTGCAGGCAAGCTTGGACCAAACTGGGAAAGCCCGTTCAGAGTTATCACCAACCTGGACAACGACGCCTACAAACTGCAGGAACTCAATGGCAAAGTCATTCCAAGAACTTCGAATGCTACCCACTTGAAATTTTACTTTAGCTGCGTTGTTCAGAACCGGATGACGTACTCTTTTTCCTATTTAAGTCTTTTTCCCCCTGGGTTTTGGCTTGAAAGGTTTTAACGAGGCTCTTCTCGGAAATAACAAAGGATATGTAAAATGCCTTATTAATAAAATGTAGAATATAGGAACACTTCACACTTAACCAAGAGGGGGAGGGGTGAATTGGTTAGGCTTGGTAAATTAAAAAATTTCTTAGACAAAATCAGAGTTTCCCTTAGGATCTTTATCACTTTTGAAACCTAGAAACCTTATTCAATCAAATGCTCAGCCTAAGGTATCCAATAGCTCAAAATTTTAATTGATAAACAAAGTCATACAATCAAGATTGACAGAATATGATCAAGATAGAGATAAGAATCAATACACAAAAGATTTATGCTAGTTCACTTCAAACACTATGAAGCTACATCCAATTTTCTTCCACTCAACACTAGAATAGAGTTCCACTATTGCAATTTTCTGTTCTTACAAGTAATTACAAAGTCTTCCTTTATCACCTCTAGATAAAGTACAAAAATCTAAAATACTATTAGATTCTTAGAGACAAACCCACTGAGAACACTACTCAGCACAACCCCTAGAGAAACCCTGTCTCTAGTTTACAACCAAGAATCCCAATTACAATAGACAAAAAATTACATCGAAAATCAAAACGAAAATTACAGAAAGATTAAGGAGAGAAACAACCTGACGATCCAATGATTAACAATGGAAATGATGGATTAACACAGGTTGAATTAACAAATTAAATCAGCTTCCCTTAATCTTGAATGAAATCTTGCTCAAGATTGACTCACAATCTCATGATCAATGTAGAAATAGAGCAAGTATGAAAAAATACTTTGAAAACACTGAGATAGACTTTTAGAACTGTTTTGGCTCGATGGGTATCAGTATACAACATTACAAAATCAAGCATAGTGATTTTCTATTTATAACAAAAAAACGTAACAACTTTAATCGATTAATACGCGCCTAATAGTCGATTATTTTGCTTATGTAATCGATTAATCCAAGAATGTAACGATTAAAATGTTCATAAGCTTTTCTGGAATTTCTACAACGGAACAAATAATCGGTTATTTTGTCTTGTAATCGATTAAGACAGGAGATTCAGTTTTCAAAATACCCTATGTAATCGATTACTAACCTTGGTAATTGATTAGACCAGGAAACATATCAGTCATAGAAATAGAGTAATCGGTTGCTAGAAATGGTAATCGATTAAAGCAGGAGCCATAGCCTTTCTAATTACACTGTGTAATCGATTACTAATCGAGGTAATCGATTATCTGGTACAAAAATTAGAGTTTAAACACAACATGGAATCGGTTACCATCTATGGTAATCAATTTAAGCAGGGAGAGACTATTTTCAGATAAGCCTATGTAATCGATTACAGTATACTGGTAATCGATTATCGCAGCAGATCTCTAAATACATATACAAGCATGTAATCGATTACTACCCATAGGTAATCGATTAACATGTTTCAACAAGGCAGTTTTCTAAAATCAAAGGTATAATAATCGATTAATCCGATATGTAATCGATTACAATGTTCATGAAAGCTTTTCCAAGGTAAGTGAAGAACACAATAATCAATTATTACGATGTTGTAATCGATTAAAACAGCAAGAAAACCATTTTTCCAAAAACCTCTGAAACAAGTTTGAAACATAACCATTTTATGAAAGCCTTGTGATTTTTATTAAACCATTTTAAGTTATTTATGAGTTAGAATGAATGCAATGCTTTAGGATCATCATAATTGCTTTTCTCTTACATTTTATCCTAATTAATCTCCAAGTTATCCTTTGCATGTTTGAAAGCTCAAAACTTTAGACTTGAATCAATCTTGCTTATGCTTCATGCAGCTTCCTCTGAATTCAACAATCTCCCCCTTTTTGGCTTTAAACATGCCAAATCTTTAATTGATTAGCAGTGAGTCTTGAGATTAATTTGAGGGACCAACTTAGCACTTATTTAAGCTTTTTCAAACCTGAAAAAAAAAATTCAATACCTTTGCAAGAACAAGTGTTAAAAGCATCTGAGATTTACTTAGCATTCATTCACATGATTTATTGACTTAATGCAATCATTTTTAACAGTTATCTCCCCATAAATTATGTAAACCATTCAGACCAATTTTTAGCCAAAAAATGTGCACGAAAACAGGGGCAAACAGAGGTGTATGCAGAGCATTACTAGAATCAATTTTTTTCTCCCCCTATTTGGCTTGTTAAAGTAAAAAAAATGGCAAAGCACAGTGGATATCAGTAACTAGAACCACAACGTTTCATTAATATTAGGGAGATGATTACAAAATAGAACTAAAAGGCATTAAAATTATAAAGAAAAATAACAGAGTTCATAAACTAAATAAAACAAAGACTAAAAATCTTCAGATTCATCCACTTTAAGAGTGGCTTCTATAATATCTAGCCTATCATTGATATCCCTAAAAGAGCTTTGAGTCTCAGCCCTGAATTCATGATGCATGCTGAGCAGTCCATTCATCTTTTCCAGCATGAGGGACTCAAATTGAGTATAGATAGGTTGGTCAGGTTCCCTTGAGTCTTCAGAGGTGTCCTCTTGATCACCAGTATCAGAAGGATCAGGTTGTGGCATTTGTGGAGGCACTTGTTGTTGTTGCCCTGCCATCACCCATCCATCTGGTGTTTTTATTAATCCAAACTTAGACAGATGTTTCTCTTGGATAAGGCTGTTTGAGGAGTTAGTGTTGTCCATCACCTCATTGGTCACATCAATATTGAAATGACCCATGAACCTAGAAACTAGAACAAGATAAGGAAATGGATAGTTGACAAGCCTTTTGGATTTTAACATAATCTCTTGAAAGATAATTACCCAATTCATGGGTATGAAATGCTTCAGACCATACACAAGTTGTAGGTCTTCATCAGTTGCTTGGGCATGGTTTGTTGCCCTTGGAGTGAGGACATAGGTGATGATATAATAGGCCATTGGGCCAGTTCCCAACCTATTCCTTAGTTGCATATTGGGGTCAGTTAGCATACCTCTATAAGTATCCATCTTATTATAACCCTCAGGGTTCTCTTCAAATTTTCTCTCCCCCTCACACACTACTCCAGCAATTATTTTCCATATTTCAGGAGTTATTTCCATCTCAACTCCCTTGACAACATACTTGAGGTTCCCATTCATGGAGCCTTTGGCACAGGTATAGAAAACCTTTACCAAGTTAGGGTAGTAAGTTCCCTTCATCTCAACAAATGGCTTAAGGCCTTGGGCTTCTAGGTAGACAGGAAATAGAAATCCTTCCTTTATGAACCAGTCAAGGCTAAGATACTTAGGTGAACTAATGGGCTTCATTGCATTGAATTGTAAATAGTTCATTTTGTCAGATTCTTTGTTGAACCAAATGTCCAACCTATTTGGGGGTGGTTGAGGCTGTGGGTTAGATGAAGACTCCCCTACTTTTCTCTTACTAGTCCTAATATGTTTTGGTGTAGACATTTTGAGTAGAGAGCAAGGACACAAATAAAAGTTACAGATACAGAGGGCTAAGACAGAAAGAGAGCAAGAGAAGATAAAGATATTGGTGCAAAGACAAGTATTGATGCAAAACATGTATTTATAGACAAAAATAATCACCAATGTTCAAATTATTCAAAAATATAGCTGTTAGAGTCAATTAACACAAATCAATGATGCTTAAATACGAAATTGATTGGATTGGGCAATTACCAAACCCAGAAAAACTGTCAGAAACCAAATAACAGCTTAAATAATCGATTAAAAATAGAATGTAATTGATTATTTCATACATTTAGAAAACAAAATTAATACACAGTAATTGATTATCCCGTAAGGTAATCGATTATTTTGCAAGCATTCAGAGGTTGAAGGATGATGTGTATATCGATTATATGCCTCCATAATTAATTATATCAGTCAAAATAGAAATCCAAACAAGTATCAGAGCTCATGTAATCGATTATCCCGACGTGTAATCGATTATTCCAGGAAGTTTTAAAAACTGGAATAAAAAAAACTGAAAGGTAATCAATTACCACTTAGCTGTAATCGATTACAGTAGTTTAAAAATCATAGATAATATGACTTTTAATGAAAATAATCGATTATCCCGACAAGTAATCGATTATTACAGAGAAAATATTAGATAGCAGAACTTCTTCAAGTCTGTGACAGCTTTTTGTGATGTTTTTAGCAATGGATTGAATTCAAGCATGAAAAGGCATGATCAAACAAGCTAGTTTAAGTTAGATTCATCAAGTATACCTAGCATGCTTCTTAAAGCATAAAATCTGTCCCTAGCCAAAGGTTTTGTCAGCCAATTGATTGTTTGTATCAATGAAGTCAATCTTAATGTTACCTTTCTGCACATGGTCTCTTATGAAGTGATGTCTAATTTCAATGTGCTTGGTCCTTGAGTGCATGACAAGATTCTTTGAAATATTTATTGCACTTGTGTTGTCACAAAGTAGTGGTATCTCCTTAAGATCAACTCCAAAATCTTGCAATTGTTGTTTAAGCCATAGGCTTTGTGCACAACAACTCCCAGCTGAGATATATTCAGCTTCAGCAGTTGACAAAGCCACACAAGCTTGTTTCTTGCAATGCCATGATATAAGTGAGCTTCCAAGAAGATAACAAGTTTCACTTGTGCTTTTCCTATCAAGTTTACATCCTGCAAAATCAGAATTAGAATATCCAATAATATTTATTGGTGCACCCTTAGGATATCATAGCCCAACTTTGGGTGTTGCTTTGAGGTATTTGATGATCCTTTTGACTGCTGTAAGGTGAGACTCTTTTGGATTTGCTTGATATCTTGCACACAAGCAAACACTTAGCATAATATCTGGTCTACTAGCTGTCAAATATAGTAAAGAACCAATCATTCCTCTAAATTTGGATTCATCCACCTTCTTCCCTTTTTCATCTGAATCAAGGTATGTTGAGATTGCCATTGGAGTTGCAGCATCTTTGGTTTTCTCCATTTCAAACTTCTTGGTGACTTCAAGGCAGTACTTTGATTGATTGAGGAAAGTTCCATTTTTCATTTGTTTAACTTGAAGTCCTAGAAAGAATGTTAATTCTCCCATTATAGACATCTCAAACTCATTTTGCGTAGCTGCAGAAAATTCTTTACAAAGCATTTGATTAGTTGAACCAAAAATAATGTCATCAACATATATTTGAACCAATAGGATATCATCCTTATGCTTCTTGATGAACAAGGTTTTATCAACATTGCCCCTTACAAAAGATTGATCAAGTAGGAACTTACTCAATCTTTCATACCATGATCTTGGAGCTTGTTTTGGACCATAGAGGGCCTTTTTTAAGTTTAAAAACATGATTAAGATGTTTAAAATTAGAAAAACCTGGAGGTTGTTCAACATAGATGTCCTCCTCTATGTAACCATTTAAAAAAGCACTTTTGACATCCATTTGATAAAGTTTGAAATCCATTAAGCATGCATATGCAAGTAATAGCCTAATTGCTTCCAATCTTGCAACTAGAGCATAAGTTTCCTCATAGTCAATGCCTTCCTTTTGGTTGTAACCTTTAGCAACCAATCTAGTCTTGTTTCTTAGTATGATTCCACTTTCATCAAGTTTGTTCCTAAAAACCCACTTTGTACCAATAGGCTTAATTGATGATGGTTTAGGAACAAGTGCCCAAACTTCATTTCTTTTGAATTGATTCAGTTCATCATGCATGACATGCATCCAATGTTCATCTTGTAAGGTATGGTTAATATCTTTAGGTTCAATTTGAGATACAAAAGCCATATCACAACATAAATTTCTAAGAGAAGATCTAGTAGAGACTCCCTTTGAAACTTCTCCAATAATATTGTCTAGTGAGAGGTCTTTTGTAGTTCTCCACCCTTTTGGCTGTTGATTGGAAGTTGATGGAATTGCTTCAGCACTAGGTTCACTTTTCTCATTGATAGATAATTTCTCTAGTTGGACATTTTTTTCCAATTGACCTGCATCTACATCACAATCTTTTTCTTCTTTTGAGGGGTTAGATTCATCACTAATTACATGAACAGATTCTTCCATGCACATGGTTCTTTTGTTGAAAACTCTATATGCTTTACTTTGCAATGAATATCCAAGAAATATAGCTTCATCAGCCTTTGCATCAAACTTTCCTAGTGATTCTTTCCCATTATTTAAAACAAAACACTTGCAGCCAAAAGTTCTTAAATGAGAAATATTGGGCTTCCTTCCTTTG
>PYAF01004609.1:115426-128523 GCA_007407185.1 Glycine tomentella
ATAGTTGGCTTATGCTTAGTAGATTATGCTTCAAGCCTTCAACATAGAATACATTGCTGATTTTTGTGTTCAAGCTGTCACCAATATTTCCTTCACCTATTATCTTTCCTTTGTTGTTGTCTCCATAAGTAACATAGCCCCCATCTTTAAGTGTAAGATTTGTGAGCAAGGACTTGTCACCTGCCATATGTCTTGAGCAGCCACTATCAAGATACCATAAGGAAGAGTTTGCTCTAAGATATACCTACAAAAAGAACAAATCACTTCAAAGGAGGAGGTACCCAATTGAGGTTGGTCCAAAGTGGTTAGTTGCTTGCTTTTTCTTTTCTACCCAAATACACTCACCATTTGGTATATAGAATCTTCTTGCAAAACATTGGTAAGATGTGTGTCCTCTCTCCATACAATAGTGACAAATAACAGCTTTATATGAATTTCTGAAGAACCTATGTTGATTGAATCTTGGTTTTTTCTTCTTCTTCTTCTGTTTTGGAAGCATAAATGTTGTCTTTTGAACATTTTTAAAACTCTTTTTGTACCCCAATCCAGAAGTGTCACCAAACTGTTTTTGAGCACTCAACATATCATTTAAATCACATTTTCCTTTGTTGAGTTTTTCCAAGATATCAATCAACTCATTATTCTTTGAAACAATCTGCATATATTTCTCTTGATTAAACCTATACCCATCAATTTTTTTTTTCAGCATTTCATATTTATCAATAGTTGTAGAGGAAGAGGCACAAATACAACCACTTGATTTATAGATTGAAGTAAGTTTTTCATTTTCTTCCTTCAAGTTACAAACTTCAGTTTGTAATTCCATTATTTTTGCAAAATGATTTTCAATATTTTTCTTAAGCTTATTGTTGGGTTTAGCAAGCTTTTTAGCCTCTTTATGCATCTCTTGAAAAGCAAAAATAGCTTGATCAAGTTCAGAGGTTACCTCAACTTCTTCTTCTAAGAGATCATCATTTCCTTCATTGACAATTGAAGTAAGGCACATGTTAGCTTCCTCTAATTCAGTGGAGGATTCGGAAGTTGTAGAATCATTGTCCTCTCAAGCAATATAGGCTCTTATTGGCTTTGCTTCTCTCTTGCCTTTGCTGTCACTTTGTTGTTTCTTCAAGTAGATTGAACATTCTGATTTTATGTGGCCAGGTTTCCCACATTCAAAGCATGTGAAGTTATTGTCAACCTTCTTGATGTTGCTACTGTTGTTGTTGGTATTACTCTTGTTATTTCTTGAGAACTTTTTGCCCTTATTCTTCTTTAGAAACTTGCTGAACTTTTTCACAAGTAAGTTCCTGTTTTCATCATCTTCCTTATCACTTGAGTTTTCTTCTTTTTCCACCTTAGGTGCTGTAGCCTTTAGTGCAATTCCTTTGCCTTTTGTATCTGCATCTTCACCAAAGGTTAGTTGAGATAATTCTATTTCATACTCAAGTAACTTACCAAAGAGAGCAACCATGGTCATTTGTGAAAGATCTTTGGATTCTTTGATAGCTGTCACTTTTGGTTGCCAAGCTCTAGTGAGACACTTCAAGATTTTGATGTTTAATTCCTCAACATCAAAAGTCTTTCCAAGTCCTAAAAGATGGTTCACTATGTGTGTGAATCTTGTTTGGAGTTGAGAAATGCTTTCATTTTGATTCATTTTGAACATCTCATATTCATGTATCAAAGAGTGCTTTCTTGATCTCCTCACTTCTTTAGTTCCTTCGTGAGTGATCTCTAGCATCTCCCACATCTCCTTGGCACTGGTACATCTAACTGTTCTAAAGAATTCATCCGAAGAAAGAGCAGAAGTTATCATATTTTTGGTCTTAAAATCATATTGAGCAATCCTCTTTTCTTCATCATTCATCTCATCCCACTCTTTGGGAATCATGTTATTATCAACCATTTCGATGGGTGCCCTAGTACCTTTTTCTATTGCATTCCAAGCACTTGGGTCATTAGATTGAATAAAAATCTTCATCCTATTTTCCAAAAACTAAAATTCTCCACTTCAAACAAAGGAGGTCTGTTTAAAGAAGCACCTTCCTTGAAATTTATGTGTGAAGTATTCATTTATAAAAGAAAGTAGTGATCTTGAATAACTTTCAAGAACCAGCTCTTAATGCCAATTGTAGAATATAGGAACACTTCACACTTAACCAAGAGGGGGGGTGAATTGGTTAGGCTTGGTAAATTAAAAAATTTCTTAGATAAAATCAGAGTTTCCCTCAGAATCTTTATCACTTTTGAAACCAAGAAACCTTATTCAATCAAATGTTCAGCCCAAGGTATCCAATAGCTCAAAATTTTAATTGATAAACAAAGCCATACAATCAAGATTGATAGAATATGATCAAGATAGAGATAAGAATCAATACACAAAAGATTTATACTGGTTCACTTCAAACACTATGAAGTTACATCCAGTTTTCTTCCACTCAACACTAGAATGGAGTTCCACTATTGCAATTTTCTATTCTTACAAGTAATTACAAAGTCTTCCTTTATCACCTCTAGATAAAGTACAAAAATCTAAAACACTATTAGATTCTTAGAGACAAACCCACTGAGAACACTACTCAGCACAACCCCTAGAGAAACCCTGTCTCTAGTTTACAACCAAGAATCCCAATTACAATAGACAAAAAATTACATCGAAAATCAAAATGAAAATTACAGAAAGATTAAGGAGAGAAACAACCTGACGATCCAATGATTAACAATGCAAATGATGGATTAACACAGGTTGAATTAACAAATTAAATCAGCTTCCCTTAATCTTGAATGAAATCTTGCTTAAGATTGACTCACAATCTCATGATCAATGTAGACATAGAGCAAGTATGAAAAAAATACTTTGAAAACACTGAGAAAGGCTTTTAGAACTGTTTTGGCTCGATGGGTATCAGTATACAACATTACAAAATCAAGCAAAGTGATTTTCTATTTATAACAAAAAAACGTAACAGCTTTAATCGATTAATAAGCGCCTAATAATCGATTATTTTGCTTATGTAATCGATTAATCCAAGAATGTAATCGATTAAAATGTTCATAAGCTTTTCTGGAATTTCTACAACGAGACAAATAGTTGTTTATTCCGTCTTGTAATCGATTAAGACAGGAGATTCATTTTTTCAAAATACACTATGTAATCGATTACTAACCTTGGTAATCGATTAGACCAGGAAAACATATCAGTCATAGAAACAGAGTAATCGATTACTAGAAATGGTAATCGATTAAAGCAGGAGCCATAGCCTTTGTAATTATACTGTGTAATCGATTACTAATCGAGGTAATCGATTATCTCGTACAAAACTTAGAGTTTAAACACAACATGTAATCGGTTACCATCTATGGTAATCGATTAAAGCAGGGAGAGGCTATTTTCAGATAAGCCTATGTAATCGATTACAGTATACTGGTAATCGATTATCCCAGCAGATCTTTAAATACATATACAAGCATGTAATCGATTACTACCCATAGGTAATCGATTAAAATGTTTCAACAAGGCAGTTTTCTAAAAATCAAAGGTATAATAATCGATTAATCCGATATGTAATCGATTACAATGTTCATGAAAGCTTTTCCAAGGTAAGTGAAGAACACAATAATTGATTATTACGATGTTGTAATCGATTAAAACAGCAAGAAAACCATTTTTCCAAAAACCTTTGAAACAAGTTTGAAACTTAACCATTTTATGAAAGCCTTGTGATTTTTATTAAACCATTTTAAGTTATTTATGAGTTAGAATGAATGCAATGCTTTAGGATCATCATAATTGCTTTTCTCTTACAATTTATCCTAATTAATCTCCAAGTTGTCCTTTGCATGTTTGAAATCTCAAAACTTTATACTTGAATCAATCTTGCTTATTCTTCAAGCAGCTTCATCTGAATTCAACATAAAACATATACCTCTTTTCTTTCAAATACTTATGTTAAGATTGCAGGATTTTGACCAATTGCAGGAACTATCACCTAATCACTCTCCCAGGTCCGGCTTCGACAAAAACCCAGGAGCATGTCCTTGTACTTGTCAAGGTTCGCCCTTGACAAGTCTTACTAAAATCCAGGGTGTACGTATCCTGGTACTCTCCAAAGGTTCATAAAACCCTAGGGCTCCCCTGGGTGGACCTCCAGCAAAATCTAAGGTAGCCCCTTGGTCGGTTATGTGGTTCATAAATCCAAACAACGCTGAACCCACGGTTCGTAAGACTAAAGCTTTGGTAGACCCTTACAAAACCCAAGGTCCGTCCTTGGTCTGAAGACTTGCGGTTCATAAATCCAAACAACGTTGAACCCACGTTTAGTGAGACTAAAGCTTTGGTAGACCCTTACAAAACCCAAGGTTCGTCCTTGGTCTGAAGACTTGCGGTTCGTAAATCCAAACAACGCTGAACCCACGGTTCGTAAGACTAAAGCTTTGGTAGAACTTTACAAAACCCAAGGTCCGTCATTGGTATGAAGACTAGCGGTTCGTAAATCCAAACCACGCCGAACCTACGGTTCATAAGACTAAAAATTTGGTAAACCCTTACAAAACCCAAGACCCGTCCTTGGTATGAAGACTAGCGGTTCGTAAATCCAAACCACGTCGAACCTATAGTTCATAAGTCTAAAGCTTTAGTAGACCCTTATAAGATCCAAGGTCCATCCTCGGTAGAAGGCTTATAATCCCAACTACTTGGTTGACCTTATTAAGCCTAAGATCCATCTTGGCACCCTAAGAATCCATTCTTGATCATGAAAATCCAAGGTTCTTCCTTGGTAGGAGGTTAGTAATTCTAGCTACGTCGAACCAACAAGGTTCATAAGTCTAAAACCCTGGTTGACCTTATTAAGCCCAAGAGCCGTCTTGGCAAACCAAGAACCCATTCTTGGTCATTTACAGATCCGTAAAACCAACCTACAGTAAACCATCAAGGTTTGTAAATCTTAAGGCTTTGGTCGACCTCTAAAAACCCAGGGTGGATGCGCCACTGGTACATCTACAACAACGCATGGGACCTAAGACAAGTTCTTAGGGCCACAAACCCAGGACCGCATCTTGGTAAACCTCGACAAAGCCCGGCATAGGCAACTCCACTAGAATCAGCTTTGACAAACATGAAGTACGACTATGGCTACTCTCGACATATGTTATCATTATCACATCTCTTCCTTGCAGGAATACATGTTCTCAGGAACATAACGTCCAAGACTCCCTTGGCACGCTAAACCCAAGAAACATTCTTGGTACTAACTCCTATGGAATTTTAGCACCATAGGATCATCTATTTTGCAAGAATAGTTGCTTGAGGTCCGCCCTCTACAATTCAAACTTGAGAAAACTCTTGGTACTTTCATTCGGTGGCAACTTCGACAAAAGAGGTCCACCTTCGACTTTGTAAACCCAAGAAGCACTCTTGGTATTTAATTCATGCAGAACCTTGACAAGCCAGGAATCAAGGATCCAAAATGTCCATGGTCAAGCCTCGACATTTCCAAGACTAAGACGAACTTTTAGCACACACCAGTAATGGGAACCTCGATAGTCAAGGCTACTGACTTAGCCATTTTCATGAAAGCAGGAACCCAGTACTACGTCATCACAACATGACATGAAAAACCCAAGAGACATTCTTGATATTTCAATCACTTGATAACTCAACAAGCAATGTTGATACGTCAAACCACTCAAAAATAACAAGATATTACCGGAACGGGAAATCTTGAGTTGGTTCAATGACAAACATCATTCGAGTAAAAAGATAATGTGCAACATAAATAGAAGAAGGTTGAAGATGGAGAAATAAGGAGTGTTTTCATTAAAGTTAAAAAATAACTTTACATGGCCACCAACGGCCAAGAATACAAAAGAAACAAAAAGACAAAGGAAGCATAAAGCAGCCTATACATCAACTGCATCACTAGCGGTCTCTTCAGCAGAACCAAGCTCCTCCTCATCGACCAAGGCGCCATCCTTCACATCCTTGAAAGGATCAAATCGACCCAAGTCAAGGTTTTCCACAAAGAAACCAGCTTGGCGCACCGCCTTGGAGAAGCCCTTCTCGTGTTGCTCTACCGCTTCCCGTTTATACACCTTTAGCTCTTCGTCAAGCTTCTTATTGACCACCATTTCAACATTAAGCTTGACATTATCCTCCATTAGCCTTTCCTCTAGACTCACCACCTTCTCAGCAAGCTCTATCTCAGCAGCGAGTCCATCTTCGGCATCCTTCAGCTTGGTCTCCAACTCAGCCACCTTCTTCGCCAACTCCTCCTTCTCGGCCAAAGCCTTATCAGCCTTGGCAGTAGTTGCTTTGCCACGAGCAACCAACTCATCACCATCAAGCCTAGTCCACAACAACTTGGACAAACTTCACCAGCCTTGGTGGACAGCTGACGGTTACATCTGATTGCCTCAGCAAGGGTCTCCACGACGCTGTTCAACCTGTGCGTTCCAAGCGCCAAACACCATGAATAGCTGCCTTCAGCTTGTTGTGCTCTTGCTCTAAAGAGGCAGCCTTGTTCATGGCCTCTTGATGCACTTGTCGATGTTCTTTGATGATGGCAAGACCCTTCTGAAGAAAGAGCTCAACAACATCAAGCGAATGATGAGTATCGACTGACCTAATCAAATTCCTGTCAAAAAGGGTCGGCAACGATCTGTCAAGCCTATGCCCAACGCTTCACAAAAAGTCAACCTCCCTTGGAGCACTCAGAAATTCAAGGGAGGTAATAGGACAAGCAAAGGGCGGTGGCATTGCAGATGGAGGAGGCGAAGAAGGAGAAGGAGTGGCAACAAAAGGAGAGGCAAGATGGGAGGTGGATGGAGCCACGACAACAGAGGAAATGGTAGGAGAAGCAGCGGTAGCAGGTGGAGGACCTCGGACAGGAGGAGGTGAAGTCGATAGAAGTTGGTAGTCTCCCTTAATGCATGCAGGCCACGAGGGGGATGGGCGGCCCGAGACTTCTTGCGGCAGATGTCCCAACACCCCATCCCTCTTCCTTTTTGCCAACTCGGAAAGGGAAGGGTTGGGGAACACAGCGGTTACCTCAATAGGGCCAACCCGGACACTTGGCCGACCCTCTCCTTCAACTGAGGGGGAACAGGGGGCGGCACAACATTGCCACCTACATTGCGCACTAATGGCCTCCATTGGAAGTTGTCTATGATACCTGCAAAAATACGAAAATGTCAGAGTTTGCACACCAGAAAAATAGACAAGTTACAAGGAAGGAAGATTATCGTCCAGTGCGGTAGAGGGGTCATCGACCGAAGGCAGTGACAAAATAGCGTGCGCGTCCAACGAGGCTGGCAACAGCTCCAAGGTTGCCTTGTCAGACCTCTCCACAAGGGTTAGCATGTCCTCATCAAAGGATCTGAACCTGGTAGGGTCAGCCTGCCAGTAGAAGGGAAAGCGAGCTTCCCCATCCCTGTAGTGCATCAATGGTAACCCATCAGCCATGACACCACTTTCGTAGACCTTGAAGAATTGGTCCTTAAAGCGGCGGAAGACGTTGGTGTCTACCTTGAACAACTTTTTTGAGACATTGCGCAAGAAGACTCATGAAACCTTCCCGGACAACTTGGTTTGAAAAAAAAAGTAGAAGAGAGGAACAGTGGCACAAATGTGCAGATGAGAGAAAAAAATCTCAAAAGCCTGCATCGCTGCCCAACTGTTAGGATGAATTTGGGAGGGGGCCACATTCAAGTACTCCAGTAGAGCACATTGAAAAGGAGAAAAGAGAAAGACAAGACCCAACACCTTAAAGAGGCATCGATACATGATGAAGAAGGGAAGAGCGCCCGACGTCGCCCTTAAGCAGGGAAAATTATCTTCCCCGCAAGGCTCGACGATGACCTTGTTGACGCCCAAAGGAGTCGTCATCTGCAACGTCGAGCGAAGAAACTTATAGAGGTAGTGGAAGCTATGGAGGAACGGTATTTAAACACGTCCCCCCTTACCCACTCATAGCCACGAATGGCTGAAACAGTCGACAACGACCCGGCACCGGGGCTGCGATGCACACGCGAGGATACTCTAACACCTCTAGGCCTACTTAGCCTCATACTCCCCAAATAAGAAGCAGGGATGATGGTGAACGACAAAGGTTTATCCACCCTTGCCTGTTGACGAGGACGAGAACTGCCCTCACTAGCTCGACGAGAACTCTTTCTCCTCTGACAAGAAGATGATCTGTCTGAAACTCCTCCATGGGTGTTTTCCTCCGAAAAGTCACCCCCGGAAATGACTTCACGCATAATGGGTTTTTCTACTGAGTCACCAGAGTCACTAACACCCATGCCCAAAGCAGAAATGGGTGAGACAAACATTTTTGTTACCTTGAGAGAAAATGGAGGCAAGAAGTACAAAGAAGACTCAGAAAAAGCAAAGATGAAACACTCAGGAAATGATGGCGGAAATCGAAAAAATCCCATCCATTTAAAAGCGCTCAGTGAACGTCGATGGTTATTAGCGGGAAACTTGTGCCTTGATTGACCACATTCACCCACTACTGCACGTTCTCCAGTACGCATCCATTCCCCGAGTGACACGTGTGCACGAATAATGGTGTGTGGGCGGCACACGACTGCTAGCATTTATGAAGACAAAATGCATGCTTTCAATGATCACATCAAACGGTCATATTTTGGCAGAGTCCATCAGCCTTGACGCTCCATTTACTTGTTATATTCAGATCTGTCATTATCCTCAACACTTCACTTACCTGTCAAGATCAGTCCTATTTACTAAAAGACAAAATAGTCCACCTTGGACAACTCAACATTTACAACCCGAACTACCCTGTCTAGGTTCAACTATCAATACAATCTAAGCTATCACTTCTATAAAGCCCAAGAGCTTCTCTTGGCATAAACCCAAGGTCCACCCCTGGTACTTTACAAAATCCAAGGTCCGCCCTTGGTCCGAGGTCCATCCTTGGTAAGTCACAGGGCAGTAAATCCAAACTACGTCAAAACCATCACGGTTCATAAGCTAAAATTTTGGTTGACCTCAACAAAGCTATTAACCTTGACACACAACACCACTCGTCCACCCTCGGGGGCTGGTAGTACTCGCTATACTACTACAATACTGGACATTCTGCATCGACGCTCTTTCACCCTTTTTTTGCCCATAAATTGGCTCAGAGGCTGGGGGGCTTATGTACAGTCCAAAATAGTAAAATGACACGTGGCCTTCATTAAGGGGTCATCGCACAGGTATATGGGTTCCACACCAGCACTGCTTCATCATTAGTGCTCACTTACTCTCCAAGTGTCAACTCAGACACACGTATCCGGGTTCTTCGTCAAGGATGCTATCGAAGCATGAACTTGGGCTTGTCACAAGAGCACGAACATGAACCTACTACAGGAATATTAATGCCTACTATGCATATCTTCATATTAATAACATATCAATTATGCTTAGATATTCAAATAAGTGTAACCACCTTATCTTATCATATCTTCACAAGTTATCTACAAACCATTACTTATCTACAAGTAACAATATATCAACAAGGTACACATTATCCTATATTTAAATTAGATAACTGCCTGCTATTATCTGTTATTATCTTATCAACAAATTATCAACAAAGGCCCAAAGCCCATACTCCACACTAAATACAGCCTACAGGCTCTCTGTAACACCCTGATATTTTAATATCATCAGATCCGAGTAAAATCTGAAGATATTCCCAAAACTGCTTTTAGTACCCGTTATGGTCACTACGAGTATTAAGTTATGCCTTTTGGTGTGACCAATGCTCCGGCTGTATTTATGGATTACATGAATAGAATTTTTCATCCTTATCTTGACAAATTTGTAGTGGTATTCATTGATGATATCTTAGTATACTCTAAAACTAGAGAGGTGCATGCCGAACATTTGAAGATTGTTTTGCAAACTTTAAAAGATCGGCAACTTTATGCTAAGATGTCTAAGTGTGACTTTTGGTTAGAAAAAGTAAATTTCTTAGGTCATGAAATATCTAAAGGGGGAATTTCAGTGGATCCTTCT
Organism: Glycine tomentella; assembly: GCA_007407185.1. NCBI lineage: Eukaryota > Viridiplantae > Streptophyta > Magnoliopsida > Fabales > Fabaceae > Glycine > Glycine tomentella. Next base: position 125,454 of record PYAF01004609.1, read on the forward strand.
AAAGTGAAAGCTGTACTTGAATGGGAACGACCTAAGACGGTTACAGAAATCAGAAGTTTCTTAGGATTAGCAGGGTATTATTGAAGATTCATTAAGGATTTTTCAAAAATAGCTTTACCTTTGACCACATTGACTAGGAAAGGTCAAGCTTTTGTATGGAACATACAGTGTGAGGAAAGCTTTCAAACTCTCAAAAATAAATTGACTACAACACCTATGTTAGTTTTACCAGATTTAGAAAAACCTTTTGTAGTATATTATGATGCATCCAAAATAGGTTTAGGAGGAGTTCTAATGCAAGATGGAAAGGTGGTGGCCTATGCATCTAGACAATTGAAAACCCATGCCACTCATGATTTAGAATTAGCAGTTGTGGTGTTTGCGTTGAAAATTTGGAGACATTATTTGTATGGCTCACATTTTGAGGTTTTTAGTGATCATAAGAGTTTGAAATATTTGTTTAGTCAAAAGGAATTAAATATGAGACAAAGGAGATGGATGAAATTTTTGAAAGACTATGACTTTGAACTTAATTATCATCCTGGAAAAGCCAATGTGGTGGCAGATGCTTTGAGTAGGAAATCTTTGATGATATCTGCACTATTAGATTAGGGAAATGGATTTGTTAAAATAATTTAGAGATCTTAGTTTACTGTGTGAAACTACGCCGGTAAGCGTAAAGTTGGGAGCTTTGCAAGTTTCTAATGAGTTTCTGAAGGAAATAGGAAGTAAACAAAGATCTGATCCTTTCCTAAGAACCATACTGGAAAATATATCCAATGGAGGGCATAGTGAATTTAAAATAGGACCAAATGGTATATTAAGATTACAAGGGAGAATTTGTGTGCCTAATGAACCTGAACTTAAGAAAATGATTTTAGAAGAGGGACAAAAGTAAATTGAGTATTCATCCAGGAGCCACTGATGTGTTGCAAACACATCTTACTTTTAGGCTAGTTTTAGGTTATAATTTAGTTAAATACTTAGGAAAATAGATTAGAATTAGTTTAAATTGTTGCTCATGTTTAATTTCATCTCATTTCATTACTAAGTGTGATTTCAGGCCAAAAAGAGGAGAACAAAGCAAAAGAAAGAAGAAAAGCCAGTTGAAGGTCTTGCGCGGATCGCGCCATATCCCGCGCGAGACGCACCACAAGCAAAAAGCCAAGCCCCAACACGAAGTGTCCACGCTATCAGCGTGGACAACCACGCTACTAGCATCATCAAGTCGCAAGACCAGCGCGGATTATAATAACCTTGGCTTTATATATATAGAAAAAGGAAAAAGAAGTTTAAATTTTCTATTTTTTGGGTCGCAAAAAGCTTAGTGACGGAATTAACGACAGAATTAGCGACGAATTTAGCGACGACTGGAATGCCACGCTGTTAGCGTGGGACTCACGCTGGTAGCGTGGGACTCACGCTGATAGCGTGGGAAGTGCTCCAGAAAGCTATTTTTCACTGGAATGCCACGCTAGTAGCGTGGGAGCCACGCCAGTAGCGTGGGAAGTGCTCCAGAAAGCCAATTTCCACTGGTATGCCACGCTGGTAGCGTGGGCTTCACGCTGGTAGCGTGGGAGCACGGACTGAGGGCCTTTAAAAGGCCATTTTCGCGATTTTTGAAGGGGAAAGCTTCTTCTTCTTCCCCTGAACGCCCTTCCACCATTTTTGAAGCTCCCAAGCTTCCTAAACCTTGGTTTGTTCACCAAATCACGTCCTTTAAACACCTTTCTTGATGGAAAACACCTAGTGAGCTTGAATCTTTCATCCATTCCCTTGAAAACCCCAAATTAGAGAATCCCTTTCTCAAGGGAAGTTCTTGAAGCTTGAGTTCGGCGAGAAACGGCGACGATTCGTGGGTACCCAAGCTAGGGGGAGTTGTCCTTGGGCTTTCCTTGTCATCATTGAGGTAAGAAACTCAAGTTTCACCGTTTAATTTGTTGATTGGGGTTTTGGGTGAATAGTGACCCACTTGTGATAGAGCTAGAATTAGCCTCGGGTCCTTTAGATATATGTGATTAGAATGTGTTGAGGATAAAAGATTAGCTCTCAATTACTAGTTTGGTGAACTTTGATTATGGGCTCTAGGTGAGGCATGTTTTGTTGATATACTGAGTTGCTTAGTTTTGTTGGACATGCTAGAGCCTTGGTATGTGTTTTGCTGTGCCTTAGAGGTCATGAGAACGGTGTCTTGTGTGTGTGATATGGACCGTTCGAGCCCTGTGTGAATTCTAAGGAATTGGGCTGTTGTGAGCTTCAAGCTCTTTGTGCTTTGGCTAGGCCAAGCGGGACCATTGAGGGTCTGAGAATCACTTATGAAGTGATTGAGTGCGTGTTATGCAAATGGATTATGGCCTTTCATGCTAACGGCTTAGGACCGTTACTGAAACGTTACATGTTTGATGTTATGTAGGACGTGAGATTGATAGTTTCAGTGGTGGTGACAACGAGGCCGGGAGAGCCGGTGCTTTGCTTAGAGCAGGTAAGCTCTTGGTTCTTGGATGTGTGCCCTTTGCTGTGTTCTACCATTCACCAAGTGGGGTGATGGTTCTGTTGTGGACAAATGCATGTATATAAAAATTGTATATTGATGTGGTTGATTAATGAATTGTGCTCTGTACCCTGTGATGGGAATCGATATGTATTGATCTAATTGATGTGATTAATTGATGAATTGTACTCCGTACCTTGTGATGGTGATTAATGAATTGTACTCTGAACCCTGTGATGGGAAACTGATGTGTAGGTTAAACCCAATGATTGGGGAATTGATATGCATGGCTGTGAACTGTTGATTTATAATATGCCGGTTTGAGTATGAGATTTGATTGTGAATTCTATGAATGAATTGTATCCTATGGTAGTAGGACAGATGACTTGAGATTGAGTAAGACCTGCTGTGAGATGTTCCTGTGATATAGATGTAGCCTCCCGAATGGAGATGTTCCTATATCCACAGAGGTAGCCTCCTCAGGCAACTGGGTTGATATAGGTTATGAGATGTGCCTGTGATATATAGATGTAGCCTCTTGAATAGAGATGTTCCTATATACACAGATGTAGCCTCATT
>PYAF01004609.1:131647-145646 GCA_007407185.1 Glycine tomentella
AGCTGCAAGATTGTGAAACCATAGCACTCACTGAGGAGTGCAGTGCAATAATCCAGAGGAAACTTCCTCCTAAATTGAAAGATCCTGGAAGTTTTAATATCCCTATAGCCATAGGAAATATAAATGTAGGGAAAGCACTGTGTGATTTAGGGGCTAGTATAAATCTCATGCCATTATCAATGTGTAAGTCCCTAGGCATGTCTGAACTTAAACCAACTAGAGTTTCCTTGCAATTAGCAGATAGATCTTTAAGGAAACCTTCTGGAGTAATTGAAGATGTGCTAGTGAAGGTAGATAAAATTATATTCCCTGCTGATTTTATTGTGTTAGATATGGATGGTGAAAGTGAAATCCCTCTGCTGTTAGGAAGGTCCTTCTTAGCCACTGCTAGGGCCTTGATAGATGTAGAGCAAGGAAAGCTTGAGTTAAGATTGAATGATGAATCTGTTGTCTTTAATGTATTTGATGCCATGAAGCACCCAGCTGATGAACATGATTGTTTTAGGCTGGATGTGTTGGATGATATGATTTGTGCAGGCATTACAGCAGGTATGACAGCAGCTGGGAGTGAAGAAGGTGCAGAAAATACAGCAGCAACAAATTCTGCAGCAAATTATTATGCAGAAAACTCAGCAGAAGAAAATGCAGCTGCAGCAGAAAATTATACAGCAGAAACAGCAATTGTGGTAGCAGCAGACATTGCTGCAGAATTTCAATATACAGACCAAACAACCACACCTGAACCTGTGCTGGAAAAACTGGAGAAAAAGGAAGACGACATTCCAGCAGGAGCACCTAAGGTTGAACTTAAGGAATTGCCTGAACACTTGAAGTATGTCTTCCAAGGTGAGAATGAAACATATCCAGTCATAATCAACAGAGGGCTGGAAGGGCATGAGGAAGAAAAACTGCTTAAAGTACTCCAAGAGCACAAAACAGCCATTGGCTGGTCTATTTCTGATCTCAAAGGTATAAATCCCTCCTTTGTACTCATAAAATTCTCATGGAAAGTGATGTTAAACCCGTAAGGCAGCCACAAAGAAGGCTCAATCCCACAATGAAAGAAGTGGTAAGAAAAGAAGTTGTCAAGCTTTTAGATGCAGGTATGATATATTTAATTTCAGACACACCCTGGGTAAGTCCAGTCCAAACTGTTCCAAAGAAGGGAGGCATGACAGTCATTCAAAATGACAACAATGACTTGATTTCCTCAAGGACCATCACAGGCTGGAGAATGTGTGTTGATTACAGGAGGTTAAATGATGCAACCCGAAAGGACCACTTTCCTCTTCCTTTCATGGACCAAATGCTTGAGAGGCTTGCTGGTCATGACTATTATTGTTTTCTTGATGGATACTCTGGGTATAACCAAATCCCAGTAGCACCAGAAGACCAAGAAAAGACAGTCTTTACATGTCCATTTGGGGTGTTTGCATACCGCCGAATGTCATTTGGATTGTGTAATGCGCCTGCAACCTTCCAGAGATGCATGCTTTCCATTTTCTCTGACATGGTAGAGAGAGGCCTTGAGGTATTTATGGATGACTTTTCTGTTTTTGGTCCTTGCTTTAATTCATGCTTGGCTAACTTAGCCAAAGGTCTAAAAAGATGTCAAGAGACAAATCTGGTTTTAAACTGGGAAAAATGCCATTTCATGGTAAGAGAAGGTATAGTGCTAGGTCACAAAATTTCTGAAATGGGAATTGAGGTAGATAGAGCTAAACTGTTATTAATTGAGAAATTACCTCCTCCTATTAATGTGAATGGTGTTCGCAGCTTTTTAGGCCATGCAGGTTTTTACAGGCGCTTCATCAAGGATTTCTCCAAAATTTCAAAGCCATTGAGTCAATTGCTGGAGAAAGACATGGAATTTTGCTTTAATGATGCTTGTCTTGAAGCCTTTAACACCTTGAAGCACAAACTCACCACTGCACCTGTTTTGATTGCTCCGGATTGGAGTTTGCTTTTTGAATTAATGTGTGATGCTAGTGCTTATGCAGTAGGTGCAGTTTTAGGACAGCGGAAAGAAAAGCGTTTGCATGTTATATAATATGCTAGTAAGATCTTGAATGAGGCACAAGTAAATTATGCCACCACTGATAAAGAGATGCTAGCTGTGGTGTATGCCTTAGATAAGTTTAGATCATATTTAGTAGGCTCTAAAGTGATTGTGTACACTGACCATGCAGCCCTGAAATTTCTGCTGAACAAGCAAGATGCAAAACCACGCTTGCTGCGTTGGATGCTTTTATTGCAGGAATTCGACCTGGAAATCAGAGATAAAGCTGGAGTGGAGAACAAAGTGGCTGATCACTTGTCTAGGATTCAAGAGAAAGAATTGCAAGATGGACCAGAGATTGAAATTAATGAGTCTTTTCCTGATGAGCAAGTGCTTGCTGCGCAATTCAGCCCATGGTTTGCTAACATGGCCAACTTTAAAGCTGCTAGAATTATGCCTGAAAACTTCAATTGGCAGCAGAGAAAAAAGTTCCTACATGATGCAAGAAGGTACTTCTGGGATAACCCTTTCTTATATTTTCAATGCACTGACAATGTTATTCGCAGATGTGTGGCTGAAACTGACGTGCCGAATATTCTGTGGCATTGTCATTCCTCTAACACTTGAGGCCATTTTGGTGCAAACAGAACTGCACACAAAGTCCTGCAATGTGGCTATTATTGGCCAACACTCTTTAAAGATTCTAAAGACTTTGTGATGCAGTGTGATAGCTGTCAAAGGACAGGTAATATTTCCCGCAGGGATGAGATGCCACTGAACAACATCCAAGAGGTGGAACTGTTTGATGTGTGGGGAATTGATTTCATGGGACCTTTCCCTAAATCATTCTCCAACCAATACATCTTGGTTGCTGTAGATTATGTTTCTAAGTGGGTTGAAGCAGCAGCTTTACCCACCAATGATGCTAAAGTGGTGGTCTCATTCTTAAGAAAGAACATTTCACTAGATTTGGGGTGCCAAGGGCAATTATCAGTGATGGAGGGACTCACTTCTGCAACAAGCAGTTTGATAGCTTGTTGGAAAAATATGGAGTCAAACATAAAGTGGCTACCCCTTATCATCCTCAAACAAGTGGCCAGGTAGAAATTTCCAACAGAGAATTGAAAAGAATTTTGGAGAAAACTGTTGGAACATCAAGAAAAGACTGGTCTAAAAAACTAGATGATGCTTTGTGGGCATACCGGACTGCATTTAAAACTCCTATAGGTATGTCTCCTTTTCAGCTCGTCTATGGTAAGGCTTGTCATCTCCCTATTGAACTCGAACATAAAGCAATCTGGGCAACTAAGTTTTTAAATTTTGAACTAACAAAAGCTAATGAAAAGAGGTTGCTTCAGTTGAATGAATTAGATGAGTTCAGGTTAGCTGCATATGAGAATGCCAGAATCTACAAAGAAAAGACAAAGAAGTGGCATGACAACCAAATCCGCCCAAAGGAATTCATTCCTGGCCAACAAGTGTTGCTATACAATTCTCGCCTGCGACTTTTCCCAGGTAAGCTTAAGTCACGTTGGTCTGGACCCTTCCTTGTAAGGGAAGTTTATCCATATGGCATAGTGGAGATTTCACCATTGGATAATGACAGAGCCTTCAAGGTAAATGGTTATCGATTGAAGCACTATTTTGGGGGAGATATGGACAGGAATGCAGTTTCCGTCCCACTCAAGGCTACTGAGGATTGACAAGAGGCAAGCGTCTAGCTTAAGACGTTAAACGAGCAAACTTCTAATGTACATACCTGATGTTTTGAGTTCTGTTTTCAATTTGATAGTAATAGGCTTATTTTTCTGCATATTCCATGGTAATAAAGTCAGATTCATGCATTACTAGATAGGGTTGAATTCTTTATGATTTTGATAGCCTTAGAATTAGGTCCAAATACTTTCATTTAGAATCATTTAAGTAGCACTTTATTTCCATTTAGTTGATAAAATAAAGAGAAAAATAAAAGATCAGAAAAAGCTGTCAAAATAGTTTGGCGCTGCCCGCGCCAGACTTGGCGCCATCCGCGCCACGGCTCGGTCAACCCACGCTAATAGCGTGAACTCTCGCGCGGATCGCGTGAGATGCTCGACCTTGGACCTTGTTTCTACATCAGTCCACGCGATCCGCGTGGGTTGTGGCGCCATCCGCGTCAAACTGTCGAATGGTCCACGCTAACCGCGTGAATTCCCGTGTTGATCACGTGAGGTGGACGCCAGGCAGCCCTTCCAGTGACTTATGGCGCGATCAATGCCATGTTCCGCGCGGATCGCGCGAGGCATTGAAAATGCTTTTAAAATTTAAATTTCTTCATTAGCGCCTCAGTTTCTTGTCTTTCCTCAACTTTCTCCACACTTTCCACCCAAACCCCATCACCACCATCAACCTTCATTCACCATCACCACCATTAGCATTCACATTCTTGTTCTCTCTCTCTCTCTTTCTCCTATTTCAAGTACTCCCTCTGTTCTCAGTTTTACTTAAACCCAGAGAATCACTTGCATTTGCTACCATGGCTGGGGATAAGGTAATATTCTGAACTGAATTGCTTTATAATGTATAATGGTATGGTGCACAAGCATTGGAAACCCAAGTCTCATTGACCTAGGTCATTCACATTGTGTTTTTGATGAACTTATTGCCAAAACCTTAGGGTAGGAACCTAATTGCTGTTGTCCATTGAGTATTCTTTCATTGATTCTGAATGTTAATGTTGATGGACAATGAAAATGTGGTGTGTTTAGTGAGTTCTGATGATGCCCATAACCTGTTTGATAAATTGCCTGTGTGAGAATCCATTCATTTTTCTTTGTTGGGTTTCCAACAAACTCTACTTTAGCATGGGGTTGCACTTAATATTATTTGATTGAACTGAACCCTACTAATTGGATTGACATTTTGAATGCTGAGTGGGTAAAGCACATTGATTGATAGTAGTTATATGTTATGCCTGGAATGTGTTACATCATTTCCTAACTGCTTGAAATATGCATCACTTGAATTTATGGTTTATGTGGTGACAGTGTTTGCATGCAATCTTTGACTTCTGAGTTGTTGGTGCACCAAGAAATGACACAAGATTTAATATTTAATGCACATATCTGTTTAATCTTGAACTGAAATTGTTTGAATTGTGTCATGATAGCTTAAAATTAAATGACTTATGGACATTCATTAGGCTAAATCTGGGAATCCAGATGGTGCCATTCATTTTTCTGTCATGTTATGCATATTATCTACAGGTCAAGCTGGTGAATGGAATGAACCTAAATCTGGGAATCCTAAGCACTGCGAAATTCTGAGCAGATTGCTTTCCAGAAAAATTATACATATGCTTGTTTTGTGAAGAAACTGAACTGTGCTATTCATTTATTGATCACAATTCTCTGATGACAGTATTACTGCATTAGTTGTTGATTGTCTGCCTTGATCCACTGGAAGGAACAAATCTGGGAATTATTGAATCATGCATATACATATGGATTTTGTTCTAAGTTTCAGGGAAAACAAGTTGAAAAAGGCAAGAAGAAGAGCACTGCTGCAGGAGGCAGCAAGAGGGCCAGAATTAATAACTTTGATGAGGCCAGATTCCGATCTGCTGAATGCCAAGAACGCTTTGATACCTGGTACCTTCCCAAGAAAATTATTCCAGAAAAGAAAATCCTTTGGGAAGCACTTCCAGAAGGGAACCCAGTGCGAGAAGTCATTCTCAGGCGACAGTGGCAGCGCTTAGTCAGTTTTCCTGAGCCTAGTTCCAGCATTATTTTGAAGGAATTTTTGGCTAATGTTGATCCCAATACAGTCGCCCGTAGCAGACTCTCATGGGTGAGGGGTGTCCAAGTTTCTTTTGATGAGAAGGCAATTGAGCGCTTCTTGGACACCCGCTATGATCATTTTGGAAGATGCGACTTCAGCCACTTGTATCTGAGGATGCAGCCTGACGCTTTGACAAAGTTGTACAGGGACGACGTCCCTCAGCTTGCTACCACTATCCGCAGGGCCATCACAGGCCTATACACTGCTTGGAAGCCCAAACCAGGGCTTGATTACATACCAGAAAAGCTGCGGAAGCATAATTTAGTTGGAGATGCCGCCTTTTGGCATCAGTTTATTAACCACACAGTCATCCCTTCTACAAACATGACTGATGTGAATGTTGAGAGGGCTGCCCTGCTTTACACACTCCGAGGTGACGGTAACCTCTACATTTCTCACCTTCTTTCTAACCGTCTTCTTCATATGATACAGGACGCTAGCAGCAAGTCCTGGCTGGCACACTCTTCCCTTATTCTGCATATATGTCGACATGTGGGTGTGGCCATTGATGACGACGAGCCCATGGACGTTCCTATATCATCACTCATGAGCCACAAGACCTATTTGGACGTCATGAAGACAGCAGCTGATGAGCAGGTCCTCCGAGCTTCGAAGCTCACACCTGAGGAGCTTGCAACCCGTAGTCCCAAAGATGTACCAGCACCAGCTGATTCTCAGCCAGCTCAACAGCCAGCAGAGATTCCACTACCACTAGTCATAGCTTCTTTCACCACTCCTGGACATGAGCCGCTCTACATAGATTCTCCCACCTATTTGGCCTTCCAGGAGTTTGTCAGGACTCAGCTTTCTCAGCAGACTAGCATGCTTAGAGCCATTTGCAGACACTTGGGCATTTCACCCTTTGAGTATCAGATCCCACCACTATCAGCACCACCAAGCTAATACTCCTCCTGGACCTTCAGCTCCAGCAGAGGCAGAGACATCTATTCTTGAACCTCCTCAGACCACTGAGACTGAAACCATTGATGAGAGAGGAGCAGGAGAAGAGTGACCAGGACCCATTTTATTGTTTTGTTTTTATGTTTTATTTTGATTCTGCACTTTAGACATATGAACCTTCTGCACATTTATATTTCTGCATATATATATATAGTATAGTTTCTAATTCAAATTTTGCACATAAAGAACTGTTCAGATTAATGTTTCCGTTTGTTTGCGATTTTCCAAATAATGCTGAAATTTTTCCAAAGCGCTGTGACCTTATTTGTTGTTGTTGGGGACAACAATTTCTAAATCTGGGAATGGACGCGCATACGCATTATTTTGCAAATCACAATCAAGGAACAAATGATGTCTAACAGAAAATTTTTCAAAAATAAATAAACAACACATCAGAATTTTCAGGATAAAAGTTAATGGACACAGTAATGGATAAGAGTTCTCTGATGAAAGCTTGATGAAATGAAACATAGCATGAATTGCATGATACATGAATAGAATTGTGATTGTTGGCATGTGATATGTATGTTGAAGTTGAAATGATGCTTGAAATAAAGTCAGCTGAGATTGACTTGAGTTCTAACACCTGTGAGGTTTTGAGCCAAACAACGGTAATTTTCTTTCCGAGAGACTCCATTTTCATGGTATTCTAGAACTTGAATTGTTTCTCTGGATGCAGGTGTGACTTGATATGATTAAGGCAGATTTTTCTTCTAAAAACCAGGGCCAAATTGACTCACCATCAGCTATTTTCTATTTGTACCTTATTTGAGCTTGGACCTTTCATTTCAAATTACCCAAATCAGAGCTATATCCATTTGACCAACCTTCCTGAGGCTAGAAAAGGTGATATAAGTCCATGACAGCAGAAAAACAGGGAATTGTCAATCAAGGCATAGAGGAAAACAAGTTGATACCAATTGGTATGGAAGTCAGAAGAGCAAAACAAACAAGGCCAGTTGGAAAATAATAAGCTTGAGAATATCAGCTGGAAATCTGAATAGTTGCTGTATTTTGTTAATTTAAGAAAAAGAAAAGAAAAAGAAGAAAAAGAGAAGGTTATTTGTTTTGCTTTATAAAGAATAAATTGTTGAATAAAATTGCCAGGTTTTGAAAAGATGAACAAGGAAGATGGATGACCACAAGATTGAGACTTAAGGACTGGATCTAGCCTCATATTAGCTACTTTTCCAAAGAATTTCCTACCCTTAGCCCAGCCAAGTTACAAGCCGAAAAGACCTTTTGATCAAGTTGTGCTTGCATCTGTTGAGAATATTTTCAAGCTTACGGTAATGCCGTGATTATGTTGAGTGAGAGATTGATCAACCCGATACACTCGAGTAAACGAGTGATTAAACACATGTCTGTGAGGAATACTCAAGTTGCTCTCATAAATTGACAGCATTGAAAGTGTCATGAATGGCTTTGACTTGAATTTGATCATACACATCATGATGGTTCTAGGATTGTAGACTGTGGTTTGTGTTTGATTATTGATTCTTACTTAGTCTTGAATTCTTTCTGTTGCTGGGGACAACAACTTTCAAATCTAGGAATTGTTTGATGTGTTGCAAACACATCTTAGTTTTAGGCTAGTTTTAGGTTATAATTTAGTTAAATACTTAGGAAAATAGATTAGAATTAGTTTAAATTGTTGCTCATGTTTAATTTCATCTCATTTCATTACTAAGTGTGATTTCAGGCCAAAAAGAGGAGAACAAAGCAAAAGAAAGAAGAAAAGCCGGTTGAAAGTCTCGCGCGGATCGCGCCATATCCCGCGCGAGACGCGCCACAAGCAAAAAGCCAAGCCCCAACTTGAAGTGTCCACGCTATCAGCGTGGACAACCATGCTACTAGCATCATCAAGTCGCAAGACCAGCGCGGATAGCGCCAGTTTCCGCGCGAGTCGCGCCAAATGCCCAGTACCAGGCTTCCAGCTCGTGGACTCCACGCGATCAGTGTGGGAGTCCACGCTATCAACGCTGTCCATTCGAAGACCCGCGCGATCAGCGCGGGAAGCCTCGCCATCAGCGCCACAGAGATTTTCTTTCCTGAATTAAACTTATTTGTATCGAAAATTGCACAGGAAAAAGCATTTGTTACTTTAATTAAATCAATCTATAAAAGAAAGGCCTCTGGACTGAAGAAAGGGATCTTACACACCCTAGGAATCACAAAGAATTATTCTAAACTCTAGGAAATCAAGAATCAAGGCTAGGATTGCAACATAATTATGTATTCAATGACAGCTTTTGTGTTCTTGAAGCCTATGTCAGGCTAAATCTTGTATTGTGGTTAGGTCAAGAACCAATGTGAACTCCTCTGTAACTTAACTGGTATTGAATGAGATTTCTTTATAATTGCTTTATTTTACTCTGCTGTTCATTGTTTTATTCTTATTTGGAATTGGCCATTCTAATTAAGTACTGAGGGTTAGGATTCGCAATAGGGATGTTGGGATTCTAATTTCCGACCTTAGTAAAATAACAGTTGTTTATTGCCTAGGGATAGGAATGCGTGATTGCAGAACCTCATAATATAGTCTTTTAAATGCTTAACTTGATAGAATTCACTAAGGGATTAGGCTTTTGATTCAAGTTAAAGGGTTAATTCACTAAGGGATTAGGGATTAGCTAGAGTAGAAAAGATTTATTCTCTGAGTAATTAGAATTAATTAAATTTGATAACCAGTTAAGTGAAAGAGGTAGAGATCAAAGGGGATTGTGTCTAACTACAATCATTCATTCCATTGGTAACAACTTCACTCAAATTTACTGCATTTATTTCTTTTAATTCTGTTCTTTAATTGATCGCTCAACTCACAACACAACAAATTCCTCATAAATAATTTCTTTTTACTTCCAATTACTAAGACCTAGAATTACTGTGAATTTCATACCAATCCCTGTGGAGAACGATACTCACTTACCTACTTTATTACTTGAAACGAGCGGTGCACTTGCCGTGTTCGCAACAGCCACTAAAATGTATCAAGATTTAAAAATTTTATTTTGGTGGCCAAAATTGAAAAAGGAAATAATTGAATATGTGTATTCTTGTTTAGTTTGTCAAAAATCTAAGATAGAACATCAGAAACCTTCTAGCATGTTACAGTCTTTAGAGATACCTCAATGGAAATGGGATAGCATATCTATGGATTTTGTTACCACTTTACCTAAGAGTCCTAAAAGTTTTGATTCCATCTGGGTTATAGTAGATCGGTTAACTAAATCTACTCATTTTATTCCCATTAACATTAGGTATTCTTTAGAAAAGTTGACAAGTTTGTACATAAGTGACATTGTAAAATTGCATGGAGTTCCTTCTAGTATTGTGTCTGATAGAGATCCTAGATTTACATCTAGATTTTGGGAAAGTTTACATAAAACTCTGGGAACCAAATTGAAACTAAGTTCAGCTTATCATCCACAAACTGATGGACAAACTGAACGAACTATTCAGTCTTTAAAAGACTTGTTGAGAGCTTGTGTTTTAGAACATAAAGGAAACTGGGGAAATTTTCTACCATATGAGGCTTTGTATGGTAGAAAGTGCAGAACTCCTCTGTGTTGGATGAAGTTAGGAGAAAACTTAATTATAGGACCATAAATTATACAACAGACTACAGACAAAGTTAGATTAATTCAGGAAAAGATGAAAGCTGCTCAAAGCAGGCAAAAGAGTTATCATGATCAGAGAAGAAAAGATTTAGAATTTGTTGTGGGAGATCATGTATTTTTAAGAGTAAATCCTTGGACTGGAGTTGGGAGAGCTCTGAAATCCCGAAAGCTTACACCACGTTTTGTCGGACCTTTCCAAATCATTAAAAGAGTCGAACCAGTAGCTTACCAAATTGCCTTACCCCCAAAACTTTCAAATCTTCATGATGTTTTTCACGTATCTCAATTATGTAAATATATTCATGATCCTTCACATGTGATTGAGTTAGATGATGTACCAATATAGGATAATTTAACTTATGAAACATTACCGGTGAGAATTGAGGATAGAAGGATCAAATCTCTAAGAGGAAAAGAAATTCCTTTAGTAAAGGTAATCTGGGGAAACAGTGCCAATGGTGATGCTACTTGAGAACTAGAAAGTGATATGCGCAAGAGTTATCCGACCCTTTTTGAATCAGGTATATTTTGAGGACGAAATTTTTTGTAGAGGGGGAGAATTATAACACCCTGATATTTTAATAACTGTGAAATAAATGTTGTATGAATTACTCTTGCGCAATTGTTGACATAAATGTTAAGTTATGTAAAATTTGATTAGTCTATATTTAAATTATTTGGGTAAATATTGATTAAAGATATTACAAAAGTGTTTGAAGAGAAATGACCATATTACCCTTACTATTAAACAGAAACTACAGAAATGTCCTTAGGATGAATATTACAGAAATACCCTTGGATATTTTGAAAATTACCACTATACCCTTGATATTAAAATTGTCTGAAACACTCTTAGAAATTTTGTGAAAACCTGATGAAATTACAGAATACTCTTAGATGACAGGTTATCAAAATATTTTGTGATAGAAAATATTAGAATAGAATTTCTATGAATTTTATAAGATAATAACTTTGAAACTTTATTTAGAAGAATTCAAACTTTAGAAAAATATGCAAAAATGATACACAAGATCTATGGAATTTTCTCTTAATTGTAGGATGCATAAACTTATTTAATAAAATGGTTTAGTAATTTTGATGGTCAGAAGTAGTATGGGACAGTCAAGACTAAGATAAAGAGCAATTTTACATGTAAAATTTATATAACACTCTGTATAGATTATTTATGGACAAATTATATTGTAATTGAAGTAAGTCTCTGGAAAACTTTAGAATTACATTATTCAATATTATCCTTAGGTAGAAGAATTCAAATTGAACTTGGCTTCCTCTTAGAAAATGCCATGTATAGGGTAAAAATAGAAATTAGATTAATTTTCTTCATTTACAAAATGACATGGTATATGTATAAATGAAAGCAAAATAAAAATTTTCCTTGGCCTAGGCATAAGTCCACGTGAAAAGCAAGGATAACAAGGAAGATTCATGCACTTGAACACTTGGAAAGGCAAGCCTTAAGATCAAAACAAGTGGTAGGACACTTGTATGGCTTATAATGAACCTAGAAGATTTTTTTTATAAAGTAATGGAATCATAATGAACTTGGTTGGAATCTAAAAGAATAAGGATAAATTTAGTTAGAATCTAATGGAATGAAGGGAAACTAAGTTAAGATGGAACTAAATAAGGATAATTAGTTAGGAAGGGCAAAAATGTCCTTGAATATTTTATTAATTTCCAACCACTATATAAAGGCAAGGGGGGTCCAAAATGGAAATCATTTTCAAGCTACCCTATACAAAGACCCACATGTGAACTACCTTCTTCATATACCTTTCATTTCACTTTCATTCTCTCTTTTTCAAAGCCTAAAACTAAGTAGAAGAGACCCCACCTCTTAGGGAAAATCACATGGAAGATAGCCAAGTAGGAAGAGAAAAACAAGCTTTCTAGGAGAGTACAAGATGAACAGTGAAGAGTGATTGGCAGGCTGTTCTGATGAAGGACTGTGTTGAAGATGTTTGATTGAAGATGTTTTGTTATGATGAAATATTTGAGTAGTTTGTAATGAGTAATAGAACAAATATTGGACTGTATTATATTTTATGTTATATTGAACCTTTAAATATTAATTAGTGACGAAACGTTTTGAAATCGGTCATTAGTGAACCGTAGTTTGTTATTTTATTTACAAAGAAAAAGTTTTTTCATTAAAAATTAATACAACATAAAGTGGGAATCTGAGGTGTTACACTTTCTCTGACTCACTTAATACACTCAACACACATCTGATTGCACTCAATTCTCACTCCATACACAAGACTTGAATGCATTACTCAAGTTACTCATTCTCTAGATCTCATATTAAGTTCCCACACTCAACTATTCTCTAATAATTGATGTACTTACTTGAGCATCGGAGTGTTTTTTCTTTGTTTTGCAGGTCCTTCCTCTAAGCAAAGCCTACTCATTATCCGACGTGCAGAATTTGGAGTGCACCTAGATCACGTCTAGCCCACACGTGGAATTTCCAGATTTTGGTAAGAACACTAACTATCACAATCACACCACAAACAAGCTGTCCCTTTTTATCCTCTTATAACAATGTCTAAATTATTTTACTAAAATGTTTCAAAAGAGCCCTATTTCAATAATTTTGTTTGTAAAATTAACTCTCCTTGGTCAATCAGCCCTATCAATGGAGAAACTACTTCACACCTTTGGACTGTATTTCATAAGGATCATGACCCGCTAAATTGCAAATTTTTATTCATGTTTTTTAGTATATGTTTTGCATAATAATTTTTATAATATGAAAGTCTTCATGATTTAAATATTTTAACACTGTAATTTTAATAAAGTGGTCACATAAAAAATGAAGCAAATGCTATATTTTCAAAATTTCTTTCTCGGTATGTTAATTCTTACATCTTTATACTATCCACATTGATCTTTATACGAAGACATCAAGTAAAAGCATCATGTTTAAATTATCCTGTAATTAGTTGTAGTATTATCCACAAGTTTTTAAACTTTAAATGCAGAGTTTTCCAAATAGGAAAACCCTTGAAAAAATTGGCATATGGCGCTTATTGTGACAAACTGATAGTTATTAAATTCTTCCAGCTAGGCATATCAATACAACTACATAAAAAAAATCACATACGGTAGACAAATCTTTTCTTTGTTTGAACTTGCAACACAAATGTAACGCCCCCTTCATTCTGAGGGTCATTACCAAGCATAAACACATACAATCATATAATCAATCAGAGTTATAAGCAGTTTGGAAGCACATATATAAGAGTGACATCAACAAATGTCATCATCAGATACACTGTACATATCATATGGTGAATATACATAATCTCTGTTTAGGTACAAAACTGTACAAATAACCCCTCAGGGTATAACAAAAGCAAAACTAAAGGCTAGGTACAGAACATCAGAGCCACATGCTCACATCATCTAGCCTAAAGTGTGCAAACAGCAGCTATCCCTGCACAGGCTTCTTGCCTTGGGATCTCTCTGCTCCTCCTGATGAATCACCTGCATCATGAGTCCCACAAACGGGGTGAGATATAAAATCTCAGTAAACTCAGGGTCCTTGAAGGTATTTCCTTCCCCTGGTTCACTGACA
>PYAF01004609.1:168120-222319 GCA_007407185.1 Glycine tomentella
GAATTAATTATGCATATTAGAATGATCTTCTATGAGGTAATATCTACAAGTTTTTGTCTTCAAATAACTTGCTTTGATAATAAGACCTTTGATTGTTAATCCTTTTATTTTTGGTATAGACACCTTTCTGCTGGTATGTATCTGTGTTTTGAGCTTACTCAACACGTGAATAAACCACATATCTTATCAAAATTGTGCATTAGAATGCTATGCTAGTGATATGTTATCCAATTATTTTGTGATTAGATACTTGATGGGTTAAATATTACTTTATTACTATGAAAGTGATGTATGATTGAACCCATCAATCATGAGTTTTCCCAAATCTTCCTTGCATTGAAACTCACACTTCAAGTTTTCTTCAAGGACACAAGGTTGTCCAGAATTCAGAAATGGAAAGTGGGGAAAAGGTAAGGGACGAAGGTGAATGGCACCATGGAAAAGCTTTCCAATAAGCCTAGGAAGAATCGCCACAATAGCTTGAAGCTATTGATAAGAAACATGAAGTTCTTACACAAGAACAAGAGAGTAATCTCTTTTACACGAACTCTGCTTTCATTCACTTAGAAAAATTGAGTTCCCCTTCACATTCAGTTTGACAGCTTTATATACAAAATGAAAATAACTGTCTGTAATTGATTATTTCGTCCAAATAATCGATTATTTTAACTATTATAATCGATTATTTTATCCATATAATCGATTAAATTGTTCATCAGAAATCTGAAAATCTGTTACGAACAAAATAATCGATTAAATCACCTTGTAATCGATTAAGCCAGACAAACTAAGTTTTACAATGCACACATGTAATCGACATTTTCCAGAAAACATTCACACACCTGTAATCGATTATTTCATCTTAGTAATCGATTAAAGCAGTGAAGAAATGTTTTATACAACTTGAGACATCAAAATTCAGCCCTTGTTATCCTTGAGTTAATGTGCCTCTTCATACTTGTCCAAGTTAGCTTGAATGTGATCTTGAAGTGCTTGAATCCTTGCTCTTGTCATTGGTCCTTTAAAGCTCACCAAAGAAAGTGCTTCAAGCTCTCCTTCTACACCTTTGGCTTGGAATGGACCTCCATCATACCATCCTTCTTGAAAAGAACTTGTCCTCAAGTTTGCTTCCTCACTTGTACCTGCATCATGCAAAGAAAGATCATAAATATTGAAAGTATTGCTCACATCATACTCACTAGGCAACTCAAGTTTGTAAGCATTGTTGTTGATCCTCTCAAAAATCTTGAAAGGTCCATCTCCTCTTGGTTGGAGCTTGGATTTCCTTTCATGAGGAAATCTATCATTTCTCAAATGAAGCCACACCAAATCTCCTTCAATTAAAGATTACTTGCTTCTTGTGCTTATTGGCTTGCTTTGCATATTGTTCCATCTTTTTCTCCACATGTGCCTTCACTTGTTCATGCATTTTCTTCACATAAAAAGCTTTAGACAAAGCATCATGAATAATCATAGAAGAAGTGTTAGGTAAAGGCAATAAATCAAGAGGAGTTAAAGGATTAAAGCCATAAACAATTTCAAAAGGAGACAAGGAAGTAGTCTTGTGAACTACTCTATTGTAAGCAAACTCAATGTGAGGTAGACACTCCTCCCATGTTCTCAAACTACCCTTGATGTAGCATCTAAGTAGTTGACCCAAGGTCCTATTCACCACCTCGACCTACTGCAGTTCTTATCAGATATTCATCTATTTAAACCCATTAGGGTCGGCCTAGTGGTGGGGTTGGGGTAGATGCATGAGGACTTATGTTTGATTCCCATCGCTAGCATTGTACAAAAAAGAAGATATTAATCCATTTATTGATTTATCTGATACAGGTGCTAAATAGAAAGATACCTTTGCAAAAGATGATGACCAACAAATACTGAGACAGTAAGCCGTTTCCTATAGAACAGGACAACAAACACAACGTGATATTGGACAACGAAAACATCATCTTATAGTTATAGTGACTATTTTCATTAAATGATAAGAGATTCTGTGGAAATCATCCATAAGAGGGGTTTTTCTTGAGGTTGGTCACAGGTTTCCTTTATATGAACTTAGTTATGAATTACATTAGCATAATGAATATCTATTTTAATGGGAGGAGAGGTGAGTGAAAAACAAATTCCTTTTGTTTAATGTAGTTAAAGGAAAGGACAATAATTTAGTTAACATAGTTTTGCCCCTGGGTTCAAAGAGGTATATTTACATTTATGATGTATCTCTCTTTAGGGTGAGGTGAACGTAAGTAATCTTTGACTTCAGAAGTTTTTTCTGCCTTGGACTGTTATCGTTGCCTCTTAAGAAAATATATAAAATAGATGATAATTTACTTTTTACATTTAAAATTCTCTGACATCAAATAATGCTGAAACGGAATAGATTTTTGTTGCTGTGTTTTCTTTTATCTCAAGTTAGAAAATTACATAAAATATTTCTTTGGACAATTGAAAGAAACTGTAAAAAAAATTCGTTTAATTTTTATGTAATATCAATCTATAAGTTTTAAGGTTTTTATTTTAAATATTAATTTATGAATCAAGTATTTTATTCTTATACTATTTTAATTTAAATTTTACTACTATTAAATAAAGATATCATGTCAAATCACAAGCTCAATTTATTAATGTTTTTATTTCTTTTATTTTTTTTCATTTTAGTCGTTTAATTTATGAATCACGTATTTAGTTCTTATACTATCTTTTAACTTAAATTTTATTAAATAAAGATGTCATGTCAAGGAAAATTAAATTCTAGACAAGGGTCATTATATATGTGACGCATTGACCTTTAAATATATATTCTTAGTATTGTATAGTAGACTTTGCGGCTTAGCCTGGGTAACAACTAACAATCAACCACTACTACACAAACCGCTTTTGACGACGCACATAAGAAGACAGTTATGTCAAAACCGTCTTCTTATACTAGGCAGTGGCACTATCATAAATATGAGCTTAAAAACAAAGACGAGTCTAAAGTAAGTTGCCGTCTTATGTGCTGAGTAAAAGAAACTAGTGACATTTTTGTAATAATGTTGAACTTAAAGAAGACGGTTATGGAAAACTGTCTTTGTATTTGCCATTAACTAAAATAAAAATTTCATTCTCCTTAAACACATTGGAATCCCGTGCCCTAGCCTTTGCTCTTTGTGAAGAGAAGAACTACTTCTCGTGCCGTTGACATCGCATATCATAGCTACAGGTATGTAATCCATTTTCAATGCATAATAGTGTGATTAACCAAAAATTTTTTTACGCCGATTGACAACTGTTTTGAACTTTTCCATTAGTGTGATGAATTTGAGTTCACCTGTTTTGGGTTTGGAACCAAAGGGGGTTTTACAGCATTTTTATCCCAATTTGTGTGCTCCTGTTGTGGTTGCTTATAGCAGTGACTATAATGAAGGCAACGATGTGCTAAGGGTTTTGAAGTTGGATGGTGATGGGAATTTGAGGGTTTATAGCTCTAAGAGGGGTAGTGGGACTGCGAGTTCAATATAGGTTGTTGTTGAGTATCAATGTGAGGTTTTTTGTTAATGTGGAGATAACGGTGTTTGTAGTTACAGTGATTCTAGTTCTAGCCCCATTTGTGGATGTCCATCTCAGAATTTTGAGATGGTTGATCCTAGTGATGGTAGGAAATTTATTAGTGGCTATCAGAATCATGTTGTACA
This sequence comes from Glycine tomentella, assembly GCA_007407185.1. Taxonomy (NCBI): domain Eukaryota; kingdom Viridiplantae; phylum Streptophyta; class Magnoliopsida; order Fabales; family Fabaceae; genus Glycine; species Glycine tomentella. The sequence continues at coordinate 171,804 of PYAF01004609.1, forward strand.
TAGATTCATTTGCTGCTGCCTCATTATTTTGGGTCGTGAAGCAAGAACTCCCACACTTGACCCTTTGTGTTCAAGTAGCATTCCTGTAAAATGGGGAAAAAATGACTGATTTCAATCCAATGGTAGTTTTGTAAACCATAATTAAAGAAATTAGAGGTGACTTACTTCTTAGATCAGGTCTTACATCATAATGCACATTAGTAGCATGAATAAGGGACTGATATGGAAGGCTTTCCAATTCTCTATCTGCATTGTGAATTATGGAGTTTGGTGACACTGTTGGTGTTGATCCTTCCAACTTCTAAACCTGTTTTGGTTCTTTCGCATTATGTTTCTTGATCCAAAGGAAAAGCCGCACTGGCAGCACTTGCAATGGACACACATATCACTAGCATGTTAAGGAATGCATTCAACGGGAATGAGAATATTTCATTTGAGTTATGATCAATAGGGAAAATGTAGTAACGGGTAATGATCCCTATCAATATAAGGAAAATGATGAAAGAGGATGATATTATAGCACGAAGCCAGAGCCAACTGTTTGGACCTAATGTAGCATGTACTGGTGCATCAGATGGATTTGGCTTGAACCATATGGTTTGAGGGTGAATTGGGCATTCTTCTTTAATGGAAATTATCTTTTGTGATGTATGCCTCAATTTATAATTCCATATTAGAAATTTTAGATGGGGTGCCAGATATTGGGAGGATCATACCTAGCAGTGACAGAGATGTAGAGTTTCTGAATGCACAAATTAGGACAACTTTTGGGGTCTTGCATTTGAATGTAGTGTTCAGATATATTAGCTCCCTAATGATAGAGATAAAAGGTGTGATGCCACTTCCTCCACTCACCATCACAAGAGTGTCATGGCTGGTCAAGAGAAAAAATAAAAGGTGTTACTAAGAACTCATCTCTAATAAAACATAAGGTTTGAAGTTCTGTTTTGTTTCTAAGATGCAAACCTTAGATAATTGGTTGAAGCAGGTCCATAAGGACCTTCAACAGATACAACAAGGCGATCTATTGTGGAAGGAGTTGAAAACAGCTGATAGAGATTCTTGATCCAAGTTCCTTCACCTTTAATAACAACACTTAGCTTGTCTCGCTCTAAATTACTATTAGAAGTAACAGTAAATGGATGCCATTGCAAATTGGATATGCTTGGTATATTTATGAACATCACACTTGTGGGGTTATAAGTTAACCCTGCAAGAAAACATATCACATTAGCTCTTGAAAGTCTCCATAAAATAGTCATTTCTCAATAAGTGAGTAGATGTAACTTTAAGATAATAAGCATGGATAGCCATGTTAGTTACCATGGCCCTTAGAGAAGTTGAGTTCTATAGCTTCACATGGCAAAACCCGTGCAGAAACCAGACAAACTTGGTGCCTTGATTGCAGAAACCTTAAGTAACGATCAACCAAGTAGAGGTAGAAACCAGAGAGCATAATACATGCATAGGTAATGCCAACGTGAAAGATGAAGAAGACTATGAAGAGGATGTAGAGGTGATGAGTGTAATAAAACAACTCAAAGACTTTTCGCCTAATGCGGGGAATGGTTGCAATCCATAGGAACAAACCAGAAAGCAGAGCTATCTCTCCAGCCACAATTGATATATCATTCTTTTTCCATTCCAGCATCAGCAATGAAATGAAGCCATATGTAGCTACATGGGCTTAACATATATAGTACTATAAACAAGCAATAACATAAAAGATTGCTTGCCCTGATATCAATAAAGTTTCAATTTCTTAACTAACATTAGAAGTATGATCAGTAACTGCCCAATGAATGATGTAGCAAAGGCCATGAGAAGTGAAAAGTGTTATGGCTGTTTCCAAGCCAAATATGGTACTTGATGCAAAATAGAAAAAAAAAACTACATGAACCTATAATTAGGTATAATGTTTTTTTATGTATATTTATTTATATTAATTTAGATATTCACATGGAGTAGGGACTATTTAGTGTAATGGGGGTAGGGTACTGGTGTTTACTGTAATTGGTGGCCCTCATAACTGAATGTTGTGACAAATGATACATAACTCTTTCTTTATCCCGCAACTCACCCATTTTTTTTCTCTGCCACATTACTTTCCAAAATTTGAATTTTTGATGCTTACCCCTTTTTTTTTTGCCCTTTTGTGGCATGGCAAGTTAAAAGCAGTACCTTGTGTTACTAACTAGCTACATTTTTCGTCATGGTCTCTCTCTCCTTTTCATGCTTCAGTCACATGCACTTTCTCATGATATGATGTATCATATAGACCTATATGCCCTTCTTTCACGCTCATGATTCTTTTGCATGCCATAAATGTGTTGTTGTACTTCTGGGTTGTTTGTCTACCATTAAAAACAGTTGCAGTAGCTTCATCCTATTGTGCTCTGCTTGATCAAATTTTTCGGTGCTTCATGTGTGGTCGAGTTTTGCCTATGGAATATTTTTTTACCCTTGATTATGTTGATTCCTTGTAATGTGGCCACATTTGCATATTTAGGGCCAAGATCCATGTCATGACAGTATACCATAGTTACCATATCTTCTATTCCAGGAAAAAGCCAAGCACATTTTGCTGTTACCGTTGTCAAAATTCGTTTTGTCTTCACTCATCACATGGATAAATAATTAATTTTCACATTATTTGTTTCCTCTACAATGATAAAAAAAATATTTATTTAAAGTTTTATCTTGGATAACAATCCTAGGGCTTTTATTTTATTCTTGTTAGCTGACTCCACCTACTGAGATTAGGCCTAATTATTTGCTGCTACCTCTACAAAGGCTACAACCTTTAAAAAGCATTTCCATACTGCACACAAAACAAAAACACTTTCCTAGCACATCTGCAATGTGTTCAATTTGTAACTATTTTTAATGGAATTGTATTAAACTATTAATGTTCGAAACAAACAAAATTCGATATCATATGATAACTAACTTAGAGTGCTTTGGCTGTGCTTGAATAACACCAAATATATATTATGTTTGACAGTTTACATTGATGGCCAAATGAAACAAAGTTATTTCAATTTGTAACAACACATCTTGCTTTGGTACTAAACTATTATTAATGTTGGAAACAATAAAATTTGGATAAAAGTAGTTTTGATTTAGCTTGTATATGATGATACCAACTAAAGATTGTTGTTTTGACACTTATGGCATTGAGAAAAATAATGTTGTTGATATTACTACAGGAGCATCTAGAACAACACAGAGTATTATGGTGGAAAGTGTAACATGATCTCCTAACTAGAAGGACTAAATATTCCAGATGTTCACATGGAAGCTAGGTGCTACTACAAACAGTTGTTAGGGATACTAACCAAGAATGTTGTATGGTATGCTACTCATATTCATTCCTCTTTTTTGGATATGATTTGATGCACTTAGAGGGTTATTTTATTGTTTAATTCTAGTCTTTGTGAATATATATGGTTAATTTCTAATATGATGCACAACCATTATGTGTTCACTGCCCCACCATTGAATATTAACCTCACCTTGAATGGGAAAGAAAGCCTAGGCTCAATTTGGTAAATAGTTCTTATCATGTAGTAGCTTTTGAGGTCTGCATACAAATTATAATGTGTTCGCAACAAGGTTGATTCCAACAGTTGCAAAGAATACCTCTTATCCCCTTCCCAATTTTAGTTCAGCATCGAATTAATTGCTTGTTTTGTTTCAATTGTTGATCCATGTATCTAATATATATGCAAAATCTTCATTCTGGTATATGTAGTGTTTCTTGATTTTCAAAAATAACATGATGTTACGTCTCATTAATATATGGACTTGTACATTTGTGCAGTATATAATCTGTTATTCAGTGCTATAACAATGTTAAATAGGAGCATCATCAGTTAATGAATCCTACTTCAGAAGTCAAGGTAATTGCCCATGTCTTAATAGTGCTCCTCTGTTTGTGTTCTAGGTTGATCTCTTTCATTTAGTTATATATACCAAGTATACATTGAGTGCTTCACACACTTTGCCTGTATACACATATAATATACAAAGTAGTTACTTTTGTTATACAGTGGCCACTACGAGAATCAAATTTAAGTTCCCATGCATATGTTTCAAACTCTCCACCACTATAAGCCTTGCCCTACTAGTTTTACAAACACACCAGTGTAATCTGGTCGATGTGATTGTCACTTGTGGTTCTAACCAGCCATATTAGTGGGACCAATATTTGATACTAAAATTCTAATTCTAATTTTAAGTGTTTAGGACTTTTGGTTAATTTGATGTGTATTAAACTTATGGCATATTTCTTTTTTTTTCGTTGTTACTTTCTTTGGTTCAGCAAAAGCAGAAGCGTCTATGCTTATTTTTTACTAAATGGATAAGAAAAATCCATTTAGTAACATTAGAAATTGTAGAGGTTAGAAGTTAGAAGTTAGAAGCTTTGATCATATGTTTGGTTCTTCTCTTTGATGAAATATATGTTGTCTTGTGTTATGTGTCAATGTGAGTTATTGCTATTAGTGTTTGGCTTCGACCATTCATTCATGCCACTTGAGTAGTTTTTAATTGTTGGGGACTGAGGTGAATGGTGTGAACACTACTCTTAGAACTATGACTGTTAAATGCATTCAGTATAGGAGTTATGTAACACCTCATTTTACTATCTTGTATTTTATTGATTTTGAATGGAATTTCTTTTTCACTTGCTTTAGATTTATCTTAGTTACAAATTTCACGAAAAATTCTTTTCTTTTTACTTAGAATAATTCATAAAAAAGGTACTAACCATCAATATCGTAAACAAGTTCTTTATCGCCAATTGTTCTTTTGAAGTCCAAAACAAAATATAATCCATAATACAGTCCAAAATAATAAAATATAAACCGCTTCTTAGTTTTATTACATAATACATATCACCAAACATAATATTTGTTATAAAATATCATCCCAATATCTTCCACACAATCCATCCGCTTGCTATGCTTTTACCGTTGCTCTGCTCGCCCAAATAAATTGGGGGTCATCACAAGTGTCAACCACAGACACAAAGTACAGGGTAAGTTCATGATAAACATAATTTAAGTCACAAAATATATACAAAAAGTCATCACAATATATATATATATATATATATATATATACAGAAAGTCATCCCAATATATACAGAAAGTCATCATAACATTCTCAAAATATTATACATGCTTATCTTCTTATATTAACACGGTTTAGCCCCCACCAGGCAAAATATCAAAATAACACGGACTAGCCCCCGCAGGCAAAATATCAAAATAACACGGTCTAGCCCCCGCCAGGCAAAATATCAAAATAGCACGGACTAGCCCCCGCCAGGCAAAATATCAAAATAACACCACTTCTCAATTACTGTCTCATATGTTTTACTCAGAAACTCAACATCAAACAAGTATAGAACTCAGCGTATTACTCATGTACAAAAACTTAACATAGCATCCATGTACATCAATTCATAAAAACACATGAAGTTCATAGAGATTTATAAAACACTTAGCAACATGTGGACTTCATAGAAATTCATAGAAACACTCAACAACACATAAACTTCATAGAAACACTTTGCAATACATGAATAAAATACACTCAAACAATTTATCAAACACATGGTGTGCAAGCTTGGTTTTTCATAGAAATACATAAGATTCAAACATAAGCAATACTTCAACTATATTTACCATAAAATTCCCTATACGTACCTTGTTCTTTCTTCTTAAAAGCTTGACAAACTTCTTCCTAAAAGCTTGCCAATCTTTTCCCTAGCTTCTCCTAGCTTTCGTGTTGCTTCAATATGGTGGAGTTTCTTTTCTAACTTGATTTAGGCTTGGAAATGAAAAGATGGAAGAGATATGGAAGAGGGATTTCACGTGCACTTCCTCTTGGAGAATGACTTGGTGTTTTTTGGTCCATTCCCTCCCTTTATATAGGGTTGGACAATTGATTTAAAAAGCTTTTATTACAAAATATCTCCTAAGTTACGATTAATTAGCTTTCCAAATGGACCAATGGCAAGACTCCTTGCTTTTTAACCATCCAAGTGTCCATTTTCTTGATTGTTCTCAACATTTCTCCATTCCTCTTGATGTTACACGTGCAAAGGCTTAGCTTGGAGAGTAATCTTTTCGATTTTCCTTTTCTTCGTTCTTGAGTTTTCCCAAAAACCCGTTTCAGTAAAATATTGATTCTGGATTCGTTAACAGTTGGATTTCCTTAAAATTTTAAAGGCATACTCCTATCTCAAATATCTAACTTTTGACCGTTGGGATCGTTGAAATAATGTCTAAAGCTGTCCACGTGTTCTACCAAAGAGACAAGATAAGATTTTTGCCTTTTAAGAAAAATCTAGTTAAACTAAATCTACACCGTACAAATGTCTTGACACTTGTCTAATTCATGAATCCTTCTCTTAATCTCCTTCCAAGTGTCCCTTTGAGTTGGCAAAATCATGAAGCTTCACTATTATTCTCCAAGCTTCACATAAATGTTAGAGGAAAAATCTTCATCATATGTCTTACAAGTGTCCTAACACTTGTATTCATCACATGGCTTACTTTTATAAGTGGTTTTCATGAATATTCTCTTCCCTTCTACATGGTTCTTCATGTGCTCTTCACACCTAAGGGTGGGAACATAAGTTTTTCTTCCTTTTATACCATTGGATGCTTAAGAAAAACCTAATTCTACTTATGGTTTCTTGTCATAACTATTTTGATAATCTGCTATCTAAGAGTATTCGGTATTTCCCTCTCTGTATTTCCATCAGGTTCTCACAGAATCCCTAAGAATATTTGACCATTTCTGGCCTGAAGGCATTATGGTAAATTCATCCTTCATCCTAGAGCATAACTGTCATTTTTATCATAGAAATATCTATTCAGAATATCTAAGGGTATTCTTGTCATTTTTCAAAATATCCAAGGGCATTTATGTAAGTTTTCACCTTAAAATATCTTTCTAAAATATCTAGGGTCACTTTTGTAATTCTCAAAATATCCAAGGACATTATCATCCTTTTACCCTCAAGGCATTTTTGTCATTTCAAATTTACGGTAAAGGCAATATTAACATTTTACTCAAATAATTCAAATATAGTCCATTAATTTTTCCATAACCTAAGACTTGCATAAATATTTGATTATAGCTCTGGATATTTTGGGTGTTACAAGTTACATTATATGTGTCAACTTCTGAAATGATTTCCTTAGTGTCCCTGCCATCATGCATGTTAAACTCAACATTTCAGTGCCTGCTCTAGTTCTTCAATGGTAATGTATCTGATTATCTTTCTTCACATGACTAAAGCATGTCAACTACTGCATTTTTTGCTTGTGTAATCTTAATTGTGGTCTGAAGAATAAAGTGAATACTTAGACAATGATGCTTTGTCAGCCAGTGCTTTTAGGATTTGGGAATAGGTGCTTGTTGAATTGAAACTTAATCAGATTTTGTAATTGTATGGTTTTGTGAAAGGAAAACAATTTTGTTTTCACTTGAGTTTTGCTATGGTGTTATCTATGAGTGCTGCCAATTTTGTTCTGTCATTGTACTAATTAAATGTTCTGCCAGCTGCATTTAAAGACTTTTGGCAAGCTCAGGACTGAATTCCTTCTTTAAAGCAAGCAAATTCTCTTCAGATTGTTCCAAGGTAGCTTTACATGATTGTCTTAACATCTTTCTCAGCTAAAATCATTGTTTGTTGTTGCTGTGCTACAATAAAAGCAAGCTTTGCTTGCTCAATTGACTCCTTAACAGCTAAAATTTCTTTAGAAAGCTCAGATGCTATTTTTGTGTTTTCCTTCAATGCATCTCCAGCTTCTGCTGCTTGCTTGATAACAGACTTTTTTGAGTCCATGGATGAATCATACTCTTGCCATTTTAGAAACATGATTTATCCTACAAACCATTTACATAGTCAAACTGAGAATGATTATCACTTAAATAAAACCTAAAATTGTTGAAAATGCTGTCAGAAGAGTTAAATTAATTAAAACTGAAAGGTTATTGCTAACATTGTAAGCTTTACCATAAGATGTATGATATATACTCTTAAATAGAACAAATGTTCAATTTGTCAAAAAATGCACAAGATCTTCACTTTTGCCTCTTAAAGATAGGTTTTTCACCAGAGAAAGCACCTTCGCCAAATATAGAGAAAGCATCTTTAACATACTGAAAAGCTGGGCTGGTGTAAATCTCTCGAACCTCAAGTTTTTTATTAGGGGACTCAGTAGCACTTTGCCGGATAGGAATGCATATGGTTGCTGATAGGAATGAGAAGCACTGCTAACACCTTGCTCCTATACTGATTGCATGGTCAAAGTAAATTGGCTAGGAAAGATCAGGGCCAAGGTAAAGGGTTAATATGTCAACCCCATCATGGATGGCATCATCCATGGCAGAAAGAATATCAGCATCATTGGAGAAGCCAAACCAACAGAGCTTATAGATGGCAAGTATGGCACTAGGGGCACCACCTCTAGTAGTTTCATTGGCAATGCCAAATAAAAGTAAATTTGCAACAATGGATCCTACTATTGTGGAAGCAGTGTGTGTTCCATGTCCACCACTATCTCGAGCTGACCAGAAAAAAATCTTGTTGGCAAAGTCCTCTAGAGGACCATTTTCTGCTTCAAACCCCTTTGGATAGTACCGTGCACCAATAATTTTCCTGAAAAAATCCTAACTCCAGGTGAGATGAAATATTTAGCAAATGACATTTTGCACCTTAATAGTATAGCATGGAAAAACTTTTATGATAAACCAGCAATCTCAAAAGTTTTAGCTATTAGGTGAGGGAAACATGAATAGTAGTATGTTAAATCTCTAACACATTCATTCATATTGACAGCTTCAAGTGCATAATTTATTTACTACAATGTAGAGACTTTGTACATCAATCTTAAAAACCAGTGTATGATGGATAATGATATATTAAGGACAGATTATTATTGATGAACAAAAGAGGTGAGTCTGTGCTCTTACAAGGACAAACCAAAGCCAAGGCTCCTCATAGAGAACTATTTCTCTATATAAAACAACCAACAAAATGGCTAAATCCCTCTCCCACACATACCCCTCCCACTATTAGCATGATGTATGGCACAACAAATTGGCCAGCTCAACAACATGTAACTAACTCTCCCCTCACAGTCTATTTTCACATGTGCATACTTTCCAGCTCAGTAGCATGTAACTAGCTCAGCAGCATGTAACAAATTGATCCATCACTAAAGTTAATTATTTTTGTAGATGATCCATGTCTTACATAACCTTATTATCCACATCAGAGGCAACACAATACCAGGTACTCTATAAGATTTTAAATTCCAAAAAAGAGGGATTCAAATCACATGTCCCCAAATTGGCTTGTGAGTTCATACTTGCAATTGGTATGCTGAGTTCTTACCAGCTTGTTGCAATTGCCTAGTATAAGAATATGCTTGGTTCAAGGGTGTAAGCAGGGTGATCTTGGTCAAACGTGATTTGACTATATAAAAAATTTATGTTTGGACACCATTTTCAATTTCATGTTCAATACTCTAACCCACGGTGACTTTGAAACAACTAGGCAGAGCTTTCAATTCAACTTGAATTGATTCAAGAAAATATAAAATATTATTATGTACATGTTTCCTTATATATAGTATCGTTATACTTTCTACACTTTTTGTGACAGACTATAGTTAAATAGTTGGACACGTACATTCTGCCAGTTCTGGCTGCTGGTAACCTAACCTAACAAATCATGTCATTTTCATGAATGATAAATGCAATTTGCACCATAAGTGTATCTTGTTTTTATTCATTTAAAAATACTTTATTTGATAGTTGTGAGTAATTTGTAAAAATTAAGAGATTATTATCATTGTCGCCGATTCTCCTGGTTTTTTTTTTGTTTACACAACAAATGGATAGTAACTGCCCTGTTTGCTTGTTTCATTCTTTGGACGCATGATGCAGAAGCCTTATGGTTTACAGCAGGGACTGTTCTGAATGCTATGCTTTATGTTTTGCTCAAATATATATTGAATTAGGAACGACCTTCAACCTTGAATTCTGACCCTGGTATGCCATCATCACATGCACAATCCATAATCTATACTGTTTACTTTGTTATTTTGTCAGCTAATATCTCTTACCAGTTATTTGTCTACAAAAAAAAAAATTACTAAGAGAAGTGGTGCACAACTATTGTTCTATGATACTTGCATGGATATCCTTATGTGAACAATTCATATGCAAGCAATATTTTTTCTTCTTTAATTAGAAATGTCTTTTTTCTTCTTGAGGAAGGTGCTGATTTTTTAGATTTCCTAGTTTTTTTTAACACAAACAGAATTATATAGTTTCCTTATGAACTTATGTTTGTTTCTCTTATAACGTTACAGGCATAGAATGGCTTGGGATAAATGGATTCACCATTGCCGTTGGTTAATTGGTCATGACATTTGGTTCTTGTTTTGTAAGTGTATAATATTTGGTTCATTGGTCATAAATGATTTTTTGAATTTATAATGTTACAATAACTAATATCATCAGATTCTATGGTTTGGGATATCAGTTTTAGTGTTGGCATTTGCTTCTAGCTTACACACTGAATTTCATTCATTGTAGATTGATGATGATGAAAAAATTACAATGATTGATGTGGGAAGTGACAAAACAGTATTCAATAGCCATTGACATGTGGTCTGTAGGTTGTATAATGGCTGAGCTATTGTCTAAGAAACAACTATTTCATGGGAAGACTGAATTTGAATCGCTTGACAAGATATGAATTAATTAATGCCATTTTAGACGTGTAGTGGATAAGTTGTTGGTCTCACTTTGGTCGTTCAACATTTTGTGCCTTATCAACTGGCATGGGTAATGTAAGAGCCATCTATCTCACCCTTTCATGTGCATCCAGATATGTGTATATTATGATATATGATATATTCTATTTTTTCTTTTTGTCCTGGCTTGTTGTGAAAATAATTATTTATTATAATCATGATTATTTTAATACAAACCTTTTTTCTTAGTCTATGAAGTAGTAACACTTTCCCATTAGCCTTACATTGTGTTTGGTTGTTTCCTTTGCAGTGCTTGAGTAGTTTGAACAAGCACCTAACAAGATGAGTCAGTTAGCTTCTTGGTCATTGGAGATTGGGGAAGAAAAATGAGATTACAACCAAATTTTTGATTATGTTAGAGGCTATAAAGTAGGATGTTTCTTTTAATTATGTTATATAAATTCATTTACATTTAATATAATGTTGCATGGTATTTTATTTAATTTTATGTTAAATTAAATTTCAAATTTTAGTGTACTAACAATTTGGTTTGTTATTTATTTTATAGAATAAAATTCCTTCAATGTGGTGTATTTTTTAAATTCATTTGGTAGTAATAGAAACCAATTTCAAAACAAAAAAGAAATGAGATACAAAGACGGTTTTGGCAAAAAAATAATAATTAACAAAATAGGGAAACAAAGACGGTTCTTCCAAAGACCGTCTTCGTAAGTGCACATACAAAGACAGTTTTTAGAATAACTGTCTTCTTAACTTCTTTTTTTTTAAAAAAAATTAAAATACGGAAACAAAGACAGTTCTTCGGAAAACCGTCTTTGTATTGTCACCTACAAAGACGGTTATGGTAGAAACCGTCTTCTTATCTTCGTTTTAAAAAAAAAAAAATTAACAAAATAGGGAAACAAAGACGGTTATTACATAAACAGTCTTCGTAAGTATAGAAACAAAGACGATTTTTGCAATAACCGTCTTCTTAACTTATTTTTTAAAAATATAAAAAAAAATTAAAATACAGAAACAAAGATGGTTCTTCAAAAAATCGTCTTCGTAAAGTTACTTACAAAGACGGCTATTACATAAACCGTCTTCGTAAGTGCACAAACAAAGACGATTTTCTGAATAACCGTCTAAATAACTTCTTTTTTTTAAAAAAATATTAAGTACGTTAACAAAGACGGTTCTTCAGAAAACCATCTTTGTATGTTCACCTACAAAGATGATTTTTGTAGAAACCGTCTTCTTATTCTCTTTTAAAAAAGAAAATAATTCAACAAAACTTACAAAGACGGTTGTTCCCAAAACCGTCTTTGTATGTGCACATACAAAGTCGGTTTTCAGAACAACCGTCTTTGTATGTTTTGCAAAAAAAAAAAAGATACAAAAACGGTTTTAACAACTGTCGTCGAAAGTTCTAACTTACAACGACACCCGCAACAACGATGGTTCTAGAACTATCGTCATATGTGGTTTAGAACCGTCATCGTATGTGTCACCTGTAGTAGTGAACAATATGATTAGGTACATTTATTTGATTTAAAAATTGAATAATCTTCCAAATTTTAATATATTATGACGATAATATCGACCAATTATACACCAAACCAATCCAACTTGGTGATGTAAGACAAAGAAGGTTCTCTTAGTGTAAGAAACATTCAAATAAATGGACACGCTACCTCCAATATAATTCCAATTACATGGTGTGCTGTAATCCGCAATCTCTCTTTCTTTGAATCTAATCATAATTTTACGCCCAAACATCCACTCCACTGTCCTTTATCTTCCTTAACATGCAATAAGAACACCACATGCACATCCACGCCTTATATATATATATATATATATATATATATATATATATATATATATATATTCAATTAATGCATCACGTACGTGATCATCCTCCAAAACATTCCAAATAACAAAGCTAGCCATTGCAACACTTGATCACTTTGAATTCTTTTGAAGTCCTAGAAAATGCAAGCAACCTCTCTATGTTTCCATGTGTTTCTATCATACCCTCTTTCAGTCAATTTGTTGCAGCGTACTGCACCACACAAGTTGTTCTCTAATACCACCACACAAATTGGAAAATTCACATTGACTACACAACTTCCTGTCAAAGCTGGGGACATGGATTGCGGTCACAAATATTGTTTATATTTGTTTTTATTTTGTTGAAAAAATGTTGTTCATACTTATCATGTGTAAAAATAACAAAATTTGTAAAAATAACAAAATTCTTTAATTTATGTAGCAAAAAAAAATTAAATAACATTCTTTGAAATTGAAAGTAATGTCATTTTTTTCTTATTTGGACACTAGAGTAGAGCACACTTTACGAGTAAGTCAGCATGACACAGAAAAAAGTTGGACTGGAATAAAAGGAAAAATTAAAAACACGTCGAATATAATACGTCATTTTTTTGCTCAAAAATATAATGCGTATTTTTTTGGAAGAATATAATGCGTGATTAACAACTACATCTACTTAAATATTACTATAGGAGAAAATGTTGAAAAATGTGGTATCTTACAAATATAATATTTCAGCAATTTCCATAAAAACAATCATCATCATCAATTAGAATCCTTTATATGGAAAAATATGGTTTGTTAGAACCAGTTTACCTATTAATTCAACAGGGTGACATTGACATGTACATGTATAGTATGCGCAGTAGATAAATGTAAATTAAGTAATTAATTATAATTTAAAAATAATTTCTTATAAAATGTATATAGATTTTTAAAATAAAATATATACTATTTATTTTTTATTTGAGGAATGAAATTCATTTTTTTTGGAAAAATAACTTATTAACATTAATTTCTAATCAACTTTTTATATTTAAAAATAAATTTGAATTATGTATTTTGTAAAATAATTTTATTTATTTTTAAAATCTGAAATATCATTTGAAATTATAAAGAAACTAAAATTTATTTTTTTTGCTTATTTAAAATCTAAATAAAAAATTAAAATATTTAGAATTTCAAAAATTAAAATCAAACCATATATTTTTAATATAAGCTAATAGTTTTTGTATATTTGTGTGTTCATTCTCGCAACCTTTCTCATATTTTGCAACTTCCACCCCTCTGAACCAAATCTCAGGTTTCCACGTACCATCCCTTTTTTCATCACTGAGAGCATTAAAACATTCTTCGTACACCACTTTCTAATATTCCACCATTCCAGGTTTTGAAACTGAACCCTAGCTAAGATCTTTTTCTTTGATGATTTTCGGTCACAACCAGTCTTAAACGAGATAAGACATTGAATTCTAGAATTGTAAGTTTCCTTTAGTTCAATGCCTTGTCTCGTTTACTGAAATTCTTCTCATTCAGTTTCTTATGGGCTTTCTTTCTTGAAATTGAGGTAAGATATTGATGCGATTTCATCTTTCATTGGTTATTTTGTGTTACGTGCAGATACAAACTATCCGACTATCCTTGTACATTTTTTGCTATTATTTATTTAATGATTATTTTCTTTATTATTATGACGATTGTAATTTAGTACTTTAATGAGTTAGAATAATGATCTTGTAATCCCCTATCCAGGGAACCATTAAAGGACGGGCTGAATTTTTTTTACTTTAATTATCTAAATGTCTAACTTTCAATAATTAAATATTTAATAATTAATTAATTTTATAAAATTATTTATTAGTTTTACATGTAAAAGTAAAATTAATTTTTATTTTAAATTATACAAGAAGAAAACACATTTGGTTATAACTAGTACTAATGTTTCAAAATTTTAAAGATCTTTTAGTCTCACAATCACATTTATAATAAAACAAACAATAATCTCACAATAAAAAAAGGACCAAGCTCATTAGATTAAATTAATATAATAATAAATAATAAATCATTAAATTTCATAATAATTATATATAATACAGATAAATATATTTCTAAAATAATGTTAATAATTAAATATATAGATAGATAAATGAGACATATAATAATACACAAAATACTTATCCTAGGTAACAACAATTGATTAAAAGTCATAAAAATGTCATTCTTATTATATCTATTAATTAATATATATCTCAGTTAGATTATAATTAGTGACAGTAAATATTATTAAAAAAATATTAGTATATAACCCATGTAACATATATTATTAGATTTATTAATTAATATATACTTTTTTTACTGGAAATAATATATATATATATATATATATAACTCATTAAATAAAATGTTTAAATGAAGCACCGAGAGTATCCAATCAAAACAAGAACAACAATATAAAAAATCAAGAATATCCTAAAATAGGGGTGGAAACAAGCTAAGTTAGACTAGACAATAAAAAAATGTTTATTTCCCATGGAATATTTCTGAAAGAAAATATTCCGTCAGAAGATTACTTTAATTTGTTTTTATTATATTAATTAATTAACTTTACAAAACCTAATAGCTAAGGCGCACTCCTCACTCCTCAATCACTCGGCACCGCGGCGCACAAAAAACCTAAAGCGCGTGTCACTCCCTTTCTCAGTCCCTCACTTTCTAATATTGCACGGTGGGTGCTTCATTGACGGCAGCGACTTGTTGCGGAGGACAGGGTTCGTCGCTCTTGGATTTCACGTCGGGCAGAGCAGCTTCTCTGCTGTTGCGGAGGACAGTGTCCACTGCTACAGTTTTTTGTGCTGTCTTAGTGGATGATGTTCTTGTGGTTTTTGTAGGATTTGAAACATGGCAGATTCAAAACCAGGATTGATGAAACCAGTGTTCACCAAGGTTGATCAGCTTCGCTGGGGTCTAGTGGGCACACTTTAACTGTGAAGGTGGTTAATGCTAAGATGGTGATGAAGAGAGGTCGCTCTGATGGTCCTCAATCCCATCAAATGCGAATTGCTGAGTGCTTGGTTGGTGATGAGACTGGAATGCTCATATTCACTGTTTAAAATGATCAAGGTATATGTGTTATATTGCTTTCACAATGCTGCCCTTGTACAAGTTTTCCTTACTGCATAATGTTACTGTTGTTGTCATCATATCTTTACATACTTGTTGTATTACTGTTTACAGATTTTTTTTAATAAGAAATTCCCATTTTTTCTATTTTACAAACTAACAAGATAGAGGGGAAAATCTATTTATACAATGTCAAGTTAATTTTATTTTTCTTGACTTCTCTACTTTAGAAATTGTTCATTACAAGAATACATTACTATGTATCAGTTGAATCAATTACTATTTTCCACCTGAGTTTGTATGCTTCCCATGGAAGATCAGAATAGTTCTTCCTAACTTCACATTCTTATATTTATCTACTTGGAGTAAGAAAAGCGATATTTGTATACTTCAGTGACTTATATGTAGCTTTGATTTATGATAAGCTGATGCTAATGTATTTGTTTGGTCATGGTCTTGCCATATGCAGCAAAGCCCTAAAATGGAGGGGACTGTCTTCACTCCTGCACTGCAAGAAATTTAGCATGTAAAGTCTGATCAAGGAGAAATTCTGAGCAAGCCTTTCTTGGATGCGTGCAAGCACATATTGCCTGTAATAGGTGCGTCTTGTTCCTTACCTTGTTATTGGCACAAAAATAATAAAAGAAAATAACATTTTGATGTTATTTTAGATTATGGACATTTTCCACAGTGTGTTCCTCCATTTATTTTGTCTTTTTTTTAATGGTTAGCGGCAATCCAATTATCATTTTTTAATAATATGTGATGTGTGAATGATATTATATTTGCTATGTTTTAATGAATTATCCCCTCTTTAAGCAAGTTAAGATGCATAAAATGAGTTTTTCCATGATGGACTTTTGTTAATCCTGTCCTCTCAGCATTCATCCAGAGATATTCTTTTCATCACAAAAATGTGGAAAATGTTTTGCTTGCTTTTAATTTATCTTTCTATGTAACTTAGGTAGCTATATCTTCATTTATAAGGACAGAACTCATGATAAAGATAGCATATATACAAAACAGGATGATAAGGAATCTTTCTAGATCCATGACTATTAATGTGAAGTTATTTTTATTTATAAGTCTAACTCTACAAATGCAACATGTCAAACACAATTGACTGTGAACCTATGCACCCAATTGATCTATTATTTAAGAATATTTATAAAATTTGTAATAAGATTTTTTTTTTCAAGCACAGATTCCGTCATATATGAAGTTAAAATGGCCAATAGGATAAAGATTAGATAAAATATAAGAAAAAAAAATATTCATGTAGTCCCTATAGTTGCACAAAATTTGTAATTTATATAATTAATTTAATATGTTGTTTTTATATTTAATTGTCTAATATTTATAATTTATATTTAAAAATGACAATAATTATTTTTTATTATAAGTCAAAATAGAAAACATTAATAATAATATATATTATATTTTTTAATTTTTCTATTATTTAAATAATGTCTATAATCTATAATGCTGAATGCATTAGCTGATTTTCATTTGTTGTTTTAAAAATAATTGATATTTGAAGATAAAGTGCCATTGTCGGTACTTGATAAAGTGCCCTTGTTCATAGGATTTTCAGTGAGTTCTTTGGAGAAAGCAATTAGGATGGTTGATATTGGCCCACATGCTGAAAGTAAAGAATAGGTATATTGTTACAATTCATTTTTTTTATCTACTTTGTCTATCATAACTATCTTGTCTTATTTGTTGGCTGATATATAGTATGTCATTATAAGGAGAAGATGATGGAAACTTTCCTAAGGTAGTTTAGTCATGTAAGAAGACCATCTAGTAGTGAGACAAATGGATCAAAAGAAACATATGGAAGAATACTTTGATAAGATGAAGGCCAATGAAATATTACGAGAGACTATTAAAAATAGTTAAAAAAAACCATGTTCTAAATTGTTTTACTAAAACTTTGGTTTTTTAATAGAACCCAGCTTGATCTCTATGGCTGATTCCAGGTGTGTGTATATATATATATATATATATATATATATATATATTTATAACTCCCACACCTTACCTTGATCTCATTTCTTACCTTTTTTCCTTCCCATATATGTAAAACAAATTTTAAAAAAATAATAAAATAATAATAATTCCTATTCAAATCAAACATTTGGCTTTATAACATAGATTAGGAGTGAGCTTGCCCACTAATTCGGTTGGACTTAGAAAGTTGAAGTCTTTGAAGAAATATCAAGACTTACTTAAGTGTGAAATATATATTATGTTTACTTTCAGATGTGAGCCTGAGAATGGAACGTCGGGATCTTCATATCCTTATTTTTTTTAATAATCCCAATTTAATTTGATTTTTCCTTAGGTTTGTCCTTACATTCTTTTTTGGCTTTAATGACCCTTTTTTTTTGTTAATTTATAAATTGTAAATTATTTATTTGAATATTTCTGGATGGTTATTATGCTGGTCCTCTTCATATTTCCTCGAGAGCATTGATGGAAGATGAAAAGGTTACATCTATGGGATTAACTGATCAACCTCCCTCTGCTCAAGGACTGATACAAGCAAATTCTGCCCCAACACCTTTTTGTATTAGCCAGGTTTGGATCTCAAAACTTGTTTCCCCTCTTTGATGGACCAATTTTAGCTTAGTTGCATACTACTTTTAAGCATAACCAATTACTACTACTTGTGCTTATAGCTTCCAACACAGATAACTAATATTGGGACTCACATTATTATCAATCAAAAGCTCAGTGGTTTTGGGCTGCAAATGCATTATCCTAGACATTGTGCTCTCACTTTAATGTTCTGCTTGTTGTTTGAATGTATATGTTTGAGTTAATATTTTTTATTTTTTAGTTTTTTTACAGAACGGTACCCTTTTCAATGACCAGAGCTATCAAAGAGATAGTGTCTAGTATTGTGCAGCATAGTGTTTCCATAGCAACACGAACAACCAAAGAGCTTGTTTTAAAGGTTTACATATCAGTTAAGCCTTGCTGTTAAATGCTTGGTTATTTGTATTTCCTATTTTAATCTTTGCTACAGTGGACATGTCTAGGATGTTATGGTTTATAAATTCACATTTTTTTAATCTTGTCAATATTGTTTTTACTGCTTGATTAATTGTGTTAATATAGAAATGACTCTTGTAGTCTTATAGTCTTGCTCAAACTCGACAGAGCTTCTAAAAACCCTTCTGTCTTCAAGGCAGATCTATTGAACTACGAATCTCTTCGTTCAGTAATTTCTGGATGCACTGCAGTTTTCCATGTTGCTTGCCCTGTACCCTCAATCATTGTTCCCAACCATCAGGCAATTCTTTCTTTTGGGCTTTCCTTGCTTACAAAAATTATGCAGGTTGAAATGATTGACCCTGCTGTGAAAGGAACAACTGATGTACTTGAAGATAGCCTTGAAGCTAAAGTTGGCCTTGGTGTGGTAAGCATTTGCCCTTCCCTTGTGCTCGGGCCAATTTTACAGTCAACCACTGTTAATGCAAGTAGCTTGGCTCTCAAACTTTTAAAAGAAGCCTACCGTTATTGCCTTATCAAATTATTCTTATTACTTTACATTAATTTCCTTGTTGTGAAATGGTAGTTCAAATGCCTTATTGCTTTACATGGTAATCACATGCCTTACATAAAATTTTTGGTCATGTGAAAGTGGTGTTGAAAATTTCGGTGTGCAGAATTAATTCTGAGTGTGGCCTTGTAATTAACGTCAAGGCACTATTTACCAGTTGATGTAATTAAGCAGATAATTAAATCTATGTCCTACGCTAAACTTGTAAGCTAAATGTCATTAAGTTTATTTTCCTTACCACTTGGCTGTTTATGACAGTTGGAAACCAAAGAAGTGTATCATAATTCCTAACAAGCATACCATGCTACTCTGTTTCATGTAATGCTTATGTAAAAAATTGTACACGGTAGAATGTTTTACATTGGCACATCATAGACAAGCAGTCAATTCCTCTTGAAGTACCTACTTATCCAAATTTATGGAAAGGTTCATATACAAAGTGGGAACATTACATAGTTAAGGATGCATATGAAATTGTCAAGTAAGTCTCACCTTATTCCATCTCCTACTAATATATTAGCTTTAATTTTTTTTTAAATCATATGAAATGCTGATGTGAATATAGGGAACTCATAATGTTTTTAAAATCATATGAAATACTTATTTCAAAATTTTTAAATATTGTTAGTGTTAAATTTTTATTTTTGTCACATTATTTTAGCATTGCCTGCATCATGTTATTCTTTATCATACTTTTTTCATTTTATCTTATCCTCACAATACTCGTGAATGCCAGCCTTGTTGCTGTCATTGAAAGTGATTGTTATCTTATTTTAGTAAATTAATTATAATAATTTTTTTCCTCATAATAATTTATGTTATCATTGTATGTTTTTAGTACTGTTCTCTAATCATAATTCAAATTTTATTTCAATAATATGCTATATTAAAGTTTGCATTAAAGATTACATAAATTGTTGAGATCAAACAATTAGGAATAAACATATTTCTACCAAAAAAATGAATAAAAATATAAATTTATGGTATTCTAAAAAAGATTAAATTAAAAATTAGTTTGCTCACTACACTTAATTAAAACTGTTTTTTCATTTTAATTCTTACAAATTTTAGTCCTTACATGAAAGAATGTTGACAAATTGATGTCAGCCTCTTGACAAAGTTATTCTTTGTAGATTCATAAAATACTCTACATTTTGATTTCTAGATTCCTATACTTGATACATTATATATTTTTTTGTTTTGATAAAAAAAAATCTAATACTGATATGACTTTAATAAGGGTAGGGATTAATTTGTAAACAATTATTCAAGTGAAGACCAAAATGTAAAGTTTATTTATGTAGGGAATAAAATGAAAAACTATGTTGGTTGTTGGATGGTGACTAAATTCTTACTTTAAAGTTTAATATATAAAATAACTGTATCTATAAGGTAGAAGCCACATGTGCATCTCGAATCTATCAGTTTTTTAGATAACAAAGGATAACAAAAAAAAAAAAAACTTTTGTTACATTTGTGTATAGATTATGGACTTTCAAGCTCTCAATGAGAATCCATATCTAAAAAAAAAAGATATTTTTTGCTTTCATTATCGGATGATTTTCCTATTAACATTCTTTAAATCTATATTCCATAAAGAATTGGTATCCTAAACATTGCTAAATCATGCTGGAATCTGGATTAGTGTGTAAGCATTCAATGAGAATATGTGGTGAGCGGGCCCACTTTGGCTGTGACAGAAGACATGGTCTTGGTGCATTTAAGATACTACATTGTCACTTATAGTTATTGTATGAATGTATCTCTTTGCTTTTAATAATATTAAGGTTTTCTTTTTTGATTCACAACTTTTGCAAGATTATGCAAAAACAGATGGGCTAGAATATATATGTCCTCATTGTAGTGTTACAATTTTCAAGAAAAACAAAATGTTGTTAATGGTATTCTTAAGGGTCAATGTCTACAGGACCCTTTTGATAGTTAGTTATAGAATAGTGGACAAACTAGGTTTTGATTTTTTTTTATAAAAAAAACACATTCTAAGACGGTTTTGTAAATAATTGTCTTAGAATCCTCAATTTTTTAAAATGACATTCTAAGACAGTTATTTTGAAAATCGTTTTAGAAATAGAACCTTCTAAGACGGTTTTCGAACCGACATCGAAGGGGTTAAATTACTGACGTAGAAAGTGCCTATTGTATGTCCCATATGTGTATTTCCGACGGATTTATCTATCGAAAATTTCCCGCAGGTCACTACCGACAGATATTTTAGTCGGTAATTACCGACGGACGAAAAAAATCCTTCGGTTCAAATTTTCGATGACCATTTTACCAATGAATTTTTGCCTATCGGAATTCTGTCGAAAATTTCCGACGGATTTTCTAACTTAACGACGAATTTTGTCCGTCGGAAAATCCATTTTTTTTTTTGTAGTGAGGCCAGGTTTGGTTAGGCCTAATCTTGGCCTGGTTTAAAACTATAAAGCTTGGTCTGACCTATTTACCTGTCATAGTCTTTTTTTTAGGCTTGGTCTGTCCTATTTAAAAGCCTAGTTTGACCTAGGAGTATATTAAAAAGTCTATTTTACAGTAAATATTATATATAAAGAAAATCTAATGACTAATGAAAGAGGGCCACCACAGCGCCGTTCAGTCTGTTACGCTCAAACCGCCAAGAATTGCGAACAACATCCTTCAGCTTGTTGTACTCTTGCTCATGGCCTCTTGATGCACTTGTCGATGTTCTTTAATGATGGCAAGGCCCCTCTGCAGAAAGAGCTCAACAACGTCAAGCGAATGACGGGCACCGACCGACCTAATCAAATTCCTGTCAAAGGGGGTTGGCAGTCCTAGATCAAGTTTGTGCCCAACACTCCACAAAGAGTCAACCTCCCTTGGAGCACTTAAAAACTCGAGGGAGGTGACAGGACGAGCAGCAGGCGGCGGCATTGCAGACGAAGGAGGCAGAGCAGCAATGCCATGAGAAGCCATAGGAGACACAATAGCAGCAGCGGAAGGTGGAGACGGATAGTGGCAGCAACCACCACAGGCGTTGGAGCCCGGACAAGAGGAGGGAAAGTAGGCAAAAGCCCGACATTCTCCCTCAGTGCACGCAGGCTATGAGGGACATAGACGGCCCGGGACTTCTTGCGCCCAGACGTCCCAGCACCCTCGTCTCTCTTCCTCTTTGACAACTTGGAAGGAGAGGGGCTGGGGAAGCAGCAACTACATTAGCAAGGCCAACCCAGACAATGGGTCGACCCTCTTCTCTAGTTGGTGGGGAATAGGGGGTGGCACAACATCGCCCCCACATTCCTCACCAGTGGCCTCCACTAAAAGTTGCCATAATACCTGCTAAAACACAAAAAACATGCAAGTGTTAGAGTTCGTACACCAAAAAACAAAGAAGTTATAAGGAAGGAAAATTATCGTCCAGTACGGTAGAGGGGTCATCGGCCAAAGGCAGCGACAAAGTGGCGCGCGCGTCCAAGGAGCCCGGCAACAACTCCAAGGTTGCCTTGTCAGACCTCTCCACAAGGGTTAGCATGTCCTCATCAAAGGACCTGAACTTGGTAGGGTCAGTCTTCCAGTAGAAGGGGAAGTGAGCCTCCCCATCCCTGTTGTGCATCAAAGGCAACCCATCAGGTCTTTGAAGTGGCTGAAGACGTTGGTGTCAACCTCAAACAGCTTTTTCGAGCCATTGTACAAGGAGACCAAAACGACCTTCCCGGACAGCTTAGTCTGGAAAAAGAACAAGAAAAGAGGAACAGTTGCACGAATGTGCAAATGAAAACACAAAATCTTAAAGGCCCACACCACTTCCCAACAGTTAGGATAAAGTTGGGAGGAGGCCATATTCAAGTACTCCAACAGAGCACACTGAAATGAAGAGAAGGGGAGAAAAAGATCCAACACCTCAAAGAGGCATCAGTACATGAAAAAGAAGGGTAGAGCGCCTAGCGTCGCCCTCAAGCAGGGAAAGTCATCTTCCCCACAGGGCTCGACGATGACCTTGCAGGCGTCCGAAGGAGTCATCATCTGCAATGTCGAGTGAAGGACGTTTATGAAAGCAGCGGAAGTTATGGAGGAACAATACTTAAACACGCCCTCCCTTACCCACTCATAGCCACGAATGACTGGAACAGCCGATGGCGACCCAGCACAGGGGCTGCGATGCACACAGGAGGAAGCTCTAACGCCTCCTGGGCTATTTTGTCTTATCCTCCCTGAAAAAGAAGCATGGATGATGGAGAGCGGCAGAGGTTCATCAACCTTTGCCCGCTGACGAGGACGAGAAGTGCCCTCATCAGCCCGACGGGATCTCGCCTTCCTCCTAGAGGAAGAAGACTATCCGTCAGAATCTCCGCCATGGGTATTCTCCTCCAAAGAGTCACCCACGGAGATGACTTCACGCATAACATGCTGCTCTATCGAGCCACCAGAGTCACTACCACCTATGTCAAAAGCAGTTAGAGATGGGTGAGACACACATTTTCGCAAGATTACCTTGAGAGAAAATGGAAACTTAAGTAGGAAGAAGAGCGAGGAAGAAGAAGACTCAGGAAAGCAAAGGCATATGAATGATGGTCGAAATTGCAGTGGTCTAATCTATTTAAGGACATAGTGAAGGTCGATGGTTACTGGCTGGATTTTAAAACGTCCCTGGAAGCTCGCACCATGATTTGACTCCATCCACCCATTACCGCACGTTCTCCAGTACGTGTTCACTCCCCGAGTGACATATGTGCACGAGTAATTGTGCGTGGGCGGCAGACGATTACAACATTTAATGTGAAGAAACGTATGTTTTCAATATTTTGGCAGAAGTCATCAGCCCTAACGCTTCACTTACTTGCCATGCTCAGACTTATCCACTAAGCAAATTAGTCCACCTTGGACAGCTCAACACTAACAACCCGGACTACCTTGTCCAAGTTCAGATGTCAATACAATCTAGATAACCTCGTCCAGGTTCCTGATACCACTCAGCAAAGCTATCGACCTTGATGCACGACATCACTTGTCCACCCTCGGGGGCTGAAGCTCTCACCATTGCTACCATGACACTGTACGTATTTCCTCGACGCTCTTTCATCATCTTTTGTCCAAAAGCTGGATCAGAGGCTAGGGGCTTATGTACATTCCAAAAATGGTAAAGTTACATGTGGCCATCACTACAAGGTCACTATACACATGGTCACCCTCCACGTCAGCACTACCACATTAATAGTGCTTATTCAGTCTCCAAGTGTCAACCTGGACACACGTGTCCGCCTTCCCTGTTAGCTTTGCTACAAGAGCGCAGACGTCAACTTTCTACAGGAGCATGGATGCCTACTGTGCTTATCTCCTTATTAACAGCATATCAACTATGCTTGCTCATTCAAATAGGTGTAATCACTTTATCACCTAATATCTCTACAAGTTATCTACAAGCTGTTACTTATATACAAGTAACAGTATATCAATAAAGTACACATTATCTTCTATTTGAATTAGATAATTGCCTGCTATTATCTGTTACTATTTTATCAACAGATTACTAACAAACAAAGGTCCAAAGGCCACATTCCACGCTATAAATACAGTCGTACAGGTTCTCTCTACACATCTTCACATGACGTGACATATACCCTACATTATTGATCTCATATTGAGTTTACACTCTCACACATTCGATTATTCTCTTATAATTGATGTACTTACTTGAGCGTCAGAGTGTCTTTCTTTTGTTTTGCATGTCCTACCCCTAAACAAGGTTGACTCCTCATCTGACGTGCAGAATTTGGAGTCCACATTGGTCACGCCTAGCCCACACTTGGAATTTTCAGATTTTGGTAAGAACACTAATCTTGATTACCCGAGGTGGTTATTTGGTTAACCAGCTATGACCCGACACCAAGAACCCAACTATCAATCCAAAAATGCACATCGTTACCATCCCCTACCCTCTAGCTAATATTATTCTGCACCGAGCTCCAAACAAATTTCACCCTAGCCCAAACATTTGAACCAGCCTTGTTCATATTAATAAGGGGAACGATATCCTCGCCACAACCATACTTCTATCTAACTACCTTCACCCACAAATAAGAGCTTTTAGTAAAAAGATCCTAGACAATTTTATAGGTGAAACTATAATTTACATGACGAGCCTTCCTAATTATCTACCCTTAGCATATTTAGGTTTACACACCTGCTTCCAAGACACCAAATGCATACTCCTACTATGATCAATATCTCCCTATAAAAAGTTCTTACAAACCTGATCAATCATCACATACACTTCGATGAATGAAAATAGATTGCATAGCATAGGAGGGCATTACAGTAAGCACGAATCTAGTAAGAGTTAACCTACCAGAAAAGGATAGCATTCTAACCTTCCATGAGCTAAGCCTTCTTTTCATTTTCTCATTGACACTCCTTGTGGTATATCTGGACATTGTCTCATGATGTAATTTCATTGCCAAATATTTTCCAAGGTTATTTGTACGTTGGAAAAGCATCACTAATCTGCTCACGAATATTCCATCCTACATTATTAGAGAAAAAATGAGTTTTCTAACAATTAACCTTGGCACCAGAGCTCTGACAAAAAATATCAGACGAGGTTTAATGATTTCAACTTGGTCGATGGATGCTTCAAAAAAAAAACAACCAAGTTGTTGGCAAAAGCAAGATGGGATAACTTTAGGCCCCTTCTACTCAACTTAATAGGTTTCCAAAATTTATTCTCAACTGCCATGACAATCAATTGAGACAAACACAAATAAATAGGGAGAAAGAGGGTCACCTTGACAAATCCCTCTAGCCGGCCTAAAGGAATCATGTAAAGCCTCACCATTCTAAAGGACTTTTATAGATAGAGTTAAGATACAAAACCACACCATGTTCGCAAAAGCATCTGGTTGCCCTACATAAATGGAAGTATCCTTAATAAACTCTCTTCTCAACCTATCCTAAGCCTTCTCAAAATCAATTTTAATAGTCATCTATCCTTTATAACCTTTTTTCTTTTTTAATAGAACAATAATAATATTATCCCGCCTTTGTCTCTGTCGAACAAAACTACATTGGGTTGGACCAATAAGATCATCCATCGCTTCTCTTAATCTTTGAGCAAGAACCTTAGCCAATACCTTATAAGACACATTGCAAAGACTAATGGGTCTAAATTGCTCTAGAGTGTGAGCATCATCAACTTTAGGAATCAAAGTGATCAAAATTTTATTAATGAACCTTACCTAATCAAGATTGCAACAAATACACTTAAATGTTTTCACACAACACCGGCTCAATATATTATTTACCTGTCAATATTACCTCATTGTGAATCAGTTAATGGAATTCAAGATTTTCTCGTTAAAGAAAATACGAATCCTCTTAAATTATAAACTACTATGCGCTAATGTACTTAGTTCCAAAACATAATTAGAAAACTTAAGAATCATGGGATAAACAGCTCATGTGGCATAAGGCTACGAAATTGATGAGGAACCTAATTAACTCGATTTGTATTGCGGTCACCTATGCTACATATGAGCAACAAAACAAAGAAGAAAAAGAATTTGTTATGTATGTGTGAAGGGAAAAAACTTAAGAAGGAAGAAAAGGTATGTGGATGCATGGATTAATCTAGACACACTTCCTCTCTCTTCTCTTAATTCTTCAACTCAATTGTTACCGTATCTTTGTTAGCATTATCAAATCTTAGAAACCAGAACTATTGGATCCAGTTTCAATTTCCATTCCAAAGACTTAAATAGTTTCACATCTGTTGTATCCAGTTGCAGCTTACACTTAATAATTTAGCAGTTAATGAATGCAGTTTTGAAATTTTCTTAGATCAGCTAAAATATTGCAACAAACATTTAACCAATTAACTTTTTGTGAAGATGTTTCTTGTTTGATTCTGTATTTTCGTTTCTTTTCTCCCTTGGAAATGAAAGAATATGCTTACCATCTTTGCTTGAACTCTGCTCCATGTCAATCTGATCTTGCCATGGCCACTTCATATTACAATATGACGACCACTGCTGTGGAACTGAAAATGATTATGACCTTGTACTGGCACATTGCTTCTTACATGATGAAGAATCAGCTGTAGAACAAATGTCTTGGTCAATGCTTGACATGCCAGTTTGTTTGTTATGATTTTGAAAGTTATCCTGGTTATGCCCCTCCTCTACCATACATTTTGGATTCTTCCGCTTAGGCGGTTCATTCTTGGAATCCTGAACTGGGGGCACCTTTTGATCGTTAGCTGAAATAGTAGCACATGGAGCTTTTCCCGGAATGACAACTTTTCGAGTGTCCAATTTTCCTACAGAGTTAGCGTTGTCTACAACAACTTCATCCCTTGGTTCAGAGCCTGCAGCTTTTGCAGCTGCTTCAGATTCCCACATGTTGAATATAGCTTCAGTGAGTCTTTCTATGGCCAAATCTATATCAACTATTGGCTTTGGATAATTTTGACCCAGCTCAACTTCTGTTGCTCTAAAAACACTAAGTCGTGCGTCCCAAGGATGATGGATCCACTCAGTTGAAATTCTTGCCAACTCAGGTAGCCATTGCCTCACATATTCAACTTCTGGATCAAATTTAACCCCTTGAGTCTGTCACCAAAATTAGAGATATAAGACTGGTAACTTTTATTTTGATTATTTTTCTATTCTTTTTTTTTTTGGAGGAACAAGTTATAACAACCTCAATTAAATATGCATATTGGAAAAAATATCTTTCAACTACTATAGTTCTTAGAAATATTAATCTACAGAGTTTTTTAATGGATAATAGAACTAAGAGAACCATGGATATTCAATCAGATAAATAATCAAAGAAAAATTAATATCAAAACACAAATATATTGGCATGCCCTACACTAATACATGAAACAGAACTTCAAATCATGTATGTTAGACATAATCCAAAATAGTAAAATGACACGTTGGCCATCTCATAAAGGGCACCGTACATGTGGACACCCACCATGTCAGCACTGCCATATTAATAGATGCTCATTCAGCCTCTAATTGTCAATCCGAACACAAGTGTCCAGGTTCCATGCCAGCATTACTACAGGAACGCGGACGTCAACCTTCTACAGAGCACGAACATCAACAATATTATCTCCTTATTAACAGCATATCAAATATGCAGGATATTCAAAATAAGTGCAACCACCTTATCATATAATATCCCAACAACTTGCCTACTAATTGTTACTTATCTATGAGTAACAATAAGGTACACATTATCTCCTATTTGAATTATATAACTATCCACTATTATATGTTATTATCTTATCAACAGATTATCAATAAGCAATGGCCAAAGGCCCATACTCCATGCTATAAATACAACCACACAGGTTCTCTCTAAACCATCTCAGATCATCTCATATACACTTAATTCTACAATTTAGTATCTACTCAAATATTTATTCTCTACATCATATACTGGGTTCTCACACTCAGTTATTCTTTAACAATTGATGCACTTACTTGAGCGTCGGAGTGTTTTTCTTTTGTTTTGCAGGTCCCTCCTCTGAGCAAAGCTTACTCACTTCCCGACGTTACAGAATTTGGAGTCCACTTAGGCCACGCAAGCTCACACGTGGAATTTCTAGATTTTGGTAAGAACATTTGGCGCCCACCTTGGGCCGCAGTAAAACTTACCCTACGCCCTCACACCCCAGACAAATCATCGCTACATGTCCATGGTCAGTACACGCTCCAATGTTAGACGCGACACCCCTGTCGATGCATCTAACCCCCCGCAAACTACCATGACGAATGCCGACACCTTGCAGCAACTTCAGAACCGCATAGCGGAGATGGAACGCAAATACCAGGAAGAGATCCAACAGTTGAAAGCTGACCGCGATCATCAAGAAGCCCGAGCAAGACATCTTCGGGAGGACGAACACGCTCTCACCACTAGGGATGAACAGACACAAGGCGAATCACATCCTCAACAACCCTGCAACCTCCACAACCTAACAACCCTCCAGGTATTCGCAGTTTAACACAAGGCTACCAAACAGAGAGGCATAATGCACGGTGTAACCCTCTTACGGACCGCATCAGAGAAGTCGATGTTCTGTTCGGTTAGAAACCTCTACATTTAGAGAGGTATTATGGCACCACCGACCCCGACGAACATCTAGATGTCTTCCTATCACAGGCAAATCTTTATACAAATAATGATGTCATATTATGTCGAGTGTTTCCTACCTCTCTAAAGGGGGCAGCCCTAACATGGTATTGTAGCCTTCCTGAAAGGTCCATCGACCGTTTTAATACCCTTGTCGAGAAATTCAGCTTGCAATACGCAACCAGCCGAACCCACAGGCTGACATCCACTGCACTAGCGACATTGCGCCAAGCAGATGACGAACCTCTCCGCAGGTTCATGGAACGATTTGGACAACTGACTGTTCAGATTCGTAACCTAAATCTCGAGGTTGCTCTACATTCCATGATGCTGGCCCTTTGACCTGCCAAATTCGTAGACAGTCTATGCAAGAAACCCCCTTCTAGTATGGACGAAATACGCGAAAGAGTCAAGGGCTACATTTAGATGGAAGAGATGTCGTAATTCAAAAATGAAGTACGACAGGTTGGACAGAAATGAGAGAAACATGAGATATCTAACCGATTCGACTCTCATAAGGCCGACAAAAAGCGAAAGTTGCACAGGCCTCAACTCCTCTCAAGAGCACCCAGGTTTGAGAAATATACTCCCCTGATGGTCAATCAGACCACCATCATGGATGAAGCCTTCAACACGGAGGTACAGGTGACTTTTTCAGGTCCTACAAAGTTAGGAAAAAATCCTAACAAATATTGTCGCTACCATCGTGGCACAATCCACAACACAGATTACTGTCTGACATTAAAAGATAAGATAGAAGAACTTATCCAAGCCGGACACTTATCACGGTTTGTAAAAAGACCTGATAATTTTCCACGGGAAAATAGACAGGAGGGGCGATAGGGAGATCGATCCAGAAATAGAGACAGCGACAGAAGAAGAGATGACGTAGAAGACCGAGGGAGGCAGCGACAACTGCAACCTAGACACGAACGTCAACCCCCTCGTTAGCAAGAAGAGGAGCCCACTCAACATATTCACGATGTAATCTATACCATCGCGGGTGGATTCTTATATGGAGGATCGTCTAGCCAATCTCGAAAGAGACACTTGCACGCCATACAAGATATAAACATAAACTGTGTCAACGTTCCTACATTACGAAGTCTACCTCCCATTACGTTCACCAATATAGATTTTGAGGGAATTAATCCTGTCAACTAAGATGACCCTATGGTTGTTTCTCTCATAATCGCCAATTTCAAGGTGACAAAAGTACTCATTGATCAAGGCAGCTCCGCTAATGTTCTATACCTGAAGACTTTCCAAAAGCTGGAAATCTCGTCAAGCTACATATAGCCTTATCCAGATCCATTACTTGGCTTCGTAGAGAAAGGGTAGAAACCATGGGCTATGTCGACTTAATGACCACTTTTGGTCAGGGTTCTTTATCAAGGAGCTTTACTATCAGGTACCATATTGTAGATGTTGATACCTCCTACCTTGCCCCAATAAGTAGGAAAACATTGAATGAGTTGGGGACTATCATTTCTACTCCCCACTTGAAGATGAAATTCCTTACTATGACAGGGGAAATTGTCACTGTAAAGGTAGATCAAAAGCAAGCTAGACAATGTTATGTTGAAAGCCTTAAAGTGGTACCATATCTTCCCAACAGATAGTCAGACAGACATCGTACCATTTCAGGGGGTACCACCCAGGTAATGAACATAGACAGAGAGTCTACCCCTTATACATTGACAGTGTACACAACTCGCCATGATGAAGCCTTCAACGTGGATCCACGCAATGATAATACCGACAAAGGACCAAAACCAATCGAAGAGCTAGTCAAGTTGCAACTCAGGCCCAAACCTGAATAGTGCACGCAACTTAGCAAAGAGCTTACCAATCATGAGTACAGGCACATAGCAGACGTGATCCACAAAAATGCATCTCGATTCGCTTGGCAGCCATCTGACATGTCAGGTATTGATCTTCACCTGGCTCTGGTGAGAAGATTTCCACAGAATGATGTGAGATGATCTCCATTTGCTTCAACATAGATATTGAGGACGAGCTTCTGCACTTTTGTCTCCCTCATTGGAAAGGGGACTTCATGTAGAACACTTTCCTTTGCACATCAATGACCACAAATGGTTGAGACAACTGGTGACAACCTGACATAGGGACTGTGACGCATGCACAAGGAAGCTCTAGCACCCCCAATACTATTTTGCCTCATCCTCCTCGAAAAAGAAGCATGGATGATAATAAATAGTAGAATTCATCCGCTCTCACCTGCCGATGAGAAAGAGTCCTCCTCCTAGAAGAGAAGGATCCCTCAGAAGCACCTCGTTGAGTGTCCTCTTCAGAGGAATCACCAATGGAGATCACATCACGCACAACGCCCTGCTCAAAAGAACCTCCAGAATCGCTACCCCCATACCCAAAGCAGAATCAGAAATGGGTGACTCAAACATTTTTAGAAGAAAGCTTGAGAAGAAGAATGAAGAAGGTTCAAGAAAGCAAGGACACAGGTGAAGTGGAAATGGCGAAATCCCATCTACTTAAAGGGGAAGGAAGCTCGATGGTTATTGGCGGGGTTTTGAAACATCCCCTAAAAGCCCACGTTGTGATTGACACCACTAACCCACTACCACATGATCTCTAAAAAATGTGACCACTCCCCAAGTGACACGTGTGCATAGGTAAGGGGCATGGACGACACGCTACAGTCAGCATTAATGAGGCACAAACCCCGTTTTCAAAAATCATATCAAACGGTCAGAAATTCATCATTATCAACGCCTCATCTACCTGCCAAGGTCAGATTTATCCACTAAAATCAAATAGTTTATCTTGGGACGTCCATCATTCGCAACATGGACAATATTGTCCACATTTAGGTTCATAAATCCAAACTAAAGTTTTTGGTCGACCTATGAAGTTGTCAACCTTGACATACCCTGTCGTCACTAGGGGGCTGACAATAGTCATTATACTACTATGACATCGGACATCATGCATCAATGTTCTTTCACCCTCTTTTACCCATAAATTGGCTCAGAGGCTGGGGGGCTTATGTACAGTCCAAAATAGTAAAATGACACGTGGCCATCTCATAAAGGTCACCGTACACGTGGACACCCACCACGTCAGCACTGCCATATTAATAGGTGCGCATTCAGCCTCCAATTGTCAACCCGGACACAAGTGTCCAGGTTCCATGCCAGTATTACTACAGGAATGCGGACGTCAACCTTCTACAGGAGCACGAGATCAACAATATTATCTCCTTATTAATAGTATATCAAATATTTCAGGATATTAAAAATAAGTGCAACCACCTTATCATATAATATCCCAACAACTTGTCTACTAATTGTTACTTATCTACAAGTAACAATAAGGTACACATTATCTCCTATTTGAATTATATAACTATCCACTATTATATGTTATTATCTTATCAATAGATTATCAATAAGCAATGACCCAAGGCCCATACTCCACGCTATAAATACAACCACACAGGTTCTCTCTAAACCATCTCAGATCATCTCATATACACTTGATTCTACAATTTAGTATCTACTCAAATATTTATTCTCTACATCATATACTGGGTTCTCACACTTAGTTATTCTTTAACAATTGATGTACTTACTTGAGCGTCAGAGTGTTTTTTCTTTGTTTTGCAGGTCTTTCCTCTAAGCAAAGTTTACTTACTTCCCGGCGTTACAAAATTTGGAGTCCACTTAGGCCACGCAAACTCACACGTGGAATTTCCAAATTTGGTAAGAATACTTTGATTGTCGGAGAATTATTCCTTTTAAAACTTGTAAAAAAAATATGAACGGATAAATTTACCAGGTATAAAATGAATTGAAGAAAACATGAAAAGGTAAGTCTCTTATTTTCCTACTGGCATCAGGGTAACTCAGATTGTGTCAGTTTTTGCTTCACTACACAATTAAAATCTTCTAGTTTTATGCAGTGTTACTATTACGTTTAGTATAATCAAACTCCTTAGATCTCAAAAAAAGGGCACATGAGGATAGAGGAAAGGTAAGGAAACAAGATTTTTTGCTGCATTAAAATCAAATTGTATAACAGGTAGTGATATGTTATACACGATATGATGATTAAATAAACTTAAAATATGTACAGAAATTTAAATTAATTCAACCAGGGAATATAAAATAATTACATCAGAGTTGGATATTGTTTTTGCATGAAATAGTGAAAAAAATCGTGTCGTGTCCTGGTTTTCACTAAAAAAGGGTAGGATCTATGATGCATAGTTAAAGTAGCATAGTGTTTATGTGTGATATATCTGCCGCTTTTTATGTTGTTGCTAGATATAAATCACCTCATAAATGCTATGATGACAGATTAATTCACTATGCACTTGTGTACAGAAGTTAATAAAAAAAATTCCAGAAAAGTTAAAGTGATGAAGTTTGGAAAAAAAGTACAAAGAAGGAAATAAAGCGATAATATATGGTATAGTTATAGTTATACGAAATAATTTGTGGTTTATATACATTTTTGGTCCCTAAAAGTATGACATTTTTTGGTTTTAATTCCTGTGAAAATTATATTTGTTTTTAGTCCCTATATTTAACACAAGCAATGTGGTGTTAGTCTCTTATGAGGGGCTTAGACAACATGATTTTTGTATCTTTTTTAAGGACTAGAAATGAATACAAATAAAAAAAAAGTGTCTATGTTTTTAAAAAAATGTCTATGTTTTCAAGGACCAAGTATATTTTAGCCAACAATTTATTATATATGTTGTTTTTAGTTACTCAATTATACGTATAAGTGGATCATAAATAAGCCAATGACCTCATGTTTTGTATATGTATAAAACAATGACAAGTTAAAATAAAGTCATAATTTTGAAAATGATTGAACTTTTGGTAAAGGTTGAACCTGTTCTTTGTACCTGTTCTTTTTTGAAAAATATAGACAGGGATAACAAACTTTATCCATAAGTGTATGTTGATGTGTTATACGTATAGAGAAGAACATTTAACCATTTACTTCTTGATGTTGATTGTGTAAAGTGACTGAGGGGAGGCATGTTGTTTTAGGGAAAATTTTGTAGTATGTCACTTGTTTTATTCAAAAGGTCATAGAAGATCATGATGTTAGTAGTGTGCTTTTTTCCCACTAAAAGAAAAATGTACCTTTTAATTTTGTATAACTTCATTAATGACACATAATTAAGATAATGTTGTCCATTCTTGCTTTGTAATTTGTATCATTGTGTAGAGTTATTACTTCTTTACTAGAATGTGAAAATACTTCAATTCCCTGTAGGCTGTAATTGTTATTCTTTTTTCTGTGTTGTAGTATGGAAATTGTTGTTTCTAAATTAGAAGTGAGGTAATAACCCAATACTTTTGAGCGTCCTTTGTGAACAGATTAACGATGATATCATGTGACTCAATTGGGCAGCATAATCCTTTAAAATTTTGTCCTTTCCAATTTGTTGCTAAATGCATGTTTTGTTCAGATTGCTTACATCCTTTTGTAAAATTTGCTTATTTTTGAATGACACGCTTCAAAGAAGTTATTCATGTATATGAGATGAATTTAATTGTTCATGTTTGCTCTTAAGTTGGTTACAATAGGTGTTCTAGTTCAGCAAACATGGCACATTTTCAGAACCTATCTTACTTTTGACTAGTGAATAACATTTGCTTCCATGTCTAGAATGCCCGGTTTCAGGTTTGACATTTATATCATGGAAATAGTTGTCAAACTCCTAAACTTAGGGGAGCCATTTCATGTTCTAGTGTAGCTCAAGGGGTTGATGCTTCAAAGTCCTATTTTCAAGGGCAGAGCTGGAACAGCAGTGATTCCAGATCTCAGGCTCATGAAGAAGATATGGATGTTGGATATGAAGGAAATCATTTATCACATTCTTTTGAGGGTCGTGAGCAGAATTTTCATGATGACATTATTAAACTCACCAAAGAACAGAATGATGCTGAAGATGCAGAATATGCCAGACACAGAGGTCTGTATTAAACATAAAATAAAAAGTATTAATTTGTTACTGTGTTATTGAAATACCCTAAATCTTCTACGCAGTTTGCAACTTTTTTTGTCTTTTTTCTTTCTTTTTCTTAATAGATGAACCCATAATCATGCAACACCCTTGATGGACTGGATCCAGTTTTTCAGACCTCACCTGGTTTAAATTACCATTTGGACATCAGCACACTGTAAACAGGACAAGTAATGAGGCAAATATGCTAGACTGATTATTGGGTATTTAGATTTTATAAAGTAATTATCATAATAATAATAAAAACTACGAACCCCATTGTCTAGAAGTTCCACGTTATGCGCAGGTAAGGGGAAAGGATATTGTACGCAGTCTTACCCTTGCATATGCAAAGAGGTTATATGTATAGGAACTTATATGATCAAACATATTAAAAAAAAGATGATACATGCAAGTATGATCAATGATCCATGAGCTGAAAACATACATGAATAACAAATGAAACATTATTTCACTTTTTTTTTTTTATAAAAGTGGGTGTTCAATACAAAATTTGTTTCTATAAGTTACAGCATTTCACGGCACATGAGCAAATATTAATGTATATAACTCAATTCTTAAATTAAAAATGACCCAATCAGTAAAATGTTTGTTACAAAGTTTGATGGAACTGTTTTGTCAGTAATGTTTCCATTCTTTGGAAAAGCTTTCAACTGCTTATTTTTGTACCTCCAGAGCCTTGTAGCTTCGTCGCCTATACATGTCCTCCTCTGCCAAATGTAGCATGCCTCTTATGACATTCAGATGTAAAACTGTCTGTTTTTCATCATCAATGACATGGACAAAACCCTTGTTTAGACCAAATTCAACGTGAAAATATGGGAAGTGCTTAGGTATTGAATTGCACAATCCCTTTTGACTTGTATCAATAAGTTTCTTTGCATTGTGCTGGCTCCACTCATCTTCAATTTCATCAATCGCCTGTGGTGACCCAATTTAAAGAGTTTAAAATTTTAAAATACACATAAAAACACAGATATTAAATGAAGTAATTATGGATAGAGAGAAGGAAACTTATTCAAACCATATCTAGTATGCTTTTAATGGATCTTTTATCGCACGCTGGAATACCAATACTCAAGTGAAAACTAGATAAATTGGGCGATAATAGAAATATCATTCAACAAACCTATCCTATCCATATCTATTATGCTTTTAATCATATATGACATTCCTCAAAAAACCATTAGTTGTAAGGGTGTGCAAATAAAATCATAAACTGCAATGAACGGCGTCCAAAAATAAAACCATTTAAACTAGCTTCAAAAATTAATCTAATTTCATAACTGGTTACAATAGTTCAGATCAATTGCTCAATAAACAAAGAAAGAAACTCTAAGAGATTAATTTCATATTGGCTTTAAGAACACAACACCATTATGCAATTATGAGTTGACTCTCAGAGTTGTTAAGTTGTAATGAATAAATTTACCGTGAAAATCCCTTGATTATACTGAATAAATATAGTAATTACAGCCTGAAAATCCTTCCTGATTACTAATTACACAACATGAATTTATCTTTTTGTTTACAAAAACATATCCTATTTTCTTGATTATTTTGATTTCATTGTCTGATTTTTGTTCTTGTTTTGGTGGGAAGCAAGGAGCAAAAGTTATAATCACAAAGCAAGGAAATCAAGATCATTCAATTAGATGATTATTAATTACACAGCCTGAATTTATCTTTTTGTTTACAAAAAACATATCCTAGTTTCTTGATTATTCTGATTTCTGGTTTTTGTTCTTGTTTTGATGGGCAGCAAGGAGCAAAACTTATGAACACAAAGCAAGGAAATCAAGATCATTCAATTAGATGTTTACTAATTACACAGACTGAATTTATCTTTTTGTTTACAAAAACATATCCTAGTTTCTTCATTATTTTGATTTCTGGTCTTTGTTCTTGTTTTGGTGGGCAGCAAGGAGTAAAAGTTATGAACTTAAAGCAAGAAAATCAAGATCATTCAATTAGATGATTACTCATTACACAGCCTGAATTTATCTTTTTGTTTACAAAAACATATCCAAGTTTCTTGATTATTTTGATTTCTGATTTTTGTTAGAGAGAATGAAAGGATTAGGTAAGAATGTTCCAGATATGATCATTTTACCTGTTTATAGTGCCCTTCTTAGTGAAATGCAGTCTAGGAGATTTTATCATGCTCTTATTGGGAAAAGGAAAGTGGTAGTGGCTACTAACATTGCTGAGACTTCTTTAACTATTGTTGTTGCTTTAACTATTGTTATTTTGTGGGCAGAAAGGAGCAAAAGTTATGAACACAAAGCAAGGAAATCAAGATTATTCAATTAGATGATTACTAATTACAAATTTATCTTTTTGTTTACAAAAACATATCCTAGTTTCTTGATTATTTGGATTTCATTGTCTGATTTTTTTTTTTTTTTTTTTTTTTTTTTTTTTTTTTTTTTTTTTTTTTTTTTTTTTTTTTGTGGGCAGAGCAAAAGTTATGAACACAAAGCAGAAAACAAGATCATTCAATTAGATCAATAAGTTATGTTTGATGTGGTGTTATTATTATTGGTTTCTACAACTTTATTATTATTGGTATATCATCTTAATAATTAAAAAACAATTCTTTTATCAAAATCAGACAAATAAATTATAATAAATAAAAATACTAATCATAAATCTTAAATAATAAATAATATATATATAAAGAGAGAAATGTTTTTTTATTATAATTAATGTTTTAAAAATTGGACAAAAACTATGAACCAATTAATTTCAGTCTCATGAATAGGTCTGATTTAAGAAAAAGAAGTTGATGAATCAACTTTAAGGTTTTAAGAAACCTTTAAAAGAATTTTAAAAAGATATATAGTAAAGATGAAAAATGAAAATAAAATAGTTAAAAAAAGGTTAAACATAAATCTTATATGAAATAGTATTTTTATATAAAAAAAATATAACCTAATAAGTTATTGTATTAAGCAACACCATAATTTGAGTAAAACAAATTTTTAAGTGATAAGTGTACATAGTGGCCAAAATATTTTAGCTCATGCCGAATTTTAAGTAGCGTCAAATTTTATTTTTAAGTAGTGTTAAATTTTATTTTTTAATCCTAATTAATTATATAAGTATATATAATTATTAAAAAAAAATTGTCACTCAATAACTGTAAATTTTATTTTATAGGCAGTGCCTTAGCCATTGCTGGCCAAGGAGTGGCTCCCCATTATCTACATAAAATGAAGATTGTATAGAATAATGTCATATGAGTTTAATGTTTAGTTCACAATAAATGTGTGATAAATTGGACCAATGATAAATAATTCACGTAGTTGATATTTATGTGTATTTTATCCAAAAATTGCATGAATTGTTTTAACTATTCTAATATTGTGAAGGGTAAACAAATAAGTAGGTAACAAGAAAAAAGAGGTTATTGGGGTCGTAGCAAGCCAGTTCCAACAGTTCAATTTTAGGTTCAAATTTTTAATACTTTTTTACCCTTGTTGGACCCCGGGTAGTGATCCGATTGTTAGTCACTATTTAAAGGACAAGACAAATGCATTTTAGGTATTTTTGACTAGGTTTTAGAATTACATTCTCTTTTAAGTGAGTGCATGTATGGGGAGAGTGTGAGGAGCACGACGTGAGGCAGCAAGTAGAAATTTGTTTTCTAGCTATTCAATTGCTTATTAGTTATTACAATAGGTGTACTTACATTTTAATAAATAATAATTCTAAAACAAGAAACTCTTATGGTCCAAGACTCGTAGGTATTGGTATAATTTTATAAATTCTTACTTAAACAAGCAACTCTTTAAAGTGAAAAGTAAAAATTATTTGAGTCATTACACCAAGAATGTCCCAAAACGTTAACTTTTCTCTTCAATCGCAAACTTGACAGCACAACCAACCCAAAGTTACTACAACTCGAGCAATTTTGCATACCTCATAATAAATGATTATAAATGCACAGACCACTCTTTTTAAACACAAACGTTACTCAAAAGGAAAAGCCGCAAACCAAAAAAGATTTGTATGACAATTACATGAATCCAATACCACACATACAGTAACAAGTAACAATGATGATGTGAAGCTTCTATAACTTGTCTCCTTTATCACTTGCTCGCGGCACCTTAGTTAAAATGGACGTTAGAATATCAAAGTATAGTGGAAACTGAGCCACAACATAGAAAGTCACAGGAAGACAAGTGGTTCCATAAATGGGATATAGGACCATCATGTATCTGTGACTAAGCAGAAAAAAATGGCCGGTGCAGAAAGAGACGAACATTGCAGCAATGGATACGAAAAGCAAACTCAAGCCAAGAAGAAGTTTTAGTGGCAAATCTCTGCGAAAATCTTTGGCTCACTTTCCTGAACTAAGTATGGTAAGACACATTCTTGTTGGGAAAAAGATACAAATTTCCCCTTACAGGACCTGTTATGAATGGTCTTGTACAAACAAAATACTTTATTCACAAATAATAATTATGCAAACAACACAACACAATTTTTAACATGGAAAACCTTCTCAATGTGAGAAATAAAAATCACGGGACCGATCTCGGAGTCCACCCAAATTCTTCACTATCAATAAAGTGAGATTACAAAAGGATTTCAACAACCATTACAATCAACAAACAACTTCAACAAAAGTTGTACCAAACCATCACAAGAGGTAAACATACAAAATAGGTTTTTGTACGAAATTAATTCCTACCACCAGAAATAACGAATTGACTTATTACAAGAGAGGAATACACTGACCAAAATTGAGGACAATCCAATGGTTGAACAAAGAGATAACACTTTCTCAATATCACTGCCCGAAACAAGACAGAATAGAGCAGGAATTTTGATAACCTCTATTTGCAGTTGAAACAATCCCTCTTGAAAACACTTCAATGAATAATCCGAACGGTCATTTATTAACCGTTCCTCAAAGTTTGAACGCGATCCAACGGTTAGTATGAGATAAACGTCCCTCGCAATAACGCTGCATGTTTCAGAAAATGGTTTCAGAACCAGTTGGGTTTGGAAATTTCTGGTGATGCTACAAGCCTCTATTGAAGAAACCAACCGTTAGATGTTAACATTGGTAAGTCAAAAACTTGATATAAAAGTTTCACCAAGATCTAGCGGTTAAACAAGGAGATCAAGAAGATTGAAAGATGATAGTCTCTGTCCTTCTCAACATGCAAATTTTGATGCTTTTTTTCTCCTCTCCTTTTTCTCTCTCTTGTGTATTCAAATTAACTGTCAACCTCTTAAAAGAAGTAACTTTCGATCTATTAAAAGAAGAAATCCTAATATTTCCTTATTGGGCTGGACATGGCTTGGAATTCAAGCCCAACAAATCTCCCCCTCGAGTCCAATGAGGGAGATTTCAAACATCAATCATCAAGTGAAATCCATACCGGCAACAAGTCGGCAAAATTCAAACTTCTCTCTAGGAAGTGTCTTTGTCATCATATTTGAACAATTATCATCAGTATGAACTTTCTCTAACTCCACTTCCTTAGCTTCTAGCACATCTCTTATCCAATGATATCTTATATCAATATGTTTAGACCTTTGATGAAAGGTAGAGTTCTTAGCTTGGTGTATGGCGCTTTGGCTGTCACAAAGTAACACATATTTCTTTTGAGTGACACCAAGCTCTCCCAAAAACTTCTTTATCCATAGCAACTGTTTACATGCGTCAGTTGCTGCGATGAATTCTGCCTCTGTTGTAGAAAGTGCAATACACTTTTGCAATCTTGACTGCCAAGAAACCGCACCACCGGCAAATGTAACCATATAACCTAAAGTAGACTTGCGAGTATCCACATGATCTGCCATATCAAAATCTGTGTATCCAACAAGAACTGGCTCACCAATCCCAAATCTTAGACTCAAACTGGAAGTGCCACGGAGATATCTTATCCATTTAACAACATTCCAATGCTGTTTTCCTAGATTAGAAAGGAACATGCTAATAACGCCAACTGCATGGGCTATGTTTGGTCTGGTGCAAACCATAGCATACATCAAACTCCCTACTGCTAAGGCATATGGCACCTTAGCCATATCTTCTTTCTCCTTATTACTGGAAGGGCTATGTTGAGCACTTAACTTCAAGTGGATAGCAAAAGGAGTACTAACCACTTTAGCATTGCTCATATAGAATCTATCAAGAACCTTCTTGATATATTGTTCCTGTGACAAGAACAATTTTTTCTTATTTCTATCTCAAATGATTTGAATGCCAAGAATCTTCTTTGCTGGCCCTAAATCCTTCATAGCAAAGTACTCACTCAACTGCTTCTTCAATGTGCTAATTCTAGAAGAACTTCTTCCAACAATTAACATGTCATCAACATAGAGAAACAATATGATAAAATCATCATCAAAGAATTTCTGAAAGAATACACAATGGTCAGATTTAACTTTTGGTAGCCTTGCTCCCCCATAACAAACTCAAACTTCTTATACCATTGCCTTGGTGCTTGCTTCAAGTCATAGAGACTTTTCTTCAGTTTGCAAACATAATCTTCTTTCCCTTTCACAATGAAACCCTCTGGCTGGTCCATGTAAATCTCTTCTTCTAAGTTACCATGGAGAAAAGTTGTCGTCACATCCATTTGCTCAATTTCTAAGTCTAGGCTAGCAGCTAGGCCTAGAACTACTCGAATAGATGACATTTTCACAACTGGAGAAAATATCTCATTGAAATCAATGCCTTTCTTCTGACTGAACCCCTTGACAACTAATCTTGCTTTATACATGGGCTGTGAAGTAACTTCATCTTGTTTCACCCTGTACACCCACTTGTTCTTCAAATATCTCTTTCCCTTAGGCAGTTTTACAAGATCAAAAGTGTGATTCTAATGCAATGAATGCATCTCATCTTGCATGGCTTCAATCCACTTACTCTTATGCTCATCTTCCATAACTTCTTCAAAGCATTCTGGTTCTCCTGAATCAAGCATCAACACATACTCACTTGCAGGATATTTGGTGGAAGGTGCTCGACCCCTAGTAGATCTCCTAGGAGGAGCATCAGTAGTAGTCTCTGGTAGAGGGAACTGCTCATCAACAATATCATGGTTCTCCATGGGTTGTGGAGCATCTGTGCCATCTAAATCACCTATATCATGTTCTTCCTCAACTTGTGGTGGATCACATGAAATAGGAGGTGGATCCAAGTCAATTAAATCATGATTATTCTCTGGCACTAAAATCTTTGATGTCTCTACATCCTTTATAGTCTGATCTTCCATAAACACAACATCTCTACTTCTCAAGAGTTTCTTCTCTACTGGATCATAGAACCTGTAGCCAAACTCATCAAGTCCATATCCAATAAAGACACACTGTCATGTTTTAACATCAAGTTTGGATCTCTCATCTTTGGGGATATGCACAAAAGCCTTGCGCCCAAAGACACGCAAATGATCATAGGAAACATTCCTACTAGTCCAAACTTTCTCTGGAACATCAAATTGCAATGGAACACATGGTGTGAGATTTAAAACATGAACAACAGTGCTCAAAGCCTCACCCCAAAATGACATAGGCAACTGTGAATGTGAGAGTAAGCATCTAACTCTTTCAAGCAGTGTCTTATTCATCCTCTCCGCAAGAACATTCAACTGAGGAGTCTTAGGAGACATCTTTTGATGTCGGATCTCTTGTTGTCTGCAATAATGATCAAAAGGACCTGTGTACTCTCTACCATTATCTGTTCTGATGCACTTCAACTTCTTCCCAGTCTGTCTCTCAACTGAGGCCTAAAACTGCTTAAACACATCCCACACTTGATCTTTTGTCTTCAAGGTGTAAACCCATGTCTTCCTTGAATGATCATCTATGAAAGTGACAAAATAAAGAGCACCACCAAGTGTTTTTGTCTTCATAGGACCACAAACATCAG
Organism: Glycine tomentella; assembly: GCA_007407185.1. NCBI lineage: Eukaryota > Viridiplantae > Streptophyta > Magnoliopsida > Fabales > Fabaceae > Glycine > Glycine tomentella. The sequence goes on from PYAF01004609.1 coordinate 215,165, forward strand.
AGTATACTAAATCAAGTGTAGCTGGCATTCTTGAAGGAGGAGAACTCTTGAATGCAACTCTATTTTGCTTTACTTCTAAGCAATGAGAACACTTATTCAATGATGCTTTCTTCAATCTTGAAAGCTGCTCCTTATTAGCTAAAAGAGCCAAGCCTTTCTCACTAATGTGACTAAGCCTCTTATGCCACAACTCCATTGTATCTTCATCTTCTACAACATTAATTTTCCCTGTAGAGATCCTAGCATGTGTAATATACAATGACGAGCACTTCTTGCCTCTAGCCACAATCATTGAACCTTTAGTGAGCTTCCATTGACCATCATTGAATGTGTTACAAAATCCCTCATCATCAAGTTTTCCTGTTGAAATCAAATTCAAACGAATATCAAGAATATGTTTAACATCATGCAAGACTAACCTTGTGCCATTGCTAGTCTCCAAGCACACATCTCCAACTCCAATCACATTGGTCAAGCCATCATTACCCATCTTGACAAATCCAAAATCACCAGATCTGTCAGATGTAAAGAAATCCTTGTGAGATATAGCATGAATGCTTGCTCCACTATCTATCACCCAATTGGTCTCATAACATAAAAGATTAATTCCTTCACAATCATAAACAAGGAAGAAATCTGAAGTGGTAGTAGCAACTCGATCATCTTTACCACCTTCGTCATTCTTATTATCTTTCAACTTCCCTTGTTTATTATCTTTCTTCATTTTCGACAATACTTCTTTATTTGTCCTTTCAAATCACAATAGTGACACTCAACATTGGTAAACTTATTAGACTTGTTTCTTCCTTTATCTCTATTCTTCGGACCTCGGCTTTTACTTCTCCCCCTTCTTTCAGTAACTAAGACTTCTGATTGAGAAGATGAAACTTGTGTCTTTCTTCTTATTTCTTCATTTAAGATACTACTCTTCGCCAAATCCATGTTGATTATACCATCAGGGGCTGAATTAGACAAAGACATTCTAAACATCTCCCACGAGTCCGGCAAAATACCAAGCAACCATAGCCCTTGTACTTCATCTTCAAACTTGATTCCCATTCCTGCTAGTTGAAGAATAATTCCTTGAAATTTATTTAAGTGATCAGTCATGAAGGTACCTTCTTGATACCTTAACATCATCATCTACTTAATCAAGAAGAGTTTGTTGTTTCCAGTCTTTCTTACAAATAGTTGTTCAAGCTTGTTCCACAACGTTTGTGCATTAGTCTCATCACTAATATGATTCAAAACATTATAATCCACCCACTGCCTAATATAACCACAAACCTGTCGATGAATCAACTTCCATTCTTCATCAGTTTTATTTGTTGGTTTCTCAGTACCAAAGACAGCTAAGTGATACTCCTTTACATACAGAAGATCTTCTATCTTTCTTTTCCATACATGATAATTTGAACTATTTAGTGTAGCCATTCTACTTGTATTAACCTCCATAATTAATCACAAGTCAACAGGCAAAATAATACAAGCTCTTGATACTAGTTGTTGGGAAAAAGATACCAATATTCCCTTCCAAGACCTGCTACGAATGGTCTTGCACAAGCAAAATACTTTATGCACAAATAATAATTATGCAAGCAACATAACACAATTTTTAACATGGAAAACCTTCTCAATGTGAGAAATAAAAACCACGACACCAATCTCGGAGTCCACCCAAATTCTTCACTATCAATAAAGTGAGATTACAAAAGGGTTTCAACAACCATTACAATTAACAAACAATTTCAACAAAAGTTGTACCAAACCATCACAAGAGACAAACATACAAAATAGGTTTTTGTATGAAATTAATTCCTACCACCAGAAATAATAACTAACAATTCCCAATGGTCAAATTGACTTATTGCAAGAGAGAAATACACTGACCAAATTTGAGAACAATCCAACGATTGAGAAAAGAGATAACTCTTTCTCAATATCACTGCCCGAAACAAGACAGAACAGAGTAGGAATTTCGATAACCTCTATTTGCAGTTGAAACAATCCCTCTTGAAAACACTTCAATGAATGTTTCGAATGGTCAGAATGTAGAAACTGATTTTATCAACCATTCCTCAAAGTTTGAACGCGATCCAACGGTTAGTGTGAGATAAATGTCCCTTGCAATAACACTGCATGCTTCAGAAAACGGTTTCAGAACCAGTTCGGTTTGGGAATTTCTGGTGATGCTACAAGCCTTTATTCAAGAAACCAACAGTTAGATCTTTGGTGAGTCACTAACTTGATACAAAAGTTTCACCAAGATCTAACAGTTAAACAAGGAGATCGAGAAGATTGAAGGATGACAGTTTCTGTCATTCTTAACATGCGAATTTTGATGCTTTCTTTCTCCTCTCCTTTTTCTCTCTCTTGTGTTTTCAAATTAACTGTCAACCTCTTAAAAGAAGTAACTGCTAACCTATTAAAAGAAGAAACCCTAATATTTCCTTATTGGGATGGACTTGGCTTGGGATTCGAGCCCAACAATTCTGAGTCCAGTGACAGAAGAAAAGTCTAACAAATGAAGCAATAACAAATACATCGAATGCAAGCTTGCCTTCTAAATTAGGCATACCTTCGTTGTTGGTGCCACCGGGGATGTGTTGGTTGTAGCAAAGGAAACACCAGCAACAAGTGCAGCCACAATAGCTAGAGCAAGACCCAGATGTTTCCTTCAGCCACTCACTACTTTCCTGTACAAGATCTTTGTGTGTTTCCTCAAAAATTTCCCCAGCTGTTTTGGCCTTCTTGTCGCTTCTAAAGTAAAAGTGTTGTGGCACAAGGCTCTTAATATACTGCTCAAGTGGTATCAATAATGTATGGACTATTAGAGAAAGATTATACCTTTGCAGATAACCTAATTTTGTGTCAATTCTTTAAATATATATATATATATATATATATATGTATTAATGTAATTTTGGTCATGCTCAAATGTATTAATATTATAGTGGTTTTACTTAATTTATCAAAGTTAACTAGAAAAAGATTATCATTTAATGATTTCATATTTATATTATATTTAGTCAATTTGAGTAAAAATTTCCACCATGTTGATACATCAACAAATATAAAAAGAAAACGTGGAATTAATAAGAATGTAATCAGACCTAAAGATCAACATGATAAAGTGTAAAATTAAGTCTAGAAATATATTGAGTAATAAAAAAATGTGTTTGTGTATACCTGAAACCACTTTACACCCCACATCATTTGCAAGGTAGAACCAGCTATCTGCCAAGGTTTATTGCCGCCTGGAGTATATGCTGCCAAATGCAACATGGTGTTCTCATCATCATCTACTGCCAGAATTAAGTTATTCCAAACTTTTGGTTTTGATTTCATTTTCTAACTCTCAACAACTAGAGGTTGCCTATTCATCATTGCCACGAACGACACTTGGAATTCAATCTAAAATTTCATCCACCATTTCAAATATACCATTTCTTGCTGCAACCAAAAATGTTGTCTCCTTTTTGTTAATTTTCTTCTCATCAGTAGGTTGGGCAGTTTCCTTCCCAATTGTGTCACTTGGGGTTGAAGCTTTTTTGTCATTAGCCTCTGTCTCTTTTTCTTCTTCCAACCATCCCAGTTGGCTAGTTTCACCTATCGGTGCTAAGTCAAACAAGGAAAGGTAAATGTTGCTTCTCTCTTTCATGTATGACGGACATACACTTCTTTCTTTCATATACCAATTAGAATAGCAACACTTAATGATCCAGCAAAGAAGTCATATAATGTGGCATAGTTCTTTGGATAATTCAATTTTCCAGATTCTAATTGCTTCTGCATCTTTGCCAAATTCACCTTCATTTGTTTTTTAGGGTCCAGTGGTTCTACAAGTATACCTTTGACAAAAGAAGAAAAGTATGTATGTAGTAGATACAATTTTTCCATAGGTCACTGTATTTATGATTCATCCTAATTGTAAACATGTGTAAACAAAACAAAACCTACATATATATATTTGTCCCCTGATATTACTTACACTGATACAGGATTTGCTTTCACCATGAAAATTTGCTAGCACTTCTAAAAGCCGACGGCCTAGTGGCGAGACTATGCACTGCTACGAGTGCTTGATCTAATATTAACCATGTTCCAACAAAACTGATTTTAGCCCATTATATTTTGGTCAACATCAAACAGTATTCAAGACTATAGTATTTTCAAAATGGTCAAGGGAATCTAGCTCATATGGTTGAGTAGGATGCGTAACTTATTTAAATCGCTTGACTCTGTCTTTGATTCTCATGCATAAAAAAGTTTAACCGAGGGGGTCTAGTTCAATTGATTGAGTAGAGTGTGCAAGTTGTTATAAACCCCCTGACATCTGTCTTCAATTCCTACAAACCAAAAACTAGTATTTTCATAGTGGGAGATAACCGTTAGATAAAGTCAACAACTACATTTTTTGCCGCAAACACGAGAGTATTAGGAGGGAAAATGCAGTTTAGAGCCTAAATGTTCAGAGCCAAGACATTGCAAAGAAGTCATCCAACTTTCAACTATCCAAATTCAGCATTTGACCTTCATGCATGTATGAATTGTTGTGAAAAGGTATGGACACCAAATTTATTTGTTCACTCTTTCAAATACAAATTTGTATTTTGAATCCATAAATTCAAATTTTGAATATTGGTAAGAATCTTGGATTTGCAAGTTATATATATAAAGTGAGAATTACATAGAGAACTATGCTATTGGTTAAGCGATGTCTAGAGAGACAAGTCAGATAAGTAGGGAAGCTTAAGCAAAGTGATAATGGCTACCAAAACAAGTTTGATTCTAAGATTAGTGTTGAGAGGGAACGTTGGTCTTTGGTAGTGAGGGTAGTTTGTGTTTGGATGGTGTATGATTTGAAATTGAAAAAACTACCATTGTCTTTGGAGATGGTACTTATGGATTCACATGTTGTAGTTTTATGATTTGATTTTCGTTTATTTTGTATTGCATCATACGAAAAAAAATTTTGCTTAAGCTTCTTTTTTTGTTGTAGGGTGAAAGAATCCATGCTCACGTATAGTATATAGGTTTCAAAAGGATATAAAAGATGGTTCTATTTACTCATTCCATAATATGGGAATTCCTAAAAATTCTGGGAGTTATAGTACATGTAAAAAAGATGTTAAGTTGACTTTCCAATATGAACCTAAGATGGTATTAGCTGCCAATAATACACTGCCAAAAAAATTGTATGTTGTTGGTGGAGGGTATGGCATAGATTATTTAGTGGGTATGTTCAAAATATTGCTTACTTTTTGTTGACATTGAAATTATTATTGTTATAATATAGTATTAACTCTGAATTTTGTATCTGAGATTTTTATAGGCTTGCTTACCGGTGTTGGAACTCAAAGGTACCTTTCAAACAATAAAAGGAAAACCAAAATGAAAGTCATCCAACTTGAAGCTGATGGGTAATTAGTTTCATTTTTCGAAAGATTTGTTTACTATTCTACTATTTGCAACATAACTAGAATTTCATTTTGGTTATAGGTCTAAGGTTGAGTGCACCCTCTTCAAGATTTTTGTTGATGAACTTAACTTATTTCTAGTGACTGGCGAGCCTAGAAACAAAGTTGTGTTGGTATTGTTTGGAAAAGTTAAGACTTTTCAAGGTAGTTATGTTGGTCACTTCTTTCATTTTAAAAGTTTAGTTGGATTTATGGATTTATAACTATATTGAGTTGTAAATAAAGTTGGTTTCCATGGATTCTTTGACAAACAAATTTCATGTCCATAATTGTTATAAATGTATGAAGATTATGTATAATCCCGACTTTGATAAGGCTACCAATATTAGGAAAAAGTGTTATAAACTCTCTTTATTTATGTGATTATTATTTTATTTTTTATACATTAATTGATAAAATAAATAATGCTTAACTTATTTCTTTACTTAAAGGATGTTATAAGTGATGGAGTCCCCAAGTTAGACTCTGAATTAGTTAACATGTTCTTCTGAAGTTAGTGTTACTAAATATTTTTTGGATATGGGTGCTAGGAAAACAATTGATCAGTTAAATGATGGGAAACTTGTTAGTTCAATGCTTTGTTTTCTACATTAGTTTATTTTATCTATGTTGTGTTATTAAACCGATTCAGTTAATTGATAATGATGTCGGGAATATGTGCAAAAATATTCTTATGTAATATTGGAATTGTGAAACATATCATAGATAATGAAGATTGGTGCTTCACCCCGTGCTTGTGTAATAAGTTTGTCTATCCTAATGAAAAACAATGGTTTTGTGATAAATGTAATAGGCATGTCAAAAAGATTGTTCCACAATATTTGGATGTATCCAAATTAATTAAATTAATGAATGGTCTAATATGATGTTTAACTTTGCTAAATGCTACAATTTTTTGAGTCTGATAAAATTCTAATGAATTTGTGGATTTATCCCAAGGTATCATGTTAAGGTGCATGTTGTTGATGAAACTGAATTAACTATCTTTGTGATATTAGAGTAAAATCAAAACACAGATTGAAAATGTTGATTTTGGATGATGGAAAAGTATGCAAATCCACTAAAAATGTTGTCTACTTTGTGTGTTTTTTTTTTTTTTTTCAAAATTTATATAACACTGAATTAGAAGGTACGTTTTTTTAATCTTTTTTTTTTTGTATTACACAAGGTATAAATTAGATTACAACATATCAATTGCAATATTTTCTGTGAAGTGTTAATATTTTATATATTTTTGGTTATATACCAGTCAACATGATATTTAGAAATCAATTCATGTTAGGAGTTTGTATATTTTTTTAACATTTAAAGTACCAAGAAAAAACATATACTAAAACACCCTTTTTTTGTTAAATTGAAGGTAAATGAGAAAGGAGCTATTAAGAATGTTATGAAAAGGATGCACGTTTTGAAGGGTTGAACTTCGCATAAGCCATATTGCAAATTAAAAAGCTAATGTAATATTCATTGCTTTTGATGCGAATATGTTTACGGCAAGTGCACCGATCGTTTAACAAGTAATAAAGTGTAAGTAAAGTATCGTCTCCACAGGGATTAGAAAGATTTCTAAACAATAATTATAAAGATTATGATTGAACAAGAACAGAAAAATACGCAAAAGTTGTTGAATGATTGTATTGATAAGAAGAAAAACTAAATAAAACAATAAATTTAA
>PYAF01004609.1:267964-278926 GCA_007407185.1 Glycine tomentella
AATGTATTGGGTAATCGATTACGGATTTTGGTAATCGATTATGACAGAAAGCATGTAAGCATAGCATATGATGTAATCGATTACTATCTTGGGTAATCGATTAAGACAGAAAGATGATTTTTTGTTTTAGCTTATGTAATCGATTACAGCTCATTGGTAATCGATTACAATGTTCATCAAGGCAGTTTAAAAAGTGAATTAGGATAAAATAATCGATTAACCCGATACATAATCAATTACATTGTTCTTGAAAAGTTTTCCAGAATATACAAAGAACAAAATAATCGATTCTTATCTTAAAATAATCGATTAAACCAGTAAGTAACTTACTTTTCCAAAAACCTTTTAAATTGTTTTAAAAACTTAAGCAATTTTATCAAAGCCTTGTGAACTCTTTTTCTTAACCACATAGATTCAATGAATGATATGAATGCAATGCACTTGGATCACCAGAAATGCTTTCTTCCTTTTACATTTAATCACAAATTAATCTTCAAGGCTTCATGGCATGTTGAAAGTTCAAAACCTTCCTTCTTGAATCAATTTATCCTTTGTGCTTCAAGCGGCTCCCCCTCAATTCAACAGAAGTTTGGGAACTTGTTCCTAGACCATCTTCTCTTAAACCCATTGGCACAAAATGCGTTTTCAGAAATAAACTTGATGAAAGTGGAATCATAGTAAGAAATAAAGCTAGATTGGTTGCTAAAGGCTATAACTAAGAGGAAGGCATAGACTATGAGGAAACTTTTGCTCCAGTTGCAAGATTGGAAGCAATCAGGTTATTACTTGCATATGCATGTCTCATGAATTTCAAACTTTTTCAAATGGATGTTAAAAGTGCATTTTTTAATGGATACATTGAGGATGACATATATGTTGAACAACCTCCTGGTTTTACTGATTTCAAGCATCCAAACTATGTTTATAAATTGAAAAAGGCACTTTATGGTTTGAAACAAGCTCCTAGACAATGGTATGAAAGGTTAAGCAAATTTCTGCTTGAACAATCTTTCACAAGGGGCAATGTTGATAAAACCTTGTTTATCAAAAGGCACGGCAATGATTTCCTATTGATTCAAATTTATGTGGATGATATAATTTTTGGTTTTACTAATCACTTGTTGTGTAAGAATTTTTCATCAGCTATGCAGAAAGAATTTGAGATGTCAATGATGGGTGAACTAACATTCTTCCTTGGACTTCAAGTAAAGCAATTGAAGAATGGAACCTTTCTCAATCAATCCAAGTATTGTCTTGAAATTATCAAGAAATTTGAGATGGAGGAAAGCAATGATGCTGCAACTCCCATGGCTACATCAACATATCTTGATTCAGATGAAAGTGGAAAGAAAGTTGATGAGTCTAAGTACAAAGGAATTATTGGATCTTTACTCTACTTCACAGCTAGTAGACCTGATATAATGCTCAGTGTTTGCTTATGTGCAAGATATCAAGAAAATCCCAAAGAGTCTCATCTTACTGCTATAAAAAGGATCCTCAAATATCTCAAAGCTACACCTAGAGTTGGTCTTTGGTATCCAAAAAGTGCTTCTATCAATATTATTGGTTATTCTGATTCTGATTTTGCAGGGTGCAAATTAGATAGAAAAAGCACAAGTGGCACTTGTCATCTTCTAGGAAGTTCATTAATCTCATGGCATTGCAAGAAACAATCTTGTGTTGCATTGTCTACTGCTGAAGCTGAATATATCTCAGCTGAAAGTTGTTGTGCACAAAGCTTGTGGCTAAAACAACAAATGCAAGACTATGGAGTAGAACTGAATGAAATTCCTCTGCTATGTGACAATACAAGTGCTATAAACATATCAAAGAATCCAATAATGCATTCCAGGACAAAGCATATTGAGATCACACATCATTTCCTCAAGGATCAGGTTCAAAAAGGTAACATAAAGGTAGAATTCATTGACACCAATAACTAACTTGCTGATATATTCACAAAACCATTATCAAGGGATAAATTTTATACACTAAGAAACATGTTAGGTATTCTAGATGAAAGTAACATAAACTAGCTTGTTCTATATGTGTTTTGTGTGATGAATCAAAGCCAAAATGTCACAAGTATGTATAATAATTTAGAAACTTGCATAAAAGCTGCTAAGTGCTCTGTATCTGTTAAACGTACTGGAATAATCGATTATACCACGGGTTAATCGATTAAAAGCATTAAAAATCATGTTCAGTATGAAATTTGTGCTCATGTAATCGATTACATATATATGGTAATCGATTATTCTTCACATTGCCAAATTTCAACTATTTCTGGAATAATCGATTACACATCGGGATAATCGATTACATTGATTGAAATTCTCTAAATGATTGCATGTCTCACTGGAATAATCGATTACTAAAAACTTATAATCAATTACATTCATCATTAGAAGTGAAAGTCTCTCTGGGATAATCGATTACCTTACGGGATAATCGATTACACCAAGCTCTGATTCTTGCAAGAATTCCAAATCTATAATTTAATCGATTACATTGGTATATAATCGATTACATGTCTTCTTCCACATCTGACTAACAGGCAAATAATCGATTACGTGACGGAATAATCGATTACCATGTTTGTATTTTTATTCTTGCAGTGTATGAAATAATCGATTACACTATATTGTAATTGATTATTCACGCTGTTGTTTGATTTCTGACAGTTTTTTTCTGATTTGGTAACTGCCCAATCCAATCAATCTCGTATCTAATCATTATTGATTTGTATTAACTACCTATAACAGCTATATTTTTTGAATAAACTGAACGTTGGTGCTTAATTTCATCTATAAATACATGCCTTGCATCACTATTTCCCTTTGCACCAATATCTCCATCTTCTCTTGATCCTTTTCTTTGTATCTTAGTTCTTTGCAATCTTTTGTTGTGTTCCTAAAATGTCTACTCCAAAACGTAGTAGGACTGGTAAAAGGAAAGTAGGAGAGTCCTCATCCAATCCACAGCCTCAACCACCCCCAAATAGGTTGGACATTTGGTTCAACAAAGGGGCTGATAGGATAAACTATTTGCAGTTCTTTGTATCCAAGCCTATAAGTTCACCAAAATACCTTAGTCTAGATTGGTTCACAAAGGAAGGATTTATGTTTCCTGCTTATCTAGAAAACCATGGCCTTAGGGCATTCGTAGAGATGAAGGGAACCTACTACCCTGATTTGGTAAAGGAAATCTATACCTGTATCAAAGGGTCTATGAGTGGGGAAATTAAGTCTGTTGTCAAAGGAGTTGAGATGATAATAACTCCTGAAATTTGGGAAACAGTTGCTGGGGTAATTGTGAGGGGGAGAGAAAGTTTGAAGAAAATTCTGAGGGTTATAGTAAAATAGATACCTATCAAGGTATGCTCACTAACCCTGACATACAACTTAGGAATAGGTTGGGAACTGGCCCCATGACCCCTGAGGACAGGTTGCTCCATTATATCATTACCTATGTCCTCACCCCAAGAGGAACCAACCATGCCCAAGCAACTGATAAAGACCTTCAGCTTGTGTATGGTCTGAAGCACTCTATACCCATGAATTGGGTCATTATTTTTCAGGAGATTATGTTAAAATCCAAAAGACTTGTAAACTATCATTTCCCTTACCCAATTCTTGTGTCAAGGTTTATTGATTACTTTAATATTGATGTGATGAATGAGGTAGTTGACAATACTAACTCCTCAAACAGTCTTATCCAACAGAAGTATTTAACCAAGCTTGGATTGGTTAAAACACCAGATGGATGGGTGATGGCAGGGCAACAACAACAAGTGCCCTTACAAATGCCACAACCTAATCCTGCTGATGCTGATGTTCAAGAGGACACCTTTGAAGACTCAAGGGATCCTGACCAGCCTCTCTACACTCAATTTGAATCTCTCATGCTGAGCAAGATGGATGGGCTACTCAGCATGCATCATGAATTCAAAGCTGAAAGTCGAGGAGCCTTTAGAGAAATCAATGATAGGCTAGATGCCATTGAAGCACAACTTAGGATGGATGATTCAGAAGACTTTTGAGTCTTATATTTCAATGTTATATTTTTTTTGTTTGTTTGCTTCAATTTGTAATTTCCCTCCCATATTAATGTAATATTATGATTCTGTTTTACTTTAATCCGCTGTGTCTTGCATTATTTGACTTTAAAAAGCCAAACAGGGGGAGAAAAATTGAATTATGATGAATTGTGGCATGCTCTGCGTACTCCTCTGTTTGCCCCTGTTTTTGTGAATGTTTTTAAGCAAAATTTGGTCCGCATAATTTGAGAAATTTAGGGGGAGATAACTGTTAAAAACGATTGCCTTATATTAATATATCATGTGAATGAATGTTAAGTCAATCACAGAAGCTTTTAACACTTGTTCTTGGAAAGGTATTGATTGATTTTCAGGTGTGAAAAGCTTAGATAAATACTCTGATGCTTCCTCAAATTAATCACAAGACCCAATGCTATTCAATTAAGAATTTGGCATGTTTAAAGCCAAAAAGGGGGAGATTGTTGAATTAAGGGGGAGCTACCTGAAGCACAAAGGACAAATTGATTCAAGAAGGAAGGTTTTGAACTTTCAACATGCCATGAAGCCTTGAAGATTAATTTGTGATTGAATGTAAAAGGAAGAAATTATTTATGGTGATCCAAGTGCATTGCATTCATATCATTCATTGAATTTATGTGGTTAAGAAAAAGAGCTCACAAGGCTTTGATAAAATTGCTTAAGTTTTTAAAACAATTTAAAAGGTTTTTGGAAAAATAAGTTTCCTACTGGTTTAATCGATTATCTCAACAAAAGAATCGATTATATTGTTCCTTGTATTTTCTGGAAATCTTTTCAACAACAATGTAATCAATTATGTATCGGGTTAATCGATTATTTTATCTTGATTCACCTTTTAAACTGCCTTGATGAACATTGTAATTGATTACCAATAAGCTATAATCGATTACATAAGCTAAAACTAAAAATATCTTTCTGTCTTAATCGATTACTCAAGACAGTAATCGATTACATCATATGCCTATGCTTACATGCCTTCTGTCATAATCGATTACCAAAATCCGTAATCGATTACCCAGTACATTTCATGGTTAAGAAGCTTTCTGGCTTAATCGATTACCAGAGGGAATAATCAATTACATAGTTCAAACTCATTTTATACATCTTCCTGGTTTAATCGATTACTCATCGGAATAATCGATTATTTTGTTTGTAAATCATACCCAGAAATTTGATGAACAAATTAATCGATTACATAAGCAAAATAATCGATTACAGGAGCGTATGTAATCGATTACCAACGGTTAGAAAAGTTTGTTATAAATAGAACCTTTGCTCAGCTGTTTTTCTAACTTGACCAATTCATATTCTGAGCATTCAAAGGCTTTCTAAACATTCTTTTCGTGATTCTCTGGGTTCATAGAGTTCTTGCTTTCACAAAACATTCATGGGTTGTTAATTGATGTCAAAAGTAAGAAGTTTCTTTTCAAAGCTTTAAGGAAGTAATGTTCTGAATTTGTTTTCAACTTTCAACCTGATTTAATCATTCATATGTACATCATTCATTGGATCATCAGGTGACTTCTTTCCTTAAACTTTGAAGTTGTATCTTTGTTATTCAATTTCTGTAAAGATTGGCTTATTGTAAATGAGTTTCTTGCATGATAACTAGAGATAGTGTTTCTTTAGGGGTTGCTGAGTAGTGTTCTCAGTAGGGTTGGTCTCTAAGGATCTAATAGTGTTTTAGATCTCTGAACTTTATCTAGGGTTGATAAAGAGAGGCTTGTAATATCTTGTAAGAATATTAATTTGCAATAGTGGAACTCTATTCTAGTGTTGAGTGGAAGAACTGGATGTAGCTTCATAGTGTTTGAAGTGAACCAGTATAAAATTGTAACTGATCTTTATTTTATTCTCTTCATCTCCTTATTGCTTTGGTTTGTGAATCAAATTATTTGCACAGAAAGATTTCAATTGTCTATTGATTTTCTTGACAGAGGAATTTGATTGAATATAAGATTATTGGTTTCAAAACAATTTTTAAAGTGATAAAGATCCTGTGGAAACTCTGATTATAAATTTTTTTTTTACCAAGGTTCAACCAATTCACCCTCCCTCTTGGTTGTATTGAAGTATTCCTATCATTTTCATTTCTCATTAGGACCCTTGACCAATTTCTTTTTGTCATCCAAACTATCCTTGAAATTTGTCTACATATCGGTGTACCTAGTTCTCCATTGGCGCATAGTAGCAACAGACCTATAAAGAAAGACCTTAGTAGAATGCTAACTGTTGTTAGCCCTAACATAATCCATCATCTCAGAGTCAACCTCTATAAGCAATTTATCGGTAAAGATGAACCCGAACCCTTTGATGTTGGCATTCCGTTACAAGGAAAGATCATGATAACAATGACATGATCAACCCAACGTAGGGGACCAGGATGATGTCAAATCACTATACCCCACTTTGCTTTTTATATGTAGTGTTCTGAGGAACACTTTTTTCACCTAAACATAATTCTATGTTTAAAAACATGCAATGTATAAAAACATATATATTCAAAGTAACATTGTTAAAAGCATAAGTACCTTGGTTGTGAATTGGAGGATTCAGAGAAATTAAATAAGTGGTTGGCTTCTCCACATTCTTGTTACTAACATCAATGTTAGTGATTGACTCATCAATTCTATGTGATTGCATCACATCAGCATCCCTACTTTTAGTAGTAGGCTTCTCCTTATTTGTAATCTCCTTCTCAGGAACCTCTTTATCTTTCTCTTTTTTCAAGAGAAAATTGCTTATTCACTACAACCTTAGTAGTTTTGGATTAAGGTTGATAGGTTTTGTCACTAGATTGACCAACCTCTTTAGAAACTCTCTTTCTTTTTTTTAGACTTCACTAGGTCGACGAGCGTTGGCAGTATGCTTGGATTTTGAGATTCTACCATTGAAGCCCTTATTTTCTTGAAGTTAAAGCCTTTCATGATACCTACACAAACAATAAGAAAAGGATTAGAAACAAAATTAGTTCATCAAAAATATTTTCAAGTACAATACAATACTTACTCTCTAAAGAACCCTCATCACTAGAATAAGGCAATTGGAGAATTGCCTTAATATTCATCCTTCTCAAAAACTCTGAAATTATGTTACTATCTCACCTATCCTCGGGAGACAATAATGAGCTTGCCCGAGACTTGAACCTTTGGAGAAACTCTTGCCAATAAAGAGGAAATCTCATTGTTTTTCTGTCAGTTTTGTAAAAAAAAGATTTTTGTGGTCGGGATAAATATGGTTGGGTCTAATCTTAAAGAAACGAATCTTAAAATTCTTCAAAGACAAGTTGAAAAGGGTGAATATAGACCCTTGTACACCAGTCATAGATACCCAACCAACCTTGCCATCCTCACTTGCCTTAACCCAATAAAAGTATATAAAGTTATTAACATTGGGAGTGATATTCAAATAATGGCAAAGGGTTGAGAACACCTTCATAAAGGCCCAACTATTTAGATGAAATTTCCTAGGAGCAACATTCATCTTATTCAAACTATTACATTCGAAGTTGGAAAAAGGCAAAGTTATGTCCAAATCTTTGAACATATCTTCACACATGTACATGAAGTCAAGATGGTCTTCACTAGTCGAGATTATTGAGATAAGTCAAGTTCACTCTATCTTTTATACCGATAATGGACTTTGTGTTTTGAAAAATAGAGGAATAAATTTCGACCTCACCAGTGACCTAAGTATACCCAGGAAGAGTGATAGGGGATATTCTTTTTTTCCTTTTTGACCTTTCAGGATTGGAATCACTTTTTCTTTGATCTTCTTTCCTTTCTTACTTTTTTGTTTTCTATGAGAAGACCTTATAACAGCCACCCCCTCATTACTGCCACCAACAATCTTGTCCATTTTCCAAAGTGGTTCAAAAATATCAACTTGAGAACCCACTCTATCGTAATCAACCAAGGCGACGTTAATATCAACACTAACAACAACATTAACACCAAAGGAAATTTCTAGACCTTTGATCAAGTTTAAAAATTATTCCTCATTAGAAAGAGAAAGAGAAGTAATAGAGTCAGAGAATGATTTTGACTCTTTCACTATATCTAAGATCTCTTTCTCTAACATAGATTTTCGGGGAGCAACTAGAGATGCATCCCCACTAGAGCTAGAATAAGACATTGATAAAGAAAGAGGAAGAAGATTAAACAAAGAAAACTGAGGGAAGAGGACCGTATGAAAAATGTAGGAAGATGAAGAAAACAATAGAGATGGAGATGAAGAAAACGACAAAGACACAAAGCTTTAACGCACTCAACTCAACCCTTCACTGGAAGTTCTCAAATTCATAAATCTCGAGAGCAATTTAGAAGATGAAGTTTGTGGAAGATGAAGTGAATTGAAGAGTAAAAGACCAACAAGCTTTTTATAAGGCTCAAAAACCCAATCAAAACCTTCTAACTTCTCACCACAAGTGGTGGCCTTGAGAGTTACAAACCCATCATGGAGGCACAAAAATCGAAGCACCACCTCCAAGGGTTTAACTCTGTAATGCTGTCGTTTGGGGTTTAATGCCTCATATGAAGAGATATGTTTGTTGTAAAACCATAAATGAAATGCCACATGTCACAATCAAAAGGTATCTAGATTTTCACTTCCTCAAATGAAAGGTCATGATTTTTCTTGTCTGAACACATGTATCATGTCACTTAACTGAGGTCACAACGATTGATTACACAGGTCACGCCGTTTAACCGAGGTCACAATGATTGACTATTCTAATTAAAAACCTTGCATGTATTAGGATATCTATCTCAAAGCAGGTCAGCTATAATCATTTCTATTATAACAAATCGACCTAAAAGAACAAATTGGTCATTTTTGAATTAATACCCCTAATATATTCTTGATCAATGTCAAGCTCTTTCGTGTTTTGAGACTCAGAGCTTGAAAGACTTATGTACTATACGGGACCCAATGGTAGTCGATACTAGCCAATCGACTACCATGTTCGCACGATGTCCTTAGTGGACATCATGGATGGTTACCAACTCGGTAACTATCCTCGCTTATAAAACCAAAAGAACAACAAGAAGAGGTAAGTTACATTTCATTCATTGCACACTCCCTAAATAGACATTGGCTTTAGCATCAAAGTTCCTTTTCAAATACCCCAACCAGCCATTGGAAAAGGAGCTCAAAAGCATAAGAAGGAGACTACTCATAGGTCGAACTACTAAGCGTTTGGTAAGAACATTGGTAAATTATATTTTTTTGTTGTACCATTTATAAATAATGGAATAGAAATATAAGTATGATTTTGAATTAATTGGAAAATTCGAAGAGAGGTATAGATATTCAAAATTAAAGACAATTTAAAAAAGGTATACCAAATACAAGGTAAATGGCAATAATAATAATAATAATAATATGGTTAAGAATAATTTACCTAAATTCACATGGGTATTAATAATTTATAAAGTAATTTCAGGTGTACTAATAGTTTACCTAAATTCAAATTAACATCTATTTATTATCAATAATTAAACTAATGTGAATTGCCGGTCTTAAAAAACAACCAAAGAGAATGATAAATTTTAATTTGAACATAAATAGAAATTTAGATTTAACTTATAGGATAAACTTTTTTACGTTAAATCACCTTAAATTTTAATTTGTTGGAAAGAAACTGTACTCTAATATAATTTTTCTATTTTTTTAATTATTTATGTAACTTTTTAATATACATTATATATAAAATATAAAATATAAAATACAACACATGTGGACTTTTTTTTCATAAAAGCAAGTAGGAAAAAAATTCACTTAATTTACTGGAAAATTTATTACATAGTTAAACATTTTCACGTCCTCAGTATATTAAATGTTGAGCTTAGCTTCTAGGCATGGCAACGGGGGCGGTTGGGGGCGGTTTTTGCTTATACCGCCCCCGCCCCCGCCTCTCCAAAAAAACCCCGCCCCGCACCCGAAAACCGACGGGGGTCAGAAATTTGCCCCCACCCCCACCCCCGATGGGGGTCGGTTTTCCCCGGCCCGCCCCCGCCCCCGCCCACGCCCAAGCCCACTTAAAAATTCAAGTTAAAAATTCACATAAAAAAGAGCATAAAATGAAAGGAATAAAATTGTGCAGCATCATTTTCTTCAAGTAATTCAAATTAAATGAAATATGACTTTAGAACACAATGATATATATATATATATATATATGACAACCCTGCTAGATTCATAAAAAATGCAAGCATATGTTCACAATGGAAACTTTGAAATGTTGATCAACAACCATAACATAAAAATTGACATTACTAAGTCTTAAATGTATGTAATTAAATAAAAATTCAATATCAGATGTAGGCATGTAGCATTCATTGCTAGAAAATAAAATTAGTTATACTCCTAATTCTTCAATCCATGAAACATTCATTCCTCCAAGTGGTTAACAATGCCACTTCCCATCATATCACTTGCATTATCACCTGGATAAACCATAAACCAAAATTATAATATAAAGAAGAAATTGATCATTTAAAAATTTACATTCTTATATGGCATATACCTTCATCATCTGAAGCTATCTCATTAACCAAAGTAATACTTTCTGCAAGAATTTTAGATTTCAAAATACCTATATCAAATATAACATAATGCAATAATTAGTTATCAAATTAAAAATAAATAGTCATTTAATAGCATAACTAACTTAAGTATTCAAGACATTACCATCAGTTTCAGCACTCAACAACCAACTTCTAGTGCACATCAGTGCCTCTAAAGTAGTCCAATGAAGTCGACTACGATGAGGACTTAAAATTTGGCCACCGGTACTAAAAGCAGATTCAGAAGCTACTGTTGATACAGGAATAGCTAAGATATCCTTTGCAATAGCTTGAAGTGTTGGATACTTGAGACCATTC
>PYAF01004609.1:279026-289334 GCA_007407185.1 Glycine tomentella
TTCTAGTGCACATCAGTGCCTCTAAAGTAGTCCAATGAAGTCGACTACGATGAGGACTTAAAATTTGGCCACCGGTACTAAAAGCAGATTCAGAAGCTACTGTTGATACAGGAATAGCTAAGATATCCTTTGCAATAGCTTGAAGTGTTGGATACTTGAGACCATTCGACCTCCACCACCACAAAATATTAAAATCACTCGATCTTGGTAAAACATCCTCTTCTAAATAATGATCCAACTCTGTTTTAGCATGAGAACTTTTGGCCTTTTTTTTCCTCGAAA
Source organism: Glycine tomentella (assembly GCA_007407185.1). Lineage (NCBI taxonomy): Eukaryota > Viridiplantae > Streptophyta > Magnoliopsida > Fabales > Fabaceae > Glycine > Glycine tomentella. The sequence continues at coordinate 279,309 of PYAF01004609.1, forward strand.
CATACTTATCAAATTCACATAGTTCATCACCTTCGACATTACCATCTTCAGGTAATGGAGAGTTATGAAAGGAGTCATCATTCATCTTAGATTGATAATCAGAAAGCAAGTCATAACATAACTGCCTAATTTTACTAACTTGAGCAAAACAATCATGTTCATACAATTTTTCATAATAATATTGCAACAACTCCATTTTATACCTTGGATCCAAAACAGTAGCAACTCCCATTATATCATGAATCACATCCCAATATTTATCAAATTTAATCATCATCTTTTCTGCCATTTTTTGAATGAGTTCATTAGGAGAAGAAATCCACTGCTTGATTGCCAATTTGACCTCACAAATCTTTGAAAAGTACATGTTAGCTGTTGGTTGTTTAGTGGCAGAAAATATTTCAGTTACAGCATTAAACACTTTCAACCTCCCACACACATCCTTGGCAAATTGCCACTGTGAATAACTAGGCAAACAAGTATATTGAGAGTCCCGCTGCTTCAATCGAGTAAACACAACTTCATATGATATAGCAATTTGAAGCATTTTATAAGTTGAGTTCCACCTAGTTGGACAATCTAAAACCAAGCTCTTAGTGCACGGAATCCTTAATTGTTTGGCTGTCTCCTCAAATTTTTCCTTCCTTTTTGGTGTGGCTGTCCAAAATGCTACACTATCCCTAATCTTCTCAATCCCATCTTTCACAATTTCCAACCCATCTTTTACAATCAAGTTTAATATGTGTGCACAACAACGCATATGAAGTAATGTCCCATCTCTTAATAAATTTCCTAAGTGCAACTTATCTTTAATTTTGTCAATTAGTTTGTCATTTGTGCTACAATTATCCAGAGTGATAGTGGACAACTTTGTATCAATGTTCCAATCCATCAAACACTCAACTAAAACATTACAAAGCTTTTCACTCGAGTGAGGAGCAGGAACATAAATGAACCTAAAATAATATATAAATAGTTCAACAATTTTATCATGCAATAATTCAACAATAATATAAAAAAAAAAATCAATTTTTTTAACATACCTCAAAATATGACTTTTTAAGTTCCAAGAGGCATCTATATAATGAGCAGTGACAACCATATAGCCCCTTTTTTGATTGCTTGCAGTCCACATGTCTGATGTGATGGCAATTCTTCCTTGAAGAATATCTAATAACTTCAAAGTTGTTGACCTTTCTTCTTGATAAATTCTGAATATTTCTTTTTTAATTGTGTTTCTACAAGGAACTTGAAAGACAGGTTGTAAAGCTGCTGAGTATCTTTTAAAACCAACATGATCCACAATGGAAAGTGGATACTCATGCATTATAATTGCATTTGCAAGCTCTATCCTTGCCTTATCCGCATCATAAGTTCCTGTACCTAACTCTTGCTTTCCATGGACAACCTTAGACATGAGAAATGTTTGCCCTGTACTCCCTCTCATGGAAATCTTGTACTTAACACAAATTTGTTTATGCCCCCATAGGTGCGTTGTTCCATTTTTTGATTTTCCTCCCAACAGTTTGTCGCAATAATTGCATTGGGCCTTGTCTTGTCCATTAATTTTGACCTTTTTGAAATGTTGCCAAATCTCACTTTTAAGTCTACTTGTTCCTGTTTGTGTTGTCCCCTCCAAATTATCAGCTGTGTCTTCTGCTTCATGTAGCGGAATGGATTCATTGGGTGTTGCTGAAGGGGCATGACCAGCAGATGGTGAAGGAGTATAACCAAGATCAGGAGAAGGTGAAGGAGTATAACCAGGAGCAGGAGTTGTATCTTGATGTCCACTTTCTTGATCTGCCATTTCTTTAGAAGCAGTCAAATAAGAAACAAATTAATTAACTAGAAGACTAAGAAGAGTTAATTAACTAGAAAACACCAGAATTGGAGTAGTTAGTGCTGGTCCAAGTGGCTTATCAGCAGCTTATGCACTAGCCAGGCTTGGTTATAAAAATATCACAGTTATGGAGAAACATGATACGGTTGGTGGCATGTGTGAATTAGTAGAAATTGAAGGTATATCTTGATTACCTATAGATGAATCTTATATGACTTTATATCTTATGTACAATTTCGTACTATCAACACAAATCACATGATTCAACAATTATTTTTTACTTTTCTATCACTAATTCTCATGAAAAAATTGACAAGTCAAAAGCTTAAATTGTTAAATGCAAAAGAATTGAAGGAACACTTCTGTACTTATCCTATTTGAGCATCCCCCTAATTTATTTGTCATTCACTCATTCAATGCATGTACTCTATTTAGCTAATTAATTGTTTTGCTTCCATTCTTCCAAAATAAAAGGCTTCTTAAGTCCCAATATAACTAATAACTATGTTTTTTAAGACTTCTGGTTAAGTTGTTGTTATCTATTTCTAATTTAATTTTTTTTCCAATGAACACTACATACATAAAATATATGATAGATTTGAATTAATTTTAAATTGTCTTTGAATGTTAGCATTCAATATAAATTACAATTCATGATTCAAAAATTAGCTGAGCAATGCATGATTCAAATCTCAATTTGATAACTTTGCTCTAAACTAATTTAAGTGACAATAGGTTTTGACTACATGTAGAAGAATTGAGAGAATATAGCAGCAAATTATGGATCTATTTGATCCAACTATGTTTTAGCAGTCAAAGGGTAGTAGGGTACCTTGTTGCAGCAATAGATTGAAAAGGTGCTTCAGTCCTTACGGTCTTGGATTTAAGCTTCTTGGATAAAGCTTCCAATTGATTTAAGTTCCTCTGAACAATGTAAAAAAAAGTGAATTCAAAACCAAAAATCCCATAATCATTATTTAATCAACATTTATTTCTTGTTTATTAAATTAGTGAAAATTCTAACAGCAAGCAATGCTTATCATGAATGGGAAGAAATTAAATTTTAAATATTTAAAAACAGAAATGTAAATAATACATCAAGATTCTAAGACTAATAAAAATAGTTAAGTTGATTAATTTTAATTAATAAACTGAAATTGCATTCATGGAGATCACGATACAGTGGCAAGGGAAATGATATATCAAATAGGCAACAAATGGAAGGGAAATGATATATCAAATAGGCATGGAAGTAAAGAGGCTACAGTTACAGCTACATAGAGAGAGAGAGAGAGAGTAGAAAAGCCATAACCAAAATTTGCACCCCATTCACGTAAGTTCCACTCTTATTATATTCACTTTTCTCATTATAGATGTACTACTAAATTGACACCATTTGTTTTTTGTGGGATAAAAACCATTTGAAAAGTTGAGGGCATTATTAAATTAAATTAATCCTCTTCAAATAAAATTTTCTATTTAGTTTCTAAAATGGACAGTCATATATTTACACATATCCCTCTCAATAGAGAAATTATTCATATCTTTGTGACTTTGCACCAAAATAAATAAATATTCATATAATTTGCACTACATATATGATTCCTTCAAAGTTTGTGCTTTCAGCCAAAGCAACAAAATGAACAAGATGATGGAAGCATTATTTTTAGTACATGGGAAAATAATACATCATCTAAAAAGCTTTCGTATAGTTTTGACAACAAATAAATAAATAAGCTTTTGATAGAATGTCATACATTTGGCAGTAAAACCACAAACATGGAAATTCATGAAGGTACACTCATCATATCAATAGTTCAAAAAATAGTCCAAATTCCAAAAACCAAAAAACAGTTGCTATAATGATTGACAGATCAAAGTCTGACCATGCTTTATCATTTGATCTCTAGATTACAAGAGACAAAATTCCTACATTTCTTATTTCATTCTCTTGCTTGTGTTATATGATATCTCCTCTTAAAAAATAATTTCCATATGATAAAAAAGAAAAGGAAAAAAGAGAAATAGAATTCTAGAAAATCTAACACAATAATAATAAACCAAATAGATTACCTTACGAAGTGGCACAAGATTAAAAAGTCCAAGGAAATTGACAACAAACATGAAACCCATAACTCAAACTTGTGGACTCAGGGTTCTTTGTTTCACACCTCAAAGGCTCAAATAGTACAACACTCACTTGACACTTTTTATCTCTCAACCAGAAAGGGAAGAAACCTTCAAGAACTAAAATTCATATGACAATAGTATTTATCTACTTCTTTTTCATCAATTAAAAAAACACAAAAAGACTAAGTCATTCTTCTCCTACAAGTGCTTAATTAAGGAGAAGTTTCTTCCAACAAGGCCTTACTTCACAGAGATAATAAATAAAACCATACAGAAACTCAGTAACTCACTAAGGAATCATGTAGTATAACAAAAACATGAAAACCAGTTATGCAGAGTGAAATTAAAATAGAAAAATCAAATTCTAAGGAAAAAGGTGATTGATTAAACAAACCCACAAGGGAGATTATCATTATTTGAAGCAGCAATGGCAGAAAAATCAAAATCAAAATTTCATTCATTGAATCAAACTTGAAGCTGGTGATCCAGTTCTTGTCAAAAGGTTGTTGGCCCAATCATCCAGAATAAAAAGAAAGGTAACTTTTTTCCCCTTATTTTCGGAAGGAGTCACACGTGTGGTTGAAACTTGAAAGGGATGTTGTGGAATATTTTTGGCACAAGTGATATTTCTGAATTTTTGTTCATGCTCCAATTCAATTTTAAAAAGGCAATTTCATCTAGGAAACACTAAAATCACAACGTGCTATCTCCCATCCCCACTCGTTTCCTATTTTTGTAGCAAACCAGTCCTTTCTATCATCTCTTCCACACCATTTCACAACATCACACCATTGAAGGTTACTAACTTTTTTCTATCTCTAAACCTCCCAACTGTTAAACATACTCTCTCCCATTTGACCTACGCCACTCTCCTTTCATCCCCTTTGGTCCCCCATAAAAAAAAATCCTATTAATCTTATTAATCTCTCTCACCACACATTTTGGAATCCTAAAATGAGAAAGAAAGAAGAGAGGTATAGAAGTAAGCACGAACCTGGATGACTGTCTTTGATCCAACAAATGCTTCAATCTTTTTCCAGTCACGGTCAAATCAGATACATAATGAAGGAACAAAACAATATGAGATAATGCAAAAGGATGATACTAAGGCCAAAAAAGGGAAAAACAAACAAATAGCTTGAAACAGTATAGAAGAAGAAAGAAATACCAAAGAGAGAGCAAGGGAATTGTGGTGTTGCAGGTGAGAGACAACTTAGAGAAGTTGTTTTCCAGGATGTGGCCGTCGAAAATGAGAAATGAGGGGGAGGGTTAGGGTTTTGGGATTTTATTTTTATATATATATAAGGGTAAATTAGTAATTTAATTATGGCGGGGCGGGGCCGGGGGCGGGGCCGGGGCGGATGTCACCAATACCAAACCCGACCCCGCTCCCGAAATTATAAAGCGGGGAAAACCCGAACCCGACCACGAACTCGGTCAACTCGGTTTTTCACCGTTGACATCGGACGGGTTCGGGCGGGTATCCACGGGTCCGGGCCCCATTGCCATGCCTATTAGCTTCTTTTTTTCTTTCCATTTGTTATACAAAAAAAGATGTTGGGTTTTATCCTCATACAAGGGAAGCAAACAAAAAGTCTATTCCTAAGCATTGCTTATTACTGTAAAATATTTTCTTCATATCCTGTGCAAATAAAATTTCCAACGCATAGCACTCGAGAGAGTAGTAGTCTTTTCCTCTGCCAGAGTATTTTCATCATTTGTGTAAGCCTGTCGAAACTGAGACAGAATATTTATTTTCATCATTATTATTGTTATTATTATTCTTGATAAATAATATTTTAATTGTTGTATTAATTATAAATAAATTTTGTAAGTATATGTATGGCCATGCCTTGTATGAGTACTGATATTAGTATTACTACAAATATTAGATAGAGTCACTTGAATGGTCATTTGGTCTTTTATTAAAGGTATAAACAATATGATAAAGATGGTGGTTCCAATTTTTTTAAGAAAAAAAATGAATAAATTACACTATCTATTTCCAAGGTTTTATAAAATTATATAAATCTACTATATCTTTTTAACATTTATAATAACCTCTCTTTAGAAAAGTCTGATATAATACTTTTAAATAACCAAAGGGGTTAATATAATATAAAAGAAAATGTTAGTGTATATTTTAAAATAACTTAAGGATTAATGTAGGAGACTAGGAGTAGATAAAGAACCCCCCGTCTTTGTATAATTTTAAAGGACCCTATTAAATTCACCTCTTTGGGCTTTTATTGAATTGAGAAATAGGTTTAATTAGTCCATTTTTTTTTATAGAATATCTATCTATATAGATATAGAACCCCCCTGTCTTTGTATAAATATTACTTTTAGCTTTATATTTTTTTTACCAAAAAGCTTTATATTATTACTTAAAAATGGTTTTATTTAATGGCTTAATTACTCTTTGAGTCTCTGAATTTAGACGTATATTTTTTTTAGTTCATGAATTTTGAAAAATTACTTTTTTTAGTCCTTGAATTTAAAAAAAAAATTGATCTTTAACATAATAAATTGACACTTTGTGACGGATTAAAAATTAAGACAACTAAAAATTATTACAAATGATCAATTTAATTTGTCAGAGACTAAAAAAAATGTAATTTTCAAATTTTAGAGACTAAAAATAATATTTTTAAATTTCAGGACTAAAAAAAATACATACCCAAATTCAGGATAATTAAGCGTTATTTAATTAACATACAAAAAGATTTATCCTAACACTATATGACAATAAAATAATACAGTAACGTGTAGAAAGGCAATTAATTGCTCAATGATGTAATTTAAGAAGTGGTAGATTTTAAATAAGCAATTTTTGTTGTCTGGGCCAACTGGGTTCAGTTCAAGGCCCAGACGAAGCCTACAAAAGCCGAAGTCGCTCACCGATGTAAAGTTGATGTCTTGTTGGAGATGGCATCGCCATCGGAGACTTTGGCTAAAATGCCACACTTGGCAAAAAAATAAGCCACAATGCCACGCATCCAAGAAAAATTGCCGGAATGCCACACCACATACTTCGTTGGCAATACCAGCGAAATACACTGGTTGAGTTGGCGCTACGCGATTGGCAAACCAAATTCGCTATACAGAGTAGCGAAGTATGTTCTGACCGGCACGTGTCAAATTTGCTTATAATGGTAGCAAATTACGTGGCTTTCTGACGCATCCTGCCACATGGCAGGTTCCTATTAATTCGCTGGGGGACAGTGCGAAATATTTGACATATTTTGGCACCTAAGACAGCGGCTTTAGTCCTATTTATACCCCTCCCCCCACACACACCTTGTGTTCAAAAAAACGTTGGATGTCACACGCTATACAGAATTGTGTCGTATTTATGTTCCATTTTTACATCACCTAATATATGTTGTGTTATATTGCTTTGTCATTTTTCAGCCTCAAACACTTTGGCACAATTAATTAGGTGACATATTTTACTTATGACACATGGAATTTATTCCTATTTACATTTTTTTTAAATCAGCTGTCATCTTCAATTATTTTGGTTTAGTAATCTTTAGTCCCAAAGGCGTTGTTCTGTTATTTTTTTACTTTTTTACCACAAAATGAGTAGTAGTAGAAATGGTCTAATCACCATTGTGTATTATAATGGGAGTAGATATTTTGGGCCTAATGGTCAAATATTTGAAGGAGAAAGTAAAATGTTTCGCATGCCCCAAGGATGCAGCCATCGTGATCTAATGAAGATTATTTACAAGAAGTTGAAATTACGACGCTGACAATCTGTCTCTCGATTGACTGCTAGATGTGCATTGGGCAACCTGGTGCAGTGGGTTGGTGTGGATATTGTAGATGATGACGATGTAGCGTTAGTTACAGACGCATGCACATCTGACGGAGAAAACCCCATATTCATCGAATTGTATGCGGAATTAAACTGTGGTGGACAATCAAGCAGTCAACATTGTGTCCAACCCACTGGCTCCATTGACGTTAACAGAGAGCCGCAGCCCGAAGACAGAGATGTATCCTCATCACTACCACTACCAACCCAACAAACCCAAGAAATGTATTAGAAGATAGGGATATATCGCCCACACCACCACCACTTAGTCAAGTAGTGGAGAATGAAATGGTGTCGGCCTACGACCCTTCTTGGCCTTTGGATAGTTCTGAGGACGAGGTGGATGAAGGTGTTGTTCCAAACAGTTAGTCATTAGATACCGACGTAGATGGTGATTTCAATCGTGCTTTTCATATTCCTTCTCCAGGCATTGTCGGAATGCAAGAGTAGCCTTCGGTTGCAGGTATGGATGAACATTGTTTTGTCAGTCATTAGTGTTCAAATTATTGCAGTTTTAATGAACAATGTGCTTAATGTCTCATCATATAGGAGAGGACAACGTTCCATTTTGGTCTGACATAAGACATTACACAAATATTAATTGGGCATACCCAAATCAGGAGTCTGAGGATATGCAAGGAGTGTGAATACCTAACTGCCAGATGGGTCAAGAGCTATATAAGGACCAGGTGTTTGAGAGCAAACGGGATGTTCAATTGGCAATAAAACAATATTGTATGACCGAGCATCGCACTACAGTTGTAAAAAAAAGTGATACGAAAAGGCTTATTATGGTTTGTGAAAATCATTTTGACAGTTGCCCATGGAGGATGAGGGCATATGAAAAAAAAAGGGTGGCACCGAATGGGTTGTTGGCATATGGAACAACCAACACACATGCGTTGGTTAAAATCTTTCTCAAGATCACAAGCAGCTTGACTCAAATTTCATATGTTCGTTGATCTTAGGTACTTAAAATACATTAAATTGAAGTCCAATTATTGCTAACATTTATTAATCTATTATTGTTTGACGAAATGCAGAAATGATTAGAGAGGATCCCAGTGTTAAAATTGGGTTGATTCAAGAAAGGATAGCAACAATGTTGGAATTTCATATATCATACAAGAAGGCATGGAAGGCAAAGCAAAAAGCCATTGTTCATATTTTCGGAGATTGGGATGGGTCTTATGCATTTCTGCCAAGGTGGTTGGGTTACATGTTAAATTTTTCTCCTAGGTCTGCATACAAGCTGGATTTGAACGACCATTTTACTGATGGGCAAGTCGATGGAAGTACTAAGGTGTTCAATAGAGTGTTCTAGACATTCAAACAGTGTTGCGATGCTTTCAATTATTGCAAACCAGTTATAAGTATCGACGGAACCCATTTGTATGGAAAATATCGGGGAACACTGCTCATTGCAACATCAGTTGACGGAAACAATTATGTCCTTCCAATTGCATTTGCGATAGTTTTCGCTGAGAATATCAACTGGTTGTGGTTTTTGGCACTTATTCGGATACACATTACGCAGAAAGAGGGAATTTGTCTTATTTTAGATCGACATGCCGGCATAATTTTCGCAGTAAACAATGTCGAACTGGGATGGCATCCACCAAGGGCATACCATGTTTATTGCATTTGCCATTGGGCGAGTAATTTTAATCACAAGTTCAGCAATGTCATGTTAAAGAAACAATTGAAGAAACTAGGTATGTCTGTGCATTACATGACAATGTTTTGAGATGTCGTTACTATACTCATCTTATGTGTTGTTTTTTACATCGTGTTTGTATATGCAGCTTATACAACCTCGCGCTTAGATTTCGATGCCGGATTAGAAGCATTCAAAGAATCAAGCCCTCAAATAGTAGCATGGGTTGATAATATCCCAAAGGAGAAATGGAGTATAGCTTATGATGAACAGGGAAGAAGGTTTGGTCATATGACAACCAATCTTTCAGAGTGCTTTAACAAGGTACTTAAAAAAGCCAGAAGCCTTCCAATTACGTCCCTTGTCCAGTTCACATATGTGAAAAATAAGGAACACTTCACACTTAACCAAGAGGGGGGTGAATTGGTTAGTCTTGGTAAATTAAAATTTCTTTGATGAAAATCAGAGTTTCAAATCAGAGTTTTATTGTCCTTTGGATCTTTATCACATAAACAAACAAGAATCTTTATCCAAGATTAATCCAAGACTTGTTATGCCACAAGAACACACATGCAA
>PYAF01004609.1:289434-313507 GCA_007407185.1 Glycine tomentella
ATGAACAAAATAATCGATTCTTTCAATGCTTTAATCGATTAAACCAGACTTAGTCTATTTTTCAAAATACTTAGCTTTTTCTTTAAGTTCCAAATCAATTACTTAAAGTTCTATGATGTAATGCTTTAAGATGTGTATGAATGATATGTATGCACAGCTTGGATCATCAAAATGCTTTCAATCCTTTTACATTTAATCAACACACTTCATTCTTCAAAGCTTGAACCATGTTGAAAGCCAAAACATCTAAGTCCTCTCATTGCTTGATTCTTCAAGTAATCTTCATACAGCTCCCCCTCAAATCAACAACATACGCTCGATTAGTAGCATACTTTGTCGCACATGGTCAAGAGGCCCGTGAGGAGATGGCGAGAGGTAATCATTTCTGCAAACCAGATGAGGTAGGCCCAACTGAACTTGGTCCAGCTGTACTAGACTCAGCTGTATACATGGGGTATGCTGAATATGGGACGCTGGGCTGCGGCATCGACGGTCCTGGAACCCAAGGGGGGTACTGTGATCCAGGAACAGACTGTGGTGGCCACCAGTACTGTTGGGATAGCCCCGAAGGGTACCCAGGTGCGTAGAACATGCTTGGAGGACGTGGAGGAATAGGCGGTACAACCACTGCTGTGTCTGCAACTGGCGGAGTGGAGTGGTGAAGGGGTAACCCCTCGTGACGCTCTCGTCGGTTACAGCGAACCACTAGAGGAGGGGCCTCGGTCTGACGTCGCACGGGTGGTGCTGCAGCATCTCCAGGATCTGTTAGTCTGTTTACATCACTGCATGCGGCCAGCACTCGAACTGCCTCTTGGTATATCTGACTCATGTCAAATGCCCCCTGTGCCTCAGGTGAAAGCATATGTACAACAGTCTCTGCTCGATCCGCCTGCACGTGAATAATTATTAGCGAATATGAAATGTAATCTAACCTGCAAATTACACAACTATAAGTAATATGCGTACCACATGTGCATTCAAAGCGGCTCTGTGGGTCATCCAACGACGGGTAACTGAGTAATACCACTGCATGTACTCACTGTTGGCAAATAGGTACCCATCTCTCCGCATAGGTTGGACGTTATGCAACACAAGGGCGTCTCTATCTACCCATTGGTCAATAAAGAAAGCATGGTGGTCAGTCCAATCCACGTCTGTCTTACCCGTTATGCTAATAGTCAGCAGCTCACTACAATTAATAGGATCGTCTGGAATTGGTTGGTCAAACCCAAACTGACGCATAACTCTATCCGGCTGCTGGTAGACGACAATCTCATAGCAAATAAGAGGACAGACAGTCAACCATCTCCGCGCCATGTGCACATCCGGTGGATGGACTATACCTACAAGGTCATAAGGCCTCCAACGTATGTCTCTCCTGCACATGACATCAATATGATGTCGATATCTGCGAATGTTGGTAAATACGCTCTGTCGCGTATTGTATACATTAAATCTGCAACAACAAAAACGTGGAATGACCAACATATACTCGAAATACAACAAAGATGTGGAATACTAACATACAAAATAACAATACCTGTGAGCATATATCTCGCGATGTATCACCTCCTGGTTTTCCACCGTAGGAAGGTTCGGAGAGATGGTCGGGAATCGTGTCCAAGCCCACAACTGCAACAACAAAGCACATCCACCCATCTCACGACGTGATGGACGTGTCGCCTTACACAACTCCCTATATAATGCTGCAAGAACTGCAGAGCCCCAACTGAATGTGCCTGTGCGCTCGAGGTCATCCAGATATAACAAGTAACGAGCTGGGACGAAGCTTGAAGCGGTGTCAACAAACAACATACCACCTAATATGCGCAGTATCAATGCACGAGTGTATCTCTGGCGTCCTATTTCTGTGGCTGAGTGGACCTCATAAACATCAAACTGATCCCGCAAAAAATGAAGGTTTAACAAGCCGCCGTGCAAATCACGATTAGCAGCCGGCTCAACCCCTAACAGGTCACCAATGATAGCCCAAAAGTTATGTCGTCCGTGACGACCACAAACAACATGACCATCGGTCGGCAGCCCCAACAGATGATGTACATCCTCCAGGGTGATTGTGACCTCACCCATCGTCATATGAAACGTACGTGTCTCTGGACGCCATCGCTCGACAAGCGCTGAGACAAGGTGATGATCAATCTGAAAACATAAAATTAACATAACAGTAACGTATACATTACAATACAATGAAAACAACTAATATGAAGTGAACACAACACTGAATATGTGGACCTCGTGATTGCGCAGACGTGCAACGTGATAAAAACCAGCTTGTGTAAGCCACGGGTGGATCTCCTCAGGTATAGCTGCATGGTTGTGTGTCGCGGCATGCCGAACATTAAGTACACGATCCCGCATGGTCGGATCACCCTGGGAATTCCACACATACGTGGATATATGTTTCTGCTGTAGTGTAAGGAGACTCCGTATCGATGGACCTGAATCAATGACGCTCAACGCATCCGATGGTGTCGGTGGAACATGTTGATCGTGATCCATTACTCTATCTAAATTTTTCCATGTAAAATTAAAAAACAATCCTAAACAATAAATGTGTAGTATGTCTAAAAAATTATATACATTAAATAACAAACAAATTAATATCCTAATGTAATAACATTGTCATTTTTAATTAAATATATCTAATTTTGAATATTGATCAACTATAATATATAAATAATTTGATTAATGTTACTATATACTAAATTTATTTAAATAAATTAATTTATAAAGTTTTCCATGTAAAATTTTATAATAAAATACTAAACAACAAATGTGTAGTCTATTTAAAAAATTATATACGTTAATTAACAAATAAATTAATATCCCAATGTAATAACATTGTCATTTTTTAATTAAATATATCTAATTTCGTATATTGATCAAATATAATATATAAATAATTTGATTAATGTTACTATATATTAAATTTATTTAAATAAATTAAGTTATAAAATTTTCCATGTAAAATTAAAAGACAATCCTAAACAACAAATTTATAGTCTATCTAAAAAATTATATACATTAATTAACAAACAAGTTAATATCCTAATATAATAACATTTTCATTTTTAATTAAATATATCTAATTTCGTATATTCATCAACTATAATATATAAATAATTTGATTACTTTTACTATATATCTAATATTTCTCTAAGTCCATCATATATCCTCTAACTTAATAATAACAAACTAATATTATATCCTTTAACCTAATGTTTTAAATCTCCAACATAAATAGTATTTAACAAACTAAAACTACATAAATACTAAATATATTCACAAATTAAAATACAAATTACCTAATTATAAAAAATGAAAAAAAAAAAAAAAAAAAAAAAAAAAAAAAAAAAAAAAAAAAAAAAAAAAAAAAAAAAAAAAAAAAAAAAAAAAAAAAAAAAAAAAAAAAAAAAAAAAAAAAAAAAAAAAAAAAAAAAAAAAAAAAAAAAAAAAAAAAAAAAAAAAAAAAAAAAAAAAAAAAAAAAAAAAAAAAAAAAACTAACCTGGAGGTCTGCTCAGGAAGCAAGCTGGAGTGGAGGGAGACACGAAAGTGACCAACGCACTCCACAGGCTTAACTCGCGCCCAAAACGAATTATGTAATTCGCAATTCACAACAGCGAATTACGTTCTGACATGCCAGATTTCGTAGCCAATCAGAGCGACCTCCGTACCACGTAATTCGCAAGCCATACCAGCGAATTACTTTGCAGCCAGGCGCAGCGAACTTTGACCGTGTCAGCGCCATCTTCCCCAGCCAATGGCGACACGACACATCAATCACAGAATTCGCTGTAGTGCCTGCAAAGTATGCCGCATTCCGCAAAATTTTATTGGGTGCGTGGCAGTTTGGCTTATTTTTTGGCCAGCTGTGGCATTTTGGCCACTGTTCCTCGCCATCGTCGTCGATGTCTTTTTGGGAATACACGGTGCTCCTCCTTCTACGGCCCCTCTTCGCCGTAACGTTCGTTCTCTTCTTAATATCCCTCGGTAAGACGGTGACTGATTACTGTTCCTCTTTATTTCTTTCTCTTAATTTCTCTCTTCACCATCTTGTTGATCGTTGAGTTGAAAAAAGCTCACACGTGTGGTGTGGTTGTGTTTATAGGTTGGTTTGTGGCGTGGAAACTGGTGCTGGTGCACGTGCCTCTGGTGCAAGAGGTTTTCGGCCTCAAGAAGAAACCTGTTCGAGTGAAGCCCCCAACTAGTCGCTTCTCCAAAATTTACAGCACCCTTCATGCCCAAAATTCACCCTCCACTTCGTAACTTCTCTTTCTCTCCCCCTTTTATATTTTTTTTTTCTTTTGCTTCCACCTCCATTGACAATTTTATATTATTGGATGCTTTTTTTTTTTTTTATCTTGTGTTATAAATAAAATTCCAATAAGATTTAGTTTGGTAAGTTTTAAAAAAATTGAGTGATCTCTCATGCTTTAGAATAACAATTTTGGGTATGGACTTGTGTTTTGAGGATAGAGCAAGATTAGGAGTAAGGAGCAAAAGAAGTTTATAATTGTGCAGACATATATCTGTTTATCTATTCACTTTGAATCACAGAAGGGTGGAATGGAGTGGATACTAGTTTGTAGGATGGAATGGAATGAATGCAATGCATACCAATTCAATGCAAACAATGAAATGGTGGCTTTTTTCTTTTCCGTTCCATCTCTCATTCCATTCTATTCAACTCAGAATTGGATATCCAAATTTAGCTTTATTGTAAATTCACTAAATTGTTAATCGTTGGTATCATTTTTTTCCTCTGTGAGGGAAGGAGCGGTATCTCTGTAAAAAATGCACCTTGCTTCCTATTTAATTCCAATAGGTGTTCAAAAGTTTCTATTCAGGTTTTGGGAACGACATGAGTTCTGTCTTGCAATCTGATTTTCTAAAAGGGTGGATTTGTCTTTACATAGCTTGAAGGACTAACAAATTTGAGGACAAGCTCTAGCGCAGCAGTAAAGTTGCGCCTTGACGACCGGTTTGGTCATGGATTCAAATCTAGAAACAACTTCTATGCATATGCAAGACAACAACGGTTAGGCTGCATACAATGATCCATCCCCCCTCTCTTAATAGCAAGAGCTGAGGAGTCTTCTGGCAATGGTGTATGTTAATTTTATAGCCGATTTTACCTAGTGGGATAAGGCAATTGTTATTCTATTGAAGGTATCCTTATACATGTGTATGTAGTTTGATCCTGTTAATGTTCTATTCAGTCAAATTTTTGGAACAAAGTGTAGGTATTATGTATCACTATTAATTTAATATATAGAATGATCATGGATTCTAATGGTTACTTTCTTGTCATTGCAGATAAGAGCCTTAAATTGTGAAATGTGAAGTGACATATTGGAGATGGTTAACATGGGATGTTGGACAGTAGAACAGGCAAAAAACAAAAAACACTTTGTACATAACATTAGAAAACAAAGCCATGAATGGTCCTACTGCATATTAGCTCGGTGTAACTAGATTATCAATTTCAATTTGATGATGAATCATGATTTATTTTTATGATAGTTTTTGGCCACACACACATATATATATACTGTATGCAGCGTGGTTACTTTCTTGTCATTGCAGATACGAGCCTTAAATTGTGAAATGTGAAGTGACATGTTGGAGATGGTTAACATGGGATCTTGGACAGTAGAACAGGCAGTGATTCATTGAAATAAATGAAGAAATCCCAAGTAACAGGCAACACACTTCAAAAACTGGAGATTGGGATATTATACACTTTGTACATAACATTAGAAAACAAAGCCATGAATGGTCCTACTGCATCTTAGCTGTGTAACTAGATTATCAATTTCAATTTGATGATGAATTATGATTTATTTTTATGATAGCTTTTGGCCACACTCACACCCACCCACACACATATATATACTGTATGCAGAATGGTTACTTTGAAAGACTTGAGTTGGAATTAGTTGAGTTACAAACTTGTGGGCATTTATATTTTATCTTTTTTCGTGGAAGTTAAATGATTGGCCAAATGACTTATTTTGTCCCTTATCTTATTGTTTTGGTTCATTTTGGTCCTTTATTTTTCAAAAAGTTCATATTAGTCCTTATGTTAGTTTAAAAATAAAACCGTTAATAATATTTAGAAATTGACAGTTGTTTAGCCGCCATAAAACAAAAAATTCCCAATTTGAAATCTCAAATCCTAATTCTCTTTTTCCCAATTTTGAAACTCAAATCTCAAACAATTTGGACACTTTTTCTCTGAATCTAACTCATTCAATTCAAATCTCTTATGTGATGCTCAAATCAGTAATTGAGGCAACGCAAAGAAGATCAAAGAGAATGGATGGTTTCACAAGTGAACATCTTGTTGTATGGTGTGGGGGTGGCAACATCCATGACAACAACACACAGGTGAAGGTAGTGGTGTTTGCAATAACAGGTGGAGGCAACATGAAGAAGATCAAAATGAAGATTTGGGAGGTTCGAAAACAAAAAGTTTGGAACCATGGGTGAAGGTGGTGATGTTCAAGACGCGACGTTTGTAGCGGTGACATTCGCAACGAAAACGTGTGCGATGCTGACATTTGTGACGGTAGGGGGGCAAAGTCTAAGGATCATAGGAAGTGGAAGAAAGTGACGAATGTCTTGAGGGGAATGGAGGAAGGTGCGACATTAGGATTAGGAAGTTGGGGCAAATGATGGATGGCGTTGCTGTGGAGAAGCACGTTGATTTGGCTTCTAAAGGAGGAAGAAGATAGAAACTAGGAATATGCATTTTGTGGCATTTTTTAGTTGCTGATATTCTTATGTTTCTAACGACGTTAATTTTAAGTAGATGAAAGGACCGTTTTAAATCAGATATAGAAGATAAATGACTAACGTGAAGTTTTTAAAAGATAAAGGACTAAACCAAAAAATAAGGGACCAAATAAGTCATTTGGCCTAGATGATATGGCATCATATAGTACCAATATGTAGTTGTTTGATAATGCATATGCAATCATTTAATAATGCAGGTGGAGCTTATTAGGATAGTAAGTAGTCTTGAGTGTTAGACCTTTTGAGTTTAATCATGGTCTTTATGCAAAAATAAGTTTGCTCTAAAATTGCCAAACATGTTGGCACAAATTTTGAATAACGTTTAGAACCAAATGCTTGATTCTTTGAGTAGAATGTCATTCTAAGCAACCTGCTTTAATTCTAAGCAAGGTATTAGTCATAAAAGCATGAAGAATCTTGGTCAAGGTTTATTATCATAGCTCAATGGTGGCTTACAATAATGGGAAACTTGTTTGAAGAAACATGCATTGGAAACTTGTTTCAGTGATCAAGTCAATGATAATACCTAGATTTTTTTGACACATCTTGGTCGTGAAGAAAATTTGGAGGACTGCTGGTTGTTTGGTGTGATAGAAACAATGTTTTTCCGGGTGAGGGAAATGCCTTTTTTTTATGAAAAATATCATTTTAATTTTGAAGAAAAAATTAGAGACAAAGAGAGAAAAGATAGAAACAATGAGAGGCAAGACAAGTCAAGTTGAAAGACCATGCAAAAAATCAAGAATAGTAATTATTTTGGGGGAGGTTCTCCCCTTCTATTCCTCTCTACCAAATCATACATCCCATAACTCTTATGATAAATTATTAGGTGACCTTGAATCACAATTTGGTTTATGATCTCAACTTCTGACGCAATAATTGGCTTTGCGAAACCATTGTGGATAAGCTTGGCATCCCTGAACATATCAGTTCTTCCTTAACAACTAAGGTTAGTCACTTCATATCTCACCAGTCTTGGTCGATTCCAGCAACCTTCTGTCAAATCTTCTCGAATTTTGCACAAGCAATTTTGCACACTCCCATCCCTATTCAGGTGAAACCAGATTCATTGATATGGAAACCTTCAACCAATGGCACCCTGACCCAGAAGGATGCCTATTTTTTTGTGTCCCTAGCCTCTTTGAATCCATCTCGGTGGTGGAAGACTATTTGGAACAACGCCATCCCTTCGGCCAAGTTGTTCATTCTTAGGTGGATCCTCCATCGGAAAATGTCGACCAATACTAACCTTTATTCCAGAGCTTGCATCTCCATTTTAGCTTGTAACCTTTGTCATAGAGAGCTTATGAAACTGGTAAGCATCTCTTTCTCCATTGTCCTTTCTCTTCTAAGCTTTAGCAATGGCTATCGGGTATGTTGAAGTGTCAACTTGACCTCTCTTCTTTTGGGACTCTTTTAATGTCCTTTGATAGGAGAGCTAGTCGGCAACTACATCTTGTTTCCCTTACTGGTATCATTTTGTGCTTTGGAGCATCTGGCATTGCAAGAATAATTCCCATTTCAAAAATCATTGCATTGCCACTTAGAAGATTATTCCTCTACTTTTATCTTTAATCTCTTTGTTGATTAATTTGTCTGAAGTTGTAGTGGGCAAATCCATGGAGGAATTATGCATCCTGAGATCATTCAATATTTCCAATCACCTTCCTCTGGCTCCCTTTTGAAGTACCTGAAGCACATTAGAAAAGGGGTTCAATAGTGTAAAGGATAAGACTTAATTTTTTGAAAACTATTAAAAACATTTCCCAAACAGATGTCAATGGACAAGGGTTTCGTCCAACGGGTTTAAAATTACTTTGTTTAGAAAACCAGTTCACAAAACTTGGATAAGATAGTGTAGAAAAGACTTAAATAAAAGAACAAGTTATACATAAGCAATAATGAAAACACAAAGGTTTCATACTGGTTCATCCCAACTCTTGGCTACTTCCATTTCTTCTTCAAACCTTGAAGGATTCAACTAATCAAATCTTTAATTACAACCAATTATTCTCTATGCCACTTTTGGCTACAACGAGTACTCTCTAGGTCACTCTTGGCACTACACTCAATCTCCCCCTGAGATTAAGACTATATATTCTTTGTCACTAAGCCACTCCTGGCTTTCACAAATAATATATGTTTGAAGAAAAATGTATTCTAATCACTCAAGGAGTATTTACACAATAGGCTCAGATACAATGAAACTTGCTAACTAAGCAGAGCTTAGATTCACTCATTTCGCTCAAGTTTCTTTCATCCAATGGATTGACAGTGTTACAACACTTGTTTGTTTTGTCTCGAAATATTCTCTTTGTGATTCGACAACCTTAGCACGAACAACTTCAGGCTATATATAGACTTCAGTGCTTTGATCCGTTGAGAGATCCTAGCTTTGAAGTTTGACACAAGGCCGCTACTGTGCAGAAAGAGTGAGTAGGGGCCACAAAAGCTTTGTACAATATGCGTTCAGAGAAGTACCCTCTGTCCGTGTCACTTATTGCTCAGAACTGACTTTCATTGTATAAATTAAAAGAAACGTTAACAACATAAGACAAAAACAATTAAGAATGTCAATACAAGACAATTTAAATATTCTTTTTTGTGTGCTTTGGCACAAGTTTCTTATTGAACTTATGGACGTTACTTTCTTGTGATTATTTTTAGTTCTTGAGGATCGAGTAAATGTTCCATTGCTTTTGCATTGTGAGCCAGGTGTGAAAGCACTTGTCTTCTCAGGCTGGACGTAGAAGTAGTATCGTCCAGTGACTTTTGCCTATCGTCCAGAACCTTTATGTTCATGCTTTTCTGCTTGTATCTCATAGAGATAAAATGATCTATATCTTAAGCATGAAATGTTAGTGTATAAAATTTATACTTTGTTAACATCAAAACCTTAGGAATATAATTGTTTAGTACAGTCCAATGTGACTTGGACGCAACCAGACTCAACACCTCTGTCTTGGAGGTCCAATGGAAACCTTCTTCGATGGGTTGGACTAAATGTAATTCTGATGGCACGGCTAGAGGCTAACCAGGTGAGGCAGGTTGTGGTGGCATCTTCAGGGATTATAATGGCTCCTCAAGAGGCTACTTTGGTGTTCATGTGGGCATCTCAACTGCACTGGAAGCATAATTATTGGGTGCCATTATAGTATGGAAACGACCCTGACTCGTGGATGGACTCCCCCTTTGGCTAGAATGTGAGTGATTCCATGCTTGTCATTCAAGCTTTTCCTCCCCCAACATAGTCCCCTGGAGGTTTTACAATAGATGGTTGATTTGTGATTCAAAGTTTTGCAAATATACAAAGAAGGGAACTTTCGTGCAGATCTCATGGCTAATTATATAGTTACTAATCGCCAATCTTATTGGTGCGATGATACTCCCTCCTTTTGCTCTCATTACTATACCCGAGATTTTATAGGACTGCCGCAGTATAGATTCTGTCATTGTTAGCATGGGTTTTGGCCTAGTCCCCCATGTTATTTTGTGCATTCTTAATATAATTTTGGGTTTGATTTTGGAGGAACTAGTAAAAATAAATTATTTTTTAAGGACTAAAAAATAATCACCTAAATTTGAAGGACTAAAAATATATTTAAACCTTTAATTAAATATCATTTTTACTAACTATTTGGGTTAAGATGCTTAAGTAATGTTATATAATGACATATAAATAAAATATTTGATATTTTGAATTAATTTTTATTATAGTTATTATATATCTTATCATTTATTTAATATTTTCTCAAAAAGATAAAAGTATGATTAAAATCAAAAATCAATCTAATCCAAACCACTTTAAATTAGATTGGATCATATTAGAGTAAAATTTTAAACAAAATCAATTGAATGTTAAAAATCCAAAATGATTGGATCGAATAATTTTTTTCGTTTAAAATCATAATTCAATCTAATAAGCAAATAGTTGTTACCTGCTACATTTTGGGCTTGGGTGTGGATGTAGGTGTATATATTACAAATATAAGGTAAGTGCTAATAATTATGAATGCAAGGGTGTTGATTTCATATTGAAGCAAGTGAAGTACACATGAAAGGCTACTATTACTTTTTTTACAAGTCTGTAGATTCATTTAAATAAGTTTCAAGACTTAAATTTTTTTGAGTAAGGAGACCAACGATCCTTCGACAAAATCATTTTATGGACATAGACTTAAATAGTGTTTGAATTAGAATAAATTTGGTTTGATAAACTTGATTTAACTCATGTGTCCATTTGCATTGAAATATTTTTCATTGAAGTTTTATTACGTTTAGTAAGTTGTTTATGGACAGTTTTTGTTCAGAACTAATATAAATAGTCAGTCAAATCAAGTTTTGTTAAGCTAAAAGTGTTTTTGAAGCCTCAGTAGAAATTTCAAACACCGTGTAAAAAAAAATTGTCATTCAATTACAAACCAAATACAGTATTATAAATTTCTTATCTTTTACAATAATTATTATAAAATCCACTACTGATAAATTTCTTACTATGTATAAAAATTGAACTTACTACTAATTACTACAATTCACTGCAACTCAACGATTTTTGGCTTTAACATATATTCACTTAGGTGGAACAGAATCCCTGTAAAGCGATATAATTAGAAAAATGTTTTCACTTATTTTTTTATATAAATATAACAATATTTTTATAATTAATATATATTAATAGAAACACAAGAAAGATTGAGGATACGAAGCGTTCGCTTTTCTCTTTTGGTTCTGTAATCAAGAAGAATCAACCTAGCTCAATATATCCGATCTCCAAGAATAATTTATAGAACATGTTTTCCCTTTTCATACTGTAACAGTTTTTTCCTTTTAGCAGAGACGTGTTATTTATTGACGTCGTACATAAATGCAAGCTAAATATTATGAGGTATGTTACTGCCTCAACATACCATGAAGGATATGCTACGCAGCAACCATGCTAGACAGAGTTAAAGAGTATTGCAAGCATTCTTTCAGGCTACAATTACCTCATCAATTAAAGATAATACGAGTACGGAGGTTGTTACCTGTGCAAGCATGGGCATTTTTTTTTAAAGGCAAGTACAATTGCCTTTTAAAAATGTATTTGAAAATATACACAATAATGTCAGATATTAATATCATACAACTGATCAAATATCATGATGTTAGTTCATTCAAGTTTGTAGTAAGACCAACATATGATGACCCGGAAACATTACCACAAGCCCTAGACAGCTTCCTGTTTTACCTGCCAGCCTTGATTTCCTGCATTAGAGGCAACCACAGTAAAGCAAAAATTAATTGATACATGAATTTTAGTAGCATAACCACAGAGTACCATTGAATCAAACAACAAATCAAGCTAACAAGGATAAGCTATTCAATAATACAAAGACAGACATCACTTTGGTAACAAATAAATTCTCATTTTGGTAATTGAAGTCAATGCAACAATATTAAGGTGTTTCGTTTATATATATAATGAAGCAACGACTATCATGATCTAAACAAGATGAAATTCCCACCATGCTTTCCACTTTATAATATTGCAACAATACTAAAGTTTGATACATTTGATCAAAATGTTAAGATCCCATATTCAATACCAAGAAATTATAATGGATAATCCAGTTAAAGCAATAAAAAAATTAATAATTGAAGTCAATCAAAATTTTAACTATTGTAAATATACCACACAATTATTGGGAAATATAAGATCAATATTATCAATAAATCAACTTGCAAGACTATACCAGGAATCGAATTACCTAGAACTTAGTCAGAAGTCAGAACTATCCCTCCATAAGGAGTGCATTCAACTTAAATTTGAGACACTTCAATAAAAGGCATAGAGATAAATAATCCATTTCTTGAATACAAACTTTGTCAATAAAGCACCAATAGCTGCTTAGCTGCTGCTATCATTGGATTAGTGAGAAAATTCAATCAGATATATTAGCATACCTGTACAAGTATTTAACTGCATTCTGCTGCATAACTACTTTGAAAAATAGCATGCCTCAACTGCCTTAAGTTTACTGCTGTCCATGCTGCCATCACGTTCCTTGCAATCAGCATCATGCAAATCACTTTCAGCAGGCTGTATGATCTTACCAAATAGCAGAATTGAACCAGAAGCAACTTTGGTGTCACAGTTCCGGGTCCCAGTAAACTCTGTGGCAAAGGAATGAAAACTACTCTGGCTATGTGGTGACAAGTCATCCGATTGAGAACTGCTCATGTTTAGCTCTGTTGTCACAGTTCCCAAACTTTGCACTGGATTGTTCCCAAATGAACCACTACCCATATCCTGATAAGAGTTACCATTTAAAAAGTTGGAAAAACTCGATGGAGAAAATAGATCATGCCTGGCTCCCTGCATGCCAGCAGGAAAAGTATCATAACTCAACAATGATTTATCCATGTGTCCCACTGTCGAGTTAGGGAACCCTGTCATGTGTCCCATTGCCAAGTTACGGAACCCTGTCATAGGAAAGAAGGGGTCTCCCTCCCTATTACTTAACAGCCCAGAACCCTGGTCAGATCTAAGCCTGTTGTTAGGGGAAAATACTGTATGAAGTGTAAATGGAGGGGAAACAAGTTCAACCTCCCAAGGACTGACTCGCTTTGCATTCTGCAAGACTTCAGGTTCATCCCAATTAACCTTCAGTATTGAGATCATAAGAAATGGTAAGAAGCCTGGGGCCATTTGAGATAGATAAGAAATTATAAAACTAAATCTTCTAAGATAAAGGTTTCTTATCAACTAAAAGAGTATGCTGTCATAAATAACATAATACTAGAATCCATATCCATTGATACAAAATTACAGGAAAGAAAGAACTTTATTAATCAACATCAATATCAATAGTACCTTTAACCCAAGTTAATTGGGGTCGGTGGTAAATGAACCCAATGATAGATACGAGGAAGTTGAAAAAAAAAAAAGGTAAAACAAAAAGAAGGATGAAAGAAGAAGGGGAAAAAAGAAGAGGAAAATAACTAAAAAGGGATCGTCTGGAACATAGAGATAATAACTGGTCTAACCCTCCACCAAGCTTATACCTTTTCTCCATTCCGTCCTAAGACACCTTCCGCCAATCTATATCTCACTCTATTAAGTCTTGTTTAATTACCTTTTCCCAGGTAAGTTTCTGTATACATCTACCTCTCTTTGTGTCGAGCTCTTGGTAACAGACTATTGTTCTTACGGGAGCATCCAGGGGTCGTTTCATTACTTGCCTAAACAACCTCAATCTATACTCCCTCATCTTTTCACTCACCGGTACTACTAATACCTTCTGATGCCCATGAAAGAACTTTATTAATAAAGGGAGATAATTGCTATCTGTATTTTGAAAAGAAATAAACCTACCCATGAAACAAAACATTATCACCCCACAGAAGCAGTGCTCAATTATATTGACTTCTAATGTCCAATACATGGTATCCACAGGATAGGTACAATTATACTAATACTAAAATTATTTCTTTACATTGGAATCTTGTGAATTAATCCTGAGTAGAACATTTGGACACAAACACAGAAATTAGAGAAGCAACAAGACAACCTATCAATTCGAACGTGGAAATGTTACACTTACCCAAAGCCAGAGCCAACAGTAAAAACACAGATATAATTTTATATCTTTTAAACTTAAAATACTGCAAGTCTGCCATTTTCTCAGCTCAATCTCTTTATGAATATGAGGTAAATATAAACTAACCAAACATTCTCTAATATTTTAATGCCCCCCAAAAATTCACATCACTCTTCCATTCTCTCTTTTCATTAGTACAGAAGGGCATATATTTTCTGCATTGCCCATATGCTAAAAACTATCCTCTTGTAGCCACAAAGCACTATTATTCAGAATCCATCACAAGATAAGGTGTACTTCCCTTACCCTCTGTAATTATTCCCATATGCATTGGGCATGAGACTAATCCCAATGGGCAGGGCACAAAGCAACACAGTTATGACTTAACCCTCTCCATCTTTTAAAAAAAATATAAGTCCATCCCAAACCATAAGTTATCAAGATTCATAATCCAGATACACTAGCATTGTACTAGTTGATTAATAAAAACTTTAGTCATATATTAACCAGTTCCAAGGAAACATTAAAATACTTTATTAATTATTTTTAATGCTAAAATTAATTGATATAATTATTGTATTTTTTTTATACTAATAAACGCATCCTTTCCTAACAAAAAAACTTTCTAATGCAAAACTATAAGAGCACTTGTTAGCATTTGGACAAACTATAAGAGCACCATGCATCCTGCAATCCTTCTTTCTGCAGAAGAATACCTTTGTTTGGATCAACTTCTAACTTATGGAAACTTTTTAAATGAGATAAATATTTCATTCCTAAGTTACAATACAAGTTTAAAGGTGTACATTCATAAGTTAGCTTACATGAGAAAACGTTCAAGTACACCAGTTAATTTTAACTTACACAGACATTTAATTCACGTTTATTTCCTTGATTGATTTTATTTCCTTCTCCAACAAGTCTATATACAAATTGCCTCAAAGACCATGCAATTCCTCAATCACACAATACGATGCAAACAAAAAATACCTGAAGCATGCGCCAAGGTCCATTCTCAGACGCACATGCAGAAGAAACCGTCCCTTGAAACCACGTCATTCTAGAAGAATCCTCAGTCTCCATAGCAATCTTCACTCTCATTCCAGCAACCCACGCGCACTTCATCGATTCCTCCACAACCTCAGCACTCACCACAAAATCCGCAAAACCGGCCCTCGGATAATACACCACCTCGAACGGAGCGTTTCGCGCGGCGGACTCCGCAGCGGCCGCCACGGCCTCCGCGGTCACTCTCCCCGTCGCGGACCGCGAAAACCCCTCCCGTTCCGCAGGTGGTGGAGTCTCGATCGCGGCGGCAAACCGAGCCACTCGGCGGATTCCGACGGAGACGCTGCCGTCGGAGTCCTTGACGAAGACGACGGTGTCGCCGGCGATGAGCTTCTTGTGGTTGACGAACTTGCTCCAGCCGGTGGTGAAGAGGTGGCGGCGCGGCGTGCCGCGGTAGATGTGGCGGAAGCGCCACTCGACGCCGTGGACGTCGGAGACGGAGAGGAGCTGGACGGGCGGATCGGCGCGGAAGTCGAGCGGAGGAAAACACGAGTCGGCGCAGAAGCGCGGCACGGAGAAGCCGCCGCCGTTGTTGGCGTCGGAGGGAGTCAGGATCTTCGAGAACGAAACGACGCCGTTCTCGCGGTCCTTCTCGTCGTCGTTTCGAGCCTCCGTGGTGTCGTTTTGGAAAGGTTGTTGCGAGAGGGGAGTGAGGAGGAACTTAGCGAAGACCTCGTCGGAGAAAGGATCGGCGAGGAAATCGAGGGAGGACACGTGGCAGGGGACGAAGGGAAGAGAGCGGAGGAGAGGGTTGAGGTAATGCGAGGGAGAGGCGTGCTCCATGTGGCCCTGGGGAAAGTAGTAAACCCTAGAATGGAGCTTGGGGAGTTGCACGGCAGCGCCGGCGCATGCCCGCCAGATTTTGGGGTCGACGCGGCGGGGCTGCGGCGGAGACATGACGGAGAATTGGATTGAGATTGAGATTGAATTTGAAGTAAATAGAAAGAGGAGTTTGACTAGGGTTTAGTGTATTTTTAAGACATGAGATGAGAATGGGAATGTGCAAGTGAGAGGGAAGAGTGGCAGTGAGAGAGTGGCACTGCCAATGGGGGTATTATGGCAGTTGTTTGTTTGTTGTGTCTGATCGAATTTGCTTGCCAACGATTCGGTAGTCGGTGCTCTTCTGTTATGTTTTCAACTTTTCAAAAAAAAAAAAACACTTGAATAATAATCTTATAAGTTAAACGACACTCAAGATGTAAACAGAATACGTTCTGTTTTTTTATCTTATTCTGTTATCATTTTCAATCTATTGTTATATTTATCTTTATTTCTAATTTGAATCTATTAATAAATTATAATTATAAATAAATTCAAATTTAAAAATAGAGATAAAATTAAGTAGTAGATTGAAAATGATAAATTGTTAAAATGATCAAATTTATATCTATATATCTACGGTTTATGTATTTGAAAACCATTTAAAGAAAAAAGTTTTAACAAGTGTCATGCTTAAAGGTCAGTACAATATTAAGACCATGCAAATTTTCAAAAGTTTTTATTATTTAATTTTATATTGAGGGGCAGAGGGAGAATTTTACTTTGAGGGGTTGTAACATTTTTTGTTACTTGATACATGATTAAGCGATTTTAATTAAAGAATTGTGTTCACTAGTATTTTTAGCACATTGATTAAGGAATTAAGAAGAAAAAATATATATTATGGTGATCATAAGACAGTACCAAAAAAATCATAAATAATATAATTTATGTATTTCAATAAAATATTTTTATTTTAAGTTTCTTAATATTTCTACTTTATTTTAAGCTTTCTCTGACACTTGTTAGCATTTTTCTTAATTAAATTTAAGAGAATTTTTAAATTTATTTTATATTAATGAAAAATGTATTAGAAATGAATGTCTCATGATTGTGGGTTGTGGGTTTGGGTTGTGTTTGGGCTTTTATTTTGGGCCTTAAGAATAATTAAGAGGGGTGGTCTTTATACACCTATTGAATATCTAATACACCCATCCATGAACAGTGAAAGTCTGAAAATGCCCTTCATTATATAGTTGAAGCACTGTCGATTATTGTATTTTCTTCTCTCACGTGGTCGTCTACTGTGGTGCGATTTTCCCTCCTGTTTGGTGCCTTTCTCAGGCGTTGTCATTTGGTTCAGTTGCGGCGCATTTGGTGGTGGTCGTTGGTCACTGAGGCGTCGTGGTGGTCAAGTGGTGGTTTATTCCGACGTCCACCGTGAGTGTTTCTTTGTCCTTGTGAGTTTACGGATTTTAGGTTGTACGGATTGAGTAATCCGTATGGTGTTCACGAATTAACCAATCCGTAAGCACCATATGGATTACCTAATCCGTATAGTGTTCATGGATTACTAATCCGTATGCACCATACGGATTGAGTAATCCGTTTGGTGCTTACGGATTGGTTAATCCGTGAACACCATACGGATTGCCTAATTCGTATATAAGTTTTTTGAAAAATTTCAGTGCAATTAGATTTAATTTTTAATTATATATTTTAGAATGTTAAATAGTTAGTTGTTAGTGAGTTATGTTTTATATTTTAGCCATTATAAAACATAGGAGCTTTATAATATTATTGTTGTGTAGGAGCGCTATACTAGTTTAGTCATTTAGGTGAGTTAGTGGTAATTTAGTGGATGGATATTGATGGATTGTGTTACAGTCTAGAGTTTTTTATAGTCAATTTGCAATCCTAAATCTAACATGAACTTAATGCTAGTTTAGTCATTTAGGTGAGTAGTCTCTACAAGTTTTGGTAGGATAGAAATTGGCAAACCGATGGTTACCAACAACATAGCAATCAAACCCACGTCCTATTCAGCAAATTGAATGTTGATAATTTGATATTCTTTTCCCCTTTCAATCAACAAGTGAGTTTCAACACTTTAAATAATGTGCTTGGGTCTTGCATATGTATGTGTAAGATTTTGCTCACATGCATAGTTTGTGTAATAATATTGTAAAACAACATTGAACTTAATGCTAGTTTAGTCATTTAGGTGAGTAGTCCCTACAGGTTTTGGTATGATAGAAATTGGCAAACCGATGGTGACCAACAACATAGCAATCAAACCCACGTCCTATGCATCAATTTGAATGTTGATAATTTGATATTCTTTTCCCCTTTCAATCAACAAGTGGGATCCAACACGGTAATTTATGTCCTTCGGTCTTGCTCACAGACATATATTAATTGTGTATGTGTAACAATTTGCTGACATGCATAGTTTGTTAATAATATCGTAAAACATCATTGAAGGCTGAATACCTAAAGTAGTTTAAGTAAGTAATATGTAATAGGTAAGTTGATGAGAAAGTTAATATTTTGAGAATTTGGATATTTGGATATTTGGATTGGTTGCTCTGATATATTTGTTGTTAGACTAACAAGTTAGCTAATGGTACCACAGGTTATGGCTAAAACAAGAGGTTTGCGTCGCAATTTAGGGCGAGTTGGAGATAGAGGTATTCGTAGAGACAGTGGGAATGAAGAGCCAGTAGCTGAACGTTGAAGGCCTACCGCATCAGCTAGAAGACAACGGGTAGGGGCAGTTGTAGATGAGGAGCCACCGTCTGCGGACTGACATGCAGGAGCTGTTATTGACAAAATGCCTGCTGTTCAAGACCACTGTGTGGAGGATGATATTCCTGGGATGGATCATGTAGGTGATCAAGTTTAATCCTTCCTAGGTGGTCCAGAGGACTGTTCAGTGTTAACGGAGTACGCTGAACATGTGGCTCTTCGAGTGTGGGAATGACAGGTAGTTATCTTTGTTATTTACAAATGTATTAAAGTTAATTTTGGTCGCATTGGCTGTGATTGATATAATATGTTTGCAGGAACAAGCTGAGTTAAAATAGGCCTCCCACGGAAGAAAAGTGCACAAATTTGGGCGGCCTGCACCAGAGATTGAAGGATCGGTTGTTGGTACTGGGTTAGCTCCTTTGATTTACTGCTCCGTTGAGAACGGAGACATGGGATTGCTTTCGGCTTTCATGGAGAGATGACACTCTGAGACAAGCAGCTTTCATTTACTCATCAGGGAGTTAAGTATCACTTTGGATGATGTGGCGTCCCTGTTGCATGTACCCATCGTAGGAGATTTCTTATTGTTTGAGATGATTGATGTTGGTCAGGCCATACATATGGTTGTTGAATTGCTTGAAGTATCTGCAGACGAGGCTGGATCGGAGATTGAGCAATGCCATAGGGCATATGTGCGTTTGTCTTGGCTGCGAGATTTATATGCTGTGAAGGTTGAGTCAATAAAGTGGATTCCAACGGCCAGAGCGTACTTGTTTCATTTGGTTGGGTGCACTCTCTTTGCCAACAAGAGTGTCACACATATCGGTATGGTATTCTTGGAAGCATTTCGCGATCTGGACCGTTCAGGTGGATATGCTTGGGGTGCGGCTGCTCTAGTTCATATGTATTCTAATCTGAACTACGCATGTCAGCATCACGACAAACATCTTGTAGGTTATGTGATGTTGTTGCAGGTAATTTCTTTCGCTGGTCATATCATTATCCATCCACTTATATTTGTTAAAACTTGTATACTAACGCATTGTATATTAATTTGCAGTGTTGGATTTATGAGCATTTCCCATCAATTCGAAATGTCACTGCAGCTCTTAACTACCAGGAGAGGCAGCCACGAGCATGTCGCTGAAGGGTTGAGAAGGCATTACCGCTCAACACCTATCGTAGGAGACTGGATAGGTTGGTCATAGACGATGTGTGTTGGACTCCATACACCGATCATCATGCCCATCGAGAGTTTGACATAATATCATTGTTCTCTGGGTATATTCGATGTGGACCGGTAGTGGTAAGACATTTACCAGAGAGGGTAGCGAGACAGTTTGGATATGTTCAGTGTATTCCTGAAATCCATATCACTCAAGTGCCCTCGACCGAGGAAGTCGATGAACGATGGATGCAGTTTGGTGATCATCTAGCCTCGACCACAGAGGAGGTTACCTATCCCAGTCAGGTGGTCCCTGGGTATATTGAGTGGTTTTATCGCGTCTCACCCTTTTATGACACCCTCACAGATAGATGACCCTGTTAAACACCCTCTGACTCAGGGTTCATTTGTTGCAGATCCTCTAAGTCAACATACTGATGACCCCGCACTAGTTCCAGCTTCATCTCAGGAGCCTAGACATGTTGTGGTATGAAACTTTCTTTAAAGTTTGTGTTCAATTGCATTTATTTAGAGTAATAAACCAACTATGATTGCGTATAATGTTGCGATAATTGTTTCAGGGAAAATGCGAATTGCTAGCAGAAGGATTACAAGAAATGCTGGACATGTGCATGGTCACTGCTGGAACCGATGCCTATGTCGCAGTTGAATGCCTTCTGCGTATAGCACGTTCTGTCACAGACGAAGGATGTGTCTATGTGCGGCACAGACGGACAAGACAGAGGACAGAGAGACATGATGGTGGAGAAGGCGACATGTGATTGTTCTTTGCATATTGTGACTTTATAACTTTTATGCATTGAAATTAAGTTTACTCAACACATTTTCATGGAAATACTACGTTATTGGATTAATCAAAGGCGACATGTGTTATGTTACAAAATAGAAGCCTGTTAGTTGTCGTGTTACCCAAATCTAGGTTATTCAGTTAACAATTTTAAAAAATTTAAAGATTTACTAACCTGTTAGTTGTCGTGTTACCCAAATGCATAACTTGTTTTGTCCATGCTATTACAAATTTTTCTTTGAGCGGATTCAACCATGTATCTTTGACGTAATCAACAAACGTTGGTCATGGCGAATAGGCAACTTCAAACTTCGTAACACAATTAGCATACTGATTCTCATTAGCACAATCCACAACACTCCCCCAGGCTTCCATCACATAGTCCCATGCGTTGCTTTGTCGGACATATGTTTTACATTTTGCCTTCACATTCTTATCAATGTGGAACCGACACAGTAAATTGGTTGTCTTAGGAAATACAGTTTTCATTGCATTCATCAATGCTACATCTCTATCAATGACAATGACATCCGGGAAAAATTGAATTTTCATAAAAATTCCTCTAAATCGTTCGAGGGTCCAAACAACATTGTTTATACGTTCGGCTTCTAAATAAGCAAATGCAGTTGAGAATGTCATCCCAATATGAGTCACACCAACAATATCAAGTAACAATAATCTATACCTGTTTGTTTTGTATGTGTTGTCTATCAGAAAAACAACATGATATGCATTGCTCAACTTCACTGCATCTGGATGTGTCCAAAACAGGTCACGTATTACATTTTCATCCTTCACTCTATGCCAATGAATATACATGTCGCATTCAAGAAGTTTAATTAATTGTTGCAATTCAGATTTACCTTCTCTGATATGCGTACGTAGTATATCTTGTATTGATTATTTGCCTCAAAGATGTACAATTATCGGGATTGTGTTCCTTCAAAGTCAGGAGTATATTTTTTGGTTTCACCATCGACCTAGTCATATCAGCAATAATAATCTTCTCATCCTCTGTTAGTCGACCAACGTACGGATGTCCACATGATGACTTTGCCAAAGCATGATTATGAGTGCCACATAATAATTTCACCATCCACCCTTCACCTCC
This sequence comes from Glycine tomentella, assembly GCA_007407185.1. Classification (NCBI taxonomy): domain Eukaryota; kingdom Viridiplantae; phylum Streptophyta; class Magnoliopsida; order Fabales; family Fabaceae; genus Glycine; species Glycine tomentella. Next base: position 311,497 of record PYAF01004609.1, read on the forward strand.
CAGAACTGGTTTGCCTCGAAGCTTAAACGGACAATTACATTTTCAAGTGCTAGTCACAGTAGGTACCATTTCTTTATTAAATGCTCTATATTTTCCACTCCTTTCATAACCGATTAAAACAAATGATATTCTTCCCTTCTTTCCATTTGACATGTCTAACCTTATTATGACAGCTACAAAACCATTCTCATATGCAACAGTTCTAGCCCATTTTAATACTTCCTCACGAGAAGGAAACACCTACAAAAATCGATAATATATGTTTAACTTCCATAAAATATGCATTAAACAACTTTAACCAAATTCAAAATAATATAAATACCTCAGAAGTCAAAAAGGCTGCAGAACAATCTACTGAACATTTATTATTTTCAAACGCATTAGCTTTATCTCCGAAATCTTCATTCATATTCATTTCTTCAGACATAATATTGTCATACATCCACTCATCGTTGTCCATCTTAATAAATGATATAAATTTAAATAAGTGCCAAATAAAAAACAATAATATCTATTTCATCAATTTTAACTGATTTTTATATGGAAATCAACAAAATAAATGTATAAGAAACAAACTATCCAAGTAATGCATTCCCATAAACTACAACTAATACCTATTTTCACCTACTTATTTTCTTAATAATTTAAATCATTTTTTAATAATTATTTATTAATGTTTAAACCATTAATTATTGCTTACGGATTAACCAATCCGTATGGATTATACGGATTGTATAATCCGTATGGGTTATACGGATTAATCAATCTCTATGGGTTATACGGATTGCATAATCCGTATAATCCATACAGATTGATTAATTCATATGTTTCTTAAGGATTGAGTAATCCGTAAGAAACATACGGATTATGTAATCCGTATGGGTTATACGGATTATGCAATCCGTATACTTCATACGAATTACATGGCACATACGAATTGCATAATTCGTATAATCTATATGGATTACCTAATCCGTAAATGATAAAAACTTACCTCAGCCCTGACAAGCACAACACCACCACCACGACGCGCTCCGACGAACCCAATAGCGACAACAGCTTCCACAAGCAGCCAAAACTAACCACTCAAACAACAAAATCACCAACGCAGACAACACCACCATAAATCCATCTTCAAACACCAACAAAAGCTAATCGTATGCACCATGGCCTTGCAAAAACTCTTTATAATACATGAGAGTATTTTGCCATTTTATTTTTTAAAATGATGTATTAGACTTTCAATGAGTGTATAAAGTTAATAAGGATGGGTGTGGTTAGAAAGGCCTTTAAGAGAAAGAAGAAAAAATTCCTAAACTCTGATAAAATCCTAACAATGGTAAAAAAAAAACATACTCACACATACTTGCGAGTTAAATCCATCAAATAAAAAATAAAAATCTAAATTAGTACTCACGGGTATTCAAATAAGTCTTTTTCTACTCTTTTGTAAATGGAGCAGGGTTAATATCATACTATTCGTATACTCGGTACCCGCGACCTTCTAATGTCAATTATTTAAATGCCATTTTATTAATATAGATATACCTATAGAGAATTTATGCTTTGAAGTGTAATTTTATTTGAGTTTGTACCTTAAAGAGAGTAAGTTTTAGATATATTGAATAATTTTATTTTTTCAAAAATATGATAAATCTATAAACTTATATTATGGAAGAAAATGTCTTAAAAAATGGTTTAAACGATTGTCACATTTAACACCTTTAGGTCATTACAATTTACAAGGGCGAAATGTTGATTCAGTAGTTTTTCACATATATTTAACAAACGCAAGAAAATAATATATAATATTGATAAGTGCCCTAATTCAATTAAATTCAGGTTTCAAATATAGGCACTTATCTTTTGATTTCAAAAACTTTGCTTATAAACTTGCCCTAAACCTAGTTAAATTATATTTATTACTTGTATGAATGTAGTTTTTATATTTTGGAAGATTAATCCAATCATGCCTTGTATTTTGATAGATTTCGTGGATTTCCGAGGCTTT
>PYAF01004609.1:313607-344986 GCA_007407185.1 Glycine tomentella
ATGCTTGATTCTACTTGATCACTAGTTTCATGAAATTGGATTCTAAGTTTAACTGGAAAGTACTCTTAGGATTTGAACTGAATAATTTTACTCTTTACGTTACGTTGCTAGGAATAGAGCATAACGTTTAGATTGCAAATAGCACGCGATTATGATTGTAATGCTGGGTTATTTACTTCGTATGCGAGGGATCGATATTTGGTAAATATCCTTAGAACTCGACTGTGAGGGATCGATTCGAGGTTAATTAATGTGTGCATCAGTAATAATAAAAAATGATTTATACATGGTAATATTAATTGGATACCGAGGTATGAATGATGAAATCCAATCCTACGCTTTTCTTTAGTTAAAATCATTTTATTAGCTTCCGTAATCTTTCGTAATTTTTCTTTATTTCCGTAAAAAACCATCAAAACTTCGACCATACTCGTTGTACATAATTATTAAACTGTTAAGTTTTATTTGGATAAACTGAGTAGCACAAGTCCCTGTGGAGACGAACTTTTATAAATTTTGTAACTTACAATGACAATTGGTACGCTTGCCAAAAGTCTAACAAATATATTTCTATAAAAAAATCTTATTACTATTAAGTTGACATAATTTGTGTCCTAAACACTTTAAAGTCGAAATATCACATCGAATTAACTCAATTTTTATTAAAGATGTCGTCATATTGATTGAAATTTTTAATAATTAGTGACAATTTAGTCCATATATGATGATGGAAATAATTAATTTAGTTCATAATTGCGTAAATGTATCAACAATTTAGTCTTATTGTCAAGTGATCTCTATTTTTGTTAACATTAAATGCCTACGTGACACGTGAAAGACAACATGACAAATCCACGTGATGGAAGTGACATCCACCTGTTGGTCCCAGGTATATGTGGACCAAATTGTCAGTTCATGTGTGTAAACATTTTAACCTTTTTAAGTCGCCACAAAAATTGACCATTCATTTATCCTCTTCATGTTTACTTTTTGTGTGTGAGAGAGAAAGAAAGGTTGGACTATGGTTGCTAACTATGCTTTTCTCCTTCCTGCCTTTGCATTTTTGGCGGCCAATGAATACAACGTGGCTACGAATAGTGGTGATTGGTTTCTAGATCCTTTTGGAAGACAATTTCTCCATGTTGAAAACGAAAGGCATGGTTTTTCTTTTGTTTGGTTGTTTCATCATAGATGTGTGAATGATGATAAACAAGTTTGCATCATGGGAGGCCATGTGGTGTCTCTGCCTCGACACCAACAATGACATCGATCGGCCTCGACCACTTCTACCTTCTGTGGCGGCTCAACAACGACGACATCAGGAATGTGTACCTCTGCTAGATACCAAACCATGTGGGATCGTAACAATGTCTCTATGCCATAAAGGTTGTAACACCCTATCCCGAATCACACCGAAATGAGAGGGATTAAGAGACTATGCAGGTATGAGATTGTACAATTGATGATGAGTTAAAGAAATTAATTGGTACTACAAATACCAACAAGATGCATATACTTTTTAGTAGCTTATCACTTAAAAATTTCACAGTTAAGCGTACTTGGCTTGGAGCAATTATGAGATGAGTGACCTTTTGGGAAGTTTCCCGAAAAGTGTGTGAATGAGGATAAAGCAAGTTAAAAAGTCTTGTGTTAGTTTGTGGAACAAACATTGATTTTGGAAGCAGCCATAACAGATTGTTGAAGTTTCGAAAAGGGCTACCTACAAAGTGTTTTGACCAGTGGAGGGTTTTGACCAACAAGGATGTTGAGTGAAGTGTCACCGTATGAACTGTCGTACTGTATGAACTATCGAGACGTCAACAATCAGGGATGTTACAAAGGTGGTGGACCAAGAGACAATTTTGGTGTCTTTTTTTGTTTTGGCTACTGTCAAATTAAAAATTTGACTGGTATTTGGCGGTGTATTGAACAAATTTTGTAATTCAATTATACATGCATGTTTTTAAATTCACAGTATTGTCGTGAACCATTTTTCATTAAGTTATATTTATTAGAGACCATTTTTTATTGTTGAAGAAAGTATTACCATGAAATTAAGAAGAAAAACCTTGTTCTCAAAATAGTTATTACATTTGTAATTTTTAAAATGAAAATTAAAAAAAAATTTGACATTTTAGTCCAAAACATTATTGGCTAACACGAAATGTCCTTTGAACATGTGGATTTGACACATTGACAAAGACGTGCTATATAGGCACTTAATGTTAACAGAAACGAATATCATTTGACAAAAAACTTTTCAAAGAGTTGTAAAAATAAATGGAATAATTTTCATTCAAAAAGGCTTCTGCTTTCCCAGTGAATGTCTTGGTAGAAGATATGATTTCTTTATATGACTAAATATTAAGTATATTTATACAATTATGAACTAAATTGATCATTTTCATAATATAAAAACAAAATTATCAATGAGGGTAAAATACAAAGATAAAATTAATTATTTATCCTTTAATTATTAATAATTATATAAAATTATTATTTTAAAAAATCTTAAGACTATCAAACTTTCACAACTTGTGTCCTATAAATTTTAAGAATAAAAAATATATCACGTCTAACTAATCCTTTTTGTTAAAGGATACTTTAATTGTAATTTACTTTAAAAAAAATACTTATTGTTTTATTTAGTGTAAAGACATGTAAACAATACTGAAGTATTTTGATTTGATAGTGTTACTATTATTACTTTCATTATTTTTTGTGTATTTTTTTTTATTAAAATTATGCACCTAAACTTTCTAAGCTGTCTAAAAGATCAATTAGACTTTTCTTTGATTAAAAGACACGTAGATATTAAAGCTAAAACTAAAAGCACATAAAAAAGATTGAAAAAAAGGAATGAACAAGCAAAAGAAATAAACATGGAAATCCAAAAAAAAAAAAAAATGAAAGAAAAGAAGATAACGGTCACGTGGTAGTTGAAATCAAGAGGATCTAAACTTTGTAGGGGTTCAATCTATAGATTAATTAAAGGGTCACGGTGAAGTAGCAAAACACTTATATACCCTTTACATGATGAAAAATCGTTACCTACAATAACATCCAATTATCCAATTGGATTTGTTATAACCAGATTTACAGTTTAACATTTGGAGTCCAATATTAACAGGTATTTAAAGTCAAATCAAACAACTCTAAAATTTTTGATCATTTCAGTTTTGATCGAATTTATGAATCTAAATTTGTGACCTAACTCGTACATGAATCATTTTAATAAATTCGATTCAGTTTTAACCCAAATCCATAAATGACCTAAGTCAAATTATCTAGATCGATTTGGATCAATTCGAAATTATAAATGACTCGTACCGATAAATATCCCTAGGTTTAAGACCATATTCTATTGGTGTTGAGTTTGTTTTATCACTTGTCACGCCCAGTTCTTGCTGTTGTTTTGCTTTTTCTTTCCTATGTTTTTAACAGTTTGTAACAAAGAAAAAAAACCCTGCAGCTTTTTGGTAATTATAATTATATTTCTTCTATTCTTAAGGTTATTTTGAGAATAATTTAGTCCCACGTGCAGAAGACCAGCCACCCGAGGATAGAGAATTTGCATATAAAACAATTATCATTTGCTTATAAAATAAAAATACTTTTTGATTTTCTATTTGTTATATTTAAAATTAGATATGATGTACTTTTTAACATATCCACCTATTGATTTTGTTTAAATTTTGATTAGTCTATTTAGTATTTATAAATCTTAATATAAAATAGATTAATAAATCAAGTCAAACTTTTAAAAAAATCAAATCAGACATAAAAATAATTTTTGATAGATAATAGGTCAGTCTTTAACAAGAGTTTTATAAAAATAGGTCAAACCTATTTATGTAAAGTCTAATATGATTTTCTCATTTATTTTTATCCTTATCTATTAGTATTTGTTTTTAATTCAATGAAATTATTTGTTGATAAAAAAAAATTCAATAGTGGTTACATACAAGAGATATGTATGTCATCATCTTATGTTTCTTCTAGTTGTAATTAGGCTCGTAGATAAGATTTGTCAAGCATTACAATGGTAAATTCTTTTTATTGGTAGTTAAACTTCTCAATCAATCCAATAGATTTTTTCTTCCAAAGGAAGAACCTATATTGTAGCACTTTTGGTCCTCATGCCTTTAGCCTATGTATAATGTTACTTTCCTTAATTGTTTTGCTCTCATTTTGTTCTTATAGTTTACTAATTATTCAAATTAAGTCCCTTATCTCAAAATTCCATCCAATAATTAACAAAAATGTAACAAAGATGTAACATATGAATTTGTATACACAAAGTACAAAGATTTTAGGTTATACATGCATCCAATTGTGAAAATGATTAATATAATATTTAATATATGTGTATATATATATATATATATTTATGCATACAATTTTTTTATACCGCTAAAGTTAATAAAATCATCACAAATTATTGTTTTTTTTAGTGATTTCAAGCCACTATAAATTAACTCTTAAGAAAAAATTCCAATTATAAACATTACAGAAGATCAATGATCTAATTATAATTTTTTAGTTAAAAAATTTAATTAAAAATCACGAAATGTCTAGGAACATACTATTACTAATACTATATTAAATCTTTAATTAAACATACTTTCAAAACATTCTTTTTTTAGTAATTTCCGGCCACTATAAATTAACTCTAAGTATCCAATTATAAAAGTTACAGAAGATTGCCTAAAAAGAAGTTTTCTACAGAAGATAATGATCTAATTATATTTTTTTTAGTTTCAAAATTTAATTAAAAATTCACGAAAAATCCAGGGACATTATTTATTTTTTTTTTTTGCTGTAAAAAAAATGTTTAAGCTATTGGACATTTACGTGCTTCCGTGTAGCGATTGGACTTCTTTAATTAAAAATGTTTTCAAAGGAAGAGTGGGGCTCTTACTTGCTTCCGTGTAGCGATTGGACATTTACTTCCCTGATTTGCAGGTCTTTATTTGGTCACATTACATGCTTACAGCCTTCCCACAAAGTCTCCACAAATTTCAAAATTCATTAATGAAAGGGAATAAATTACACATGTCTGCTTGTGTTTTGGGAAATTAGACATATTTTTTTTCTCTCTTTTTAAAACTTAAAATGTTCTTACGAGAAATTTAAGAAAATTAAGTATATTTCTCTTAAAGTTTAAGAAATTTAACATGTTTTCTTTTTACTTATACAACTTACTTAAATATCGTCTACTGACAACAACAAATCATGAATGTCAACAATTTTAATTAAAAAAAATTAAAAAATATTTTTCATCTTCATAAATATAAAAACATTTAAATTTTTTCATTACAATTTTTTTATTTATTTTACGTTATCACAAAATTTAAATTTATTATTTTTTTAGTCTATAATTAAATTTAAGTACATCCTTACATTGTTGTAAAAAATATCAGTTTTTTTAAACTTTTTTACTTAAGTTATATGTAAAATTTTCTACAACAACATACAGACAATTCCGGATATAAGTTCAAACGACTCAAAATTTAGTTTTGGACAAAAAAGTAATTGATTTAAATTTTTGAGACCGAAAAATAGTATTTTTTTAATGACAAATTCCAAACACTTTTATATTTACGAGGAAGAAAAATATATTTTAATATTTTTAATTGAAATTGTCAATACATATGATTAAATAAATATTTAGATAACATTTAAAAGATTTATGTAAATTTTAAAAATAACTTAAGTAGAACACATATAATTTCTTTAAACTTTGGTAGATGTATATGTAACTTTTTTAAGAAAATGTATAATTTTCTTAAATAGAACATACATAATTTATTCATTTAAATAATGTCTAACTAATTAAATTGATACTCCCTCTCTCCCATTTCTTAATTAAAAATTGTCAAAAAAATTCATTGTTAACACGTTTTTTTCTTCTTCACCATGAACAAATCCTTATTCATTTCTCAGTACTTGGCTTATAAAAATTGCATATGAAACAAAGATTAGTGCAGCCAAAACACCCTTATAATAAGTTATACCTCTTTCATAATATAATTTAAGTGGAGACGCAATATAATTTGAAGTTAAAACAAGTGAATGAATATGGAGCTTTTGTTCCATAACGAACTTCTTTTGCTTCAACTGACAAAGTTCCTTCTACGACTACGAGGAGCACTGAAGGCGTGATTGGCGAGAAAAGAGACGCCATTTCTTACGAGTACAAGTCGCATGTCAACTTTGCCTAACAATCTCAACGGCTCGTCTATGACTCTTCAATTTCACAAAATACGTACATGATTAAGACTTAAAGATATTATTATTACACTGTCTTAATTAAAAATGCTTCTAATTATACAAACTAATTTAAGAAAAATAAATAAAAAATATTAAGATAATGATAAATAAAGAGTTTAAAGTTACATTGCATTAAAATGTAAGAAACGATCTATTTAACAAAAAAAAATATTTATATTCGATTTTTTCTATGTAAATTTTTTTTGAATTAGTAACAACTATTCGGTGAATTAAAAGATATTAGTGTTTTCAGAAAAATAAAAGAATTTTTATACTACCAGTCAATAAAAAATTGTCATATATAACAATTTTTTAAGTTTTATTTTTAAGATTCTATCACTGTATATAAATTAAATTCTAAATAAATTTACTAACTTTTTTTTTGTGTGTGAAGGGCACTATTATTTATTCATAAAGTATTAGCATTCTGCAACATTCAAATTTCAAATAGTCTACTAATGTTATTCTAATATAAATAGCCACAAAACCACTCTGTTATCATTATTACAACAACAAAAAACTTTGTTGTAAATTGTAATAAATAGACAGGCACATACACAGAGGACCAATATGAAGACTCGTAGCTCTAAGAAGATCTCTGCAAAATGGGTTCCAATTTTCTCTGTATTTTCCTTCCTTATTGGAATGCTCATAACAACCAGGTCTCTCTATCCTAATCTCTTAACATTTTCTCTTTACTCTTTTTCTTATATGATTCATCTCAGTTCTGGATTCGTGTTCCGTGTACTTTCCTTTTTTAGTTTTGTATGAAACTGAACTTTGAAACTTGGGTCTGTGTGTTGTCACTTTGTTGTTCCAAGTTCAAATTCTTATGGCTTGTGGTTGTGTTGATTACTGAACAACAACATCGTTGTTACTTTTCAGGATGTGGGAACCACCTGAATCTAACGGGGTGTTACTGTCAAATCACCGACATGAGCAAGAACTACAAGTGGTGTCAGGGGATTGTGCTACTAAAAAGGTATGTTTTATTCATAGTGAATTTTTTCAGTTCCATTTTCACTTTATTTTATTTTTTTTAAAATTATATTCTTTGATTTTGAAATCCATGTTGGTGTTTTTGAATGTGTCACATGCAGCCTGTGCAGGATGAGAATGTAATGAGTAAAGTGTACAAAACCCATGAAGCCATTCAGTGAGTGCTAAGAGGAACATGTTCCCTTTTTGGTTAGATTAGCTTGCATGTTGCAATTAAGTGTTTGGTGAATGACTGGTGTTTACTTTTCTTTGGAGGGGTGTCAGATCTCTAGACAAGCAAGTTTCCATGCTTCAGATGGAGCTGGCAGCAGCAAGGAGTACACGAGAACCCGAGATCTCGGATGGTTCGAATGACACCTTGGCCTCGGGGGTTTCCACTGAAGGCCCACCAAGGAAGAAGGTGTTTGTAGTGATTGGCATAAACACTGCCTTCAGTAGCAGGAAGCGGCGTGATTCGGTTAGAGAGACTTGGATGCCTCAAGGTATCATGTGTTTCTGATGAAAACTGTTTTAATCTAATCTAAATGGTGATGGACTAATTTCTTACAAGCTGTTATTTTGGCTCCCCTTCTTGATCAGGTGAACAGCTTCTTCAATTGGAACGCGAGAAGGGAATTGTCATCAGATTCATGATTGGTCACAGGTACTTTCTTGTAAGATTTTGATTGTGTAAGTAACATGAAATTATTATCTAAATAAATTATGGGGTAAATCAGGAGAGAGTTATAATAATGCCTTAAGTGACTAATGAATTTATTGCTTTATACATAATTCCATACAATGTGAAGTTTCTTTTGTTATGTGAAACACATGTATTTACTATTTTTGTTAATATGATGACACAAAAAGATTGTTACTGTTTGATCTCACAAATTTATTTCTATTAAACTCTTATATGACTGCTAGATCATAAAATGAGCGACCAACTTGGCTACATAGATCTTCATTTTTAATCCTTACATTAAAAAACAATTATTGGTGACACAATTACAAATTGCAGCAGAATTCCTCTGTAATCCTTTAATTTTCTATACAAGTCAATCACTCAATCTAATGTTGAGAAGAAATGGTGTACCTGTATTCCATTATTGTAAATGATGAAACTCATCAAAGATTCTTGACAGCATATCTGTTTGAAGATATCCCTTCCTATGAAGTTTGATTGCATATTCTTAATGCTTATGTTCTCTTTGAATCTTAACATTCAGTAATGTTAGGGATCATGATTTCAAAAAATTTTCTTAATTGGAAATCATTTGACAAAAGTAAGCTAGAATTCTATGTAGCACTATAATTTTCACGTAAGTCCTTCTAGGAGTTGACCTTGTTGACCGTGGAGTACAAGGAAGATAGTTTGTGTACATAATGGGTTTAGGGTGTGATGGTCCAATTCTTTGTATTAACGATCCATGCTTTTACATTTTTTGCTCCTCATCATCTCAATAACTTGAATCTGAATCACATGCTTCATCAATTTTATACTTAGAATATAATGTCCAAAATTTGGACTTGGAAAATCTTAGAAGTTAAAAACATCTTCACAATACAACACAAGTTGTGATATGGTTGGGCTTGTGAGGTCTCAATTGTTAATAAATTCATGGAGAAACAAATTTCTTCTCGCTTAATTTAGACAGTTCTGAAGGCAGAAGGATTGTAATTAGAAATTCAATTTCTTAACCTTCAATATAAACCACCTTTGGGATGTGGCTCTGTGCTGGAAGCAGAAGGGGCTATTGTTACCTTTGCCAAGAAAAAAATGAAAATATATGCAGAATAGTAAATTCTGACCATAGGGATGTTCTGATTCTTTTCTCCCAATCATCATTCTTAAGAACCCAAAACATGTCTTATTATTACACTAACTGAAAATAGATATGTTTAAATTGGATGCATAGTTACTCTTAATGAAACTGACATGAATGATATTGCCGTGGTTGTCGCAGTGCAACTTCTAACAGCATTCTAGATCGAGCTATTGATTCAGAAGAAGCCCAGCACAAAGACTTCCTTCGCCTGGTACACATATAATTAGAACTGTTTAAATAAGATAAATTCAGACAATCTAGCAGGATTTCAATGTTGTTCATTTATTTTGTAGGAACATGTTGAAGGGTATCATGAATTGTCTGCAAAGACAAAAACATTCTTTTCTACAGCAGTTACAAAATGGGATGCTGAGTTCTATGTCAAAGTGGATGATGATGTCCATGTCAATTTAGGTATGTGCTGTCTCAATATTCTTGACATTTTTCTTGTGTTTCTGTGCCATTGTTTCCTTCACCAGTTTCCTCCTTTATATTCCCCTCACAAGTAAGGTTTGTTTTGTTCTAACAAGTAACAACTACTGCCATGTAGGTGTACTTGCAACAACCCTTGCTCATCATCGCTCGAAACCAAGGGTCTACATTGGATGTATGAAATCTGGACCTGTTCTTTCTCGAAAGTAATTCCACTGGACTTGTATTTTAGAATGAAGACATTCCCTTTCAATGTTCTTCATTGTGGCTTTGTAGTTATCAGATTTTGTTTCTTATTGTAGGGATGTTAAATATCATGAACCTGAGTTTTGGAAGTTTGGAGAAGAGGGGAACAAATATTTCCGACATGCAACTGGGCAGATATATGCAATCTCTAAGGATCTAGCAACCTACATTTCCATTAACCAGTATGGATACAGTTGTCAATGCACTACTAAGCTATCTATAATTGAGAGTACCAGAGGGGCTAATCTTGACCATACAACTTTAATTCATGAATAGATTTAAGTAAAACAACTTGGATCATTTATGTATATTCATATGATCAAGATTAATTCTTCTTGCGTATTCACTAGAATGACGCTTATATACAAAGAAATATTTTTAATGTGAAATTAAATGCCATCCTAGACTTTATAGTGCTGCCATTTAAAAAAGTAGAATAGAAATTTTTGCAGTTAAGTTAAAAGTGTTTCATATTCTAGCTCATGGATCAGTCCAAGTTTCATGGGGACCCTAATTGTGATTGCAGGCCAATATTGCACAAATATGCCAATGAAGATGTGTCACTTGGTGCATGGTTCATAGGTCTGGAAGTTGAGCATATAGATGACCGCAGTATGTGCTGTGGGACTCCTCCAGGTATGGAATCTAAAAAGTGAAAATTCTGAGAAATACAGAATCTATATTCATTTCAAGTACTACTACAAGTTCATGTATTTTGGTGTCTTTCCATGAAACATTATACCTAACCAAAATGTTTGTGTAGATTGTGAGTGGAAAGCACAAGCAGGTAACATATGTGTTGCATCCTTTGACTGGAGCTGTAGTGGAATCTGCAAGTCGGTAGAGAAGATCAAATATGTGCACTCAAAGTGTGGTGAAGGGGATGGAGCTGTTTGGAGTGCCTTAGTTTAGGTTTGGTTGGTTCAACAGAAAGCCAACTAACTAATTCACGTGTTGGTATGCATACCTCCCAGCCTTTGTTTTTGGGTGTGGGAGGATATGATGATATATTTTTGGTTTAACTATAGCCTATACTTGGAATTATGTGACATAGTTGCCGATACTTGGTATTATGTGACCTAGGCCTCTCTTGTTACATGTATCTCTTTATATTTTTGTTCCTTTGACCCTTTTGCACAATGCCTTTGGAGGTAGTTGTGCGGGGTCAATTTCCAGTGTAGCATACTGAAGAGCAATGAAGTGATAGTGTTGTTGATTCGTTCAGTGATAATATGAATTATCAAATCACTATTTTTTTCGATTGATACGATATCACAAATTTCAAAATTAGTAATATTTAGATTAAATTTAATTACCTTAGTTATTTAAAAATAATTGATTCTTTAGAATTATAAATCAATTTGTAATTGGGTTTCTTAATAAGGTTCTATAGCTATAAAAAAAGAAGCAAGGCTCCATTAAAGTAGGTGGCATATTTTCTTAATCATTATAAATAGCAAAACTCGAGTGTAGATCTTCTAAAGTAATTTTGATAAAGTAATCAAATTATTCGTTAGTTTAACACTTAAATTATTAACCTGACCACACTATATTCCTTTTTCATACACCTACATTTATTCCATTTCATTTACTTTGTTATTTTTTTTTTCTCATTTCATAGACAGCATTAACCTTTTTATTGCTTTTTTTTTTTCAAGAACATGGCATAAAGGTCTGCAACCGATCGGCCTTGCACACGTGACTACCGTTCAAATCAGTGACGGACCCAGAAAAATTGTTTTGTGTCCGCACACTTATGAAAGAAAATTAATAGCAGCGTCCCTGAAATTTTTTTTTTTTGTGAAAGAAAATTTAAATCATGCAAAAAGCAACAAAAAATTGGAACTGTAGCCCACATAGGGACAAAAAATCAGTATATATATGTGCTGTTCACTTCTTAATTAATAGGATAAAAATCCTGACTAATACTGGCAAAATATTAATGAGACTCAATTATATATCGTAGAAAAAAATCAGGACCATAATAATTAATTTATGGTACCTTGATTGCCACGAACCGTGGCATAATTATGTATTTGATTATTTGACATGCAGATTTAAAGCGAACTGGCAAAAACTGCATACTAAGATGGTTGAACTACTTGCGCCCAAATGTTCGACGTGGGAACATCACCCTTCAAGAACAACTATTGATTCTCGAACTCCATTCCCGCTGGGGCAATCGGTACGTATATTATTAAATATCAAGGTTTTAAATATTAGTCCACGATCGTGATTTGGGCCGTATGCATCTCCATAGAGACCATATCACAATTTGTCACGATATCAACAAATGCTACAAAATCGCGACGCGATCACGATCGATATTTAAAACCTTGTTAAGTATATTAATATAGCATTATTTAACTTAATTACTATAGTTTTGGAAGTTGATAAAAACTAATTAATATAATACGTTGTGCTATTATTTATTAATTAAAGGTGGGCTAAAATAGCAGAACAATTGCCTGGGAGAACAAACAATGAGATAAAGAACTATTGGAGGACTCGAGTGGTGAAGCAGGCTAAGCAACTCAAATGTGATGTAAACAACAAACAATTCAGGGACGCCTTGCGTTTCGTTTGGATGCCGCGCCTTATGGAGCAGATTCAGGCTTCTTTTTCTTCCTTTGGCCTTGATCAAACCACATTGTGCCACACTCAAACCCACAGTAACAACTCAATGGTTTCATCATACTCATCAGAGGTTGATGTTCAGCCTCCTTCTCTGGGCAGTAAAGCAAAAAAAAAAAAAAAAAAAAAAAAAAATCAAATCTGCAGATTTTTGTGTCCGCACTTGTGGACAGTAGTTTGAACGTGGGTGCCACTGGTTCAAATAATATTATTCATGTGTTTTTTTATACAAAATTTACACATTTTTACCAGTTACAAATTTTTCTTTTATTATTTATGTCTTACATTGTAGATTTTTTTCGATATTATTTTAAATAGATTAATATTATTTATTAAACAGTTGTTATAATAATTTATATACATTTTTTCTTTCATTAAATTATTTGTGGAGACTGCTATTGTCTATTTCTTTTTTTTTCTTCTTTGTATCTCTATTTGCAACTCGATCAGTAAAATTTGGTCAATCAATAAAATTTGGCCATCAGAATAAAATATGGATGAGATACAAAAGTATATAAACAAATTAAAGAAGTCTAATTTAGTTTGTTGAATAAGATGCATAAATTATTATAAATTTTTTTATATTATTTAAATTTACATGGATAAAAAAAAATCAGGAACAAAGATTCTTTCTTCTTTTTCCATCATTGAATGTGAAATGCTCCAAAAGGTAAGTAGGGAAAGAGGAAAAAATAACAAGAAGGTAAATGTAATGAAATAAGTGTAGATGTATATGAAAAATGAATATAGTATGGTGAGATTTATGATTTAAGTGTTACACTAACCAATCATTTAATTACTTTATCAATTACTATATCATTTTACTTTAGAGGATTTGTACTCAATAAAAGTAAACTTATGTTTTCCAATTTTTTAAAAAGGCTATATACGATGAATATGTCTTCATAAAATGTCTCGTAAGCTTGATGGACTTACCCTAGACACCCTTCCCCTAACAAATTGACTTTTGTTGGTCGATGGTTGAGGGCCCAATTTTTTTCTTCCATAATGATTTTTCTTTATCTTTTGCTTTACAAGAGATGGCCACTAATACATCCTTGTTGCTCCTATTATATGCATTGTTAGGATTTTCATGATGTCAAGTGTCAGCGACATCGATAATATATATGTCATATGCACTGTTGTGGCTTTTGCTTCTTTGACCCGAAGAACTGTCCTTAGCCCATATTCGTATGACAACAGTTAGTATTGAATTGTTTAGATGGTGCAGTCGATCCTCGTCAAGAGCCACTTTATCAATGTCATGCTTCAAGCCTTGAGCCACTTTATTAATATCGTTCTTCAAACCCTGGTCACGAATGCATGTTTTTTGTGTAGGTAAGGTTAGGACTACACGTAAGAGAAAAACTTGTTGCAAAGACATTTCTAACCCCACTCCTAAGCAATATTTTGTAACCTTCCCACTTCGTTGTTAATTATAGTGCCAATTTTTACATGAAATGTAAATATCATCACTACTTTTTTTATTTTTATTTTAAAAAAGTATAGTTAAAGACCTATATGCTGTTCAGGATATCCTGCAGAGAAATGTGGATATTCGGTGCTGAAGAAGCATCCGATACATTATTTGACACCGTTTTGCTTGTACACCTGTTAAAATTGTTAAAAAGCCCATTATAGCCAATATTATTAAATGCTAAAGGAGAGAAACGATTCACACTACAATTAATTGTCAAGATAAATGAGTTCATGTGATAATAACAACTAGTCATTCCAACAATCTACATACATTGGTCGGGGGTGCCACATGTTCTTCAACCTAGCTCAGCCGCTGGCCCTCCGGCCTCTTCATACCTAACAAAATACGTGAAGATAACACCAGTTACTTTTTTCATCAACACTAGCTAATTGCAACGTGTTTTTTTTTTTTTTTTTCTCTAAAAAAAGAGAATGTCGTAGATAATTAAGCATTACCTAGGCTTTTTGCAAGAGAAACCAACGCGATCATTAGTTTTCTTCGGTTTTGTTTTAGGCTGATTTAAGCAACGACTAAGCTTCATTTTTCACTCCTTGTACCTTAACCTTCACTCTTCATAAGTAAATAAATGACCTATTACGCTAGTCATTATATAGATATAATACAAACAAAGAAATGAAAAAGGTTTTAAAAAAATGATAAATCGTAAAAAAATTTGATATCATATTTCCCTCGTCTGATACCTGTACAGGAAACACATCACAAGTTCACAACTTACAAGTTTGGTGGGAAATTTGAATCATTGAAGCTATCGATCGTATGAAGAGGGAGACATCATGGTTTGTTATCTATAAAGTAACTTTTGAGACCCATCTCAAGGGAAACATGGCACAAGTCATAATCTTTAGTTACAACAAATGTTAGATTTTGGCGGCATTTTTTTCTTTTACCCACCTAATATGGCTGAAAAGATTATGACTATTGTCAACTATAATTATGGTAGAAATCTTTAGTAGCTTCCTTCAGTAGATACGAAAGTCTTCACTCACCCAATCAGTCAGTTCAACACTACATTTTTTAACTTGTATTATGGTGACTCTTCCTATTTATTGAATCCCTAATGCATAAAAAGATTTATAAATTTTTAATGATAACAAAAAATGAATATTATATTATTATATTTATTGTACTGATGATAATTATTTGATATTTTGAAATTAATGATATTTTGGATTTATGAAGATCATCATAATTGAAAATATTATTTGAAAAATTCTGAAGATTGATATCATTCAAGATGACATAGAATTAAGAATATTTATTTTTATTAAATTTTATGTAAGGATATTAGAAGATTGATCTTGTTAAGATATTTGCTTTAAGATTGCATTGCATAATAAAATAGAATATTTTTAAGATTGCATTGCATAATAAGATAAAATATTTTTTAAGATTGCATTAAAAAAAGGATATAAATTTTTTTTAATATTGTATTCAAAAATAGGATAGAATATTTTTAAGATTGTATTGCATAATATAATAGAATATCTTTAAGATTACATTGCATAATAATATTTTGATTACATTCAAAAATATGATAGAATATTTTTAAGATTGCATTGCATAATATAATATAATATCTTTAAGATTGCATTGCATAATATGGTAGAATATCTTTAGGATTGCATTCAACAATTGGTTAAAATCATAACTTAAATTAATAAAAATAGAAACATATTTTTGTGTTTAGAGTGTGCATTC
Organism: Glycine tomentella; assembly: GCA_007407185.1. NCBI lineage: Eukaryota > Viridiplantae > Streptophyta > Magnoliopsida > Fabales > Fabaceae > Glycine > Glycine tomentella. The sequence goes on from PYAF01004609.1 coordinate 329,199, forward strand.
CATTCCAAATAATATTAGAGCTTTAGAGAGTTTATGTTTGCATCATTGAGAGAATTGTTGTGAGATCATATAGAAGCGTTTGACAAGTCTGATTCTTCAACTCTCCATCAGGATTTAAAGGTACCTATTTGCTTAAGGAATAGAAGCGTAAAGGTAACCATTTTTTATTGTATTTTTCTACTTGAATTTGGAAGAGGTCGCATCTGGGAAACTAGGATACCAGTTCTATCTCTGTTCTTGGTGAAATGAGACGTGCGACTTCTGGTTGGGAAACTAGGATATCAGTCTGGATGGGAAATAAGGATACCAGTCTGTCTCTAGTTTTGGTGAATTGAGACGAGAGCTTTTTGTTGGGAAACAAGGATACCAGCTAGGATAATTATTGTGTAAGGGTAGATTAGGAAACTAGGATACTAGGAACTCTTGTACACAAAATTATCATAGTGGAGTTGTCCACTGGATTGATTATCCAATTGGACGTCGTGATTTTTTACTCAATTGGATTTTCCACTTTAAAATTGATTGTGTCTTCTTTATCTCTTATCTCCATATTATTGCTTTGAGTTTGATTTTAAATTGTGAATTATTTTATAAAACTCAATTCACCTCCCTCTTGAGTTCATCTAGGACCAACACCGACAATGGTAAATCTTTCTGATAGTAGGAAAGTCACTATGCAGGTGGCAATGGAGAGTGTAGGCATAGGCATACTCACTTTTTTTGGTGACAACATAGGCATACTCACGGGTGTACCACATGGCTCCTCTCAATGAGTTCGAATCCTTACACGGTGTAGGCATAGGCATAGGCATTATTGTGAGCGTGTCTGCACCAATTGTAGATTTTTCCATCTTTCAATTTTATCTTTTTCGATTAATATAAGCAACACATGTTGAATATCGTCAAACCTAACTATTACTGTGGGTAAGAGTGTTCCCCGTTACCATTTAAGCATTAGTTGATTTATCTTGATATAACTTTTTTTAGCCTTCGACTCTTGCCATTTGCGAAAGCATCTCGTTGGAGAGAATTCAATTGTTTTCCAACATAAATCCTTCCTTAGCAGCATGTGGACCCTAGGGATGACAACGAACATAGGATAACGTCTAACTGTTACCTATGCTGCATGTTAAGATATTCATTCATGCCTGTCCCATTAACACGTGGGTATCAACATATTGAACTATCCACGCATATTTATAAACCTGCAGATATCTCATGAAAATTCATGAATTTTAAAAATATAAAAAATAGAAAAAAAATTAGCAAAAGAAAGAAAAATATATAATATTCAACAACTCGATGAAAATTAGACACCTTATATCCATTGCATAACTTCAAAATATAAATTAAAAAAACATTAGTCACTTTAAAACATTAGTTCAAATAAAATTAGTCTATCTAAATCATTAGTCTAATAAAATAAAAAGTTCATCTTCAATTCCTTAAGTCTAAATAATAATAAAAACAACTTCAACTTTTATTCTTTAATAATCTCACTTTAGCAACTTGTTCATTGAAACAAAAAACATCCAAATTAAAATCACTAACAATTGATATAGTTCATGTGATACTCTCTTACCAACTCTTGACAAAGAGTTCTTACCCTTCAATTTCATAATCAACTTTCTCTCCGTAAATTGGGGGGGGGGGGAACAATTTAACAAGTCAACTTTATACCGGGAATCTAACACAATACTTATAGCCATCACATCCTAATATTTTTCAAATTTGGCAATCATAGATTCAGACATTGCATGAATAACATCCAAAGGAGAATTAATCCACTTAATCAAAGCCAACTTAATTTCACATATCTTTGAAAAAAAACATTTGCAATTGGATATGAAGAACAGAAAATAAGGGTGTCACATCATAAAATATTTTCAACCTTTCACAAATTTCCTTTGCAATTAGCCAATCATACTCACTAGGCAAAGTTTTGTATTGACTATCCCTTTGTGTTAATCGATCAAAGGCATCTTGGTATGGTAAGGCCACTTGTGCTTCTCCTTAACAATTTTTCTATTCAATAATAGAAAAATTGTTAAGGGGAAGCACAACAAGAAGAATTAAAAATGTAGAATTTCACCAAGTTTTGCAATCAAGAATCAACTTTCTACCAATTAATATTCATTTGATCACATGTCTCTATAAACCTCTCCTCTTTTTTGGGTGTTGTTGTCCAATAACTAACACTTTCTCTAACCTTTTCAATGCAATCAGAGATTATGGACAAACCATCTTTGACAATTAAATTCAGTATATGAGCACAACAACACATGTGAAAAAGTTGTCCACCCAAAACAAGAGACCTAGGTAGAATTTTTTGTATAATGTGGTCAATCATAGCATCATTTGTACTATAGTTATCAACAGTCAGTAGAAAGTTTCCTATCAAAGTTTCAATCAATCAAACACCGAACTAAGACTTCAGCAAGAACTATGCTAGTATGAGGAGCAGACACATAAATGAACCTAAATTTAAAATTAAAATTTCAATCACCTAATCACCAACAACAAAATATAATATAATAAACTAAAATCATAAATAAAGTGAGTTGTGACAATTTAGTGTTATTACCTCACAAGTCAACTTTGTAGTTTCATAGGATCATCAATAACGTAAGTGGTGACAGCCATGTAGCCTTTGTTTTGATAACTAGCAGTCCACATATCAGTAGAAATTGCAACCTAACATTGAATCTTTGCAAACATCTTCATTTTAATCTCTTTCATTTCATAATAATCCTTCATATGGTCACTTTTGAGTGTGTTTCGAGATCTCACCTTGAATAAAGGTTGCAAAGTAGCACAAAGTTCTTTAAAGCCAATGTGATCAACAATTGACAACTGATACTCATGAAGAACTATCATGTGACAAAGTGCACGTCTAGGAATTTCTTGATTAAAGACATAATTTTCAACAACTATTGTATCATCCTCTACTTCTCAAATTTTTGAAGTGTTTGCCTAATGTCTCATGTTGTTCAAACTTTGCAAGACTTCCAATGGTTTTTCAAGTGTATCGTCCCTTGCCTTAGTCACCCAAAAGTTTAGCTTCACAATAATTGAAAACAACTTTTTGAGTCTTCTCTCAGAGTGTTTCTAAACTACTAAATATAACTTTCTTGAGTGATTGGTTGAAACTGAATTTTTGGTTTCATCATCAACTTCATTCATACGAACATCATTTGATTTGCAAGGACTAAATTCGACTATATTAGGTGACACAACTTTCGCTTGTTGTTCTTCAGTGGACATTTTGTTAAAAAAAGAATTATAGTAAAGTTAGTAAATTGTTCAAAGATTTAGAAGGAACTCGATGTTTGCACGCTTCTTTGTAAAAAAATTGGTGTATAAACTAAATTATATAGTTCATTTCTACAAGATTACACTCATTTTTTATGATACAGTTTTCTGAATGCATATAAGGATAAAAATATAATACTCCTAAAATCAAAACTCAAAAAGGAAGTAAATATTCTCTGTAATATCTTGCCTCTAGCTTTTGAAACCAATAATTAATTTTTCCTTTTCTTTTGTAGTGTGGTGTTGAGAAAGTCAAGGTAGGGCAACACATGTCTTGCCTCGACATTTTTACAACTAAAGATTGCTAGAGTGAAGGGAAATTAAGTGCAATGATTAAGCAATGCTTTGTTTCTATAAGTGGTAAAAAATGGTGCATGTTGTTGAATGAAAGAGTTTGTTTCTTTGCTACTTCCATACAAAAATCTAGATAACTTACACCAACATAAAACCAAGACTTTCGGTTTCAGAATATATCTAACCTTGTAAATCTACAAAAATCCAAATTGACAATAGTAATGTGCATAACTTTAAGTGAAAATGACCACATTCATCAATTGGACTAGGGGCATATTTCTTGATACTAATCATAGGACATGCATACTAGTATCTTCCTTGATAGTTTTGAATATGCTTGCTGTCGTCTTTTAAGTAATTCATATTTTTAGTTTTTTCATATATGATAACATTTAATTATAAGAACTCGCAATCATAACTTGAATGTTGTAACCAATTAAGTTCCTATACATGAATTAATGCACATTCATTTAAATAAAAGATTTCATTGTAAACCATATGAAGGAAATGCCTGTAATAAAACTCTTTAGTTTAGGTGTGTAATTTTCATTTTGACCATATCATTTTATTTCTTAGCTCTAGTTTCCAACCAAGTTTATCTGTACCATGCAATGGTTATATAGTTTTCAAGTGTCACACTTGCATGTTTGTAAACATTCATGCCAAATTTTGGCTATGATTCATAACTTCATGTTGTATGCAAGAGTAAATACTATCATCAATTTGTTAGATTAAGGAGAACCAACTCAAAATGCATATATATGATCATTATTTGATGTAAAGTTTTTAGAATTTTTTTTTTGACATTTTATTATTTATTGAAGAAGTCAAAATACAGGGGTCTGAAACAAATATTGTTAGTTATTTGTTAGACTAAGGAGAACCAACTCAAAATGCATGTATGAAAACAAATATCAATTATGTTCATAAGAGTTGTCTTAAAATCACCTACATACTATCTAATCTACAAGCTTCTACCCCCCCCTCCCACCAAAAAAAAAGTTAAAGTGTTTTTTAGTCAAATAAAAAGAAGATATAACTATGAAGTTTTTATTTTTTGACTTCCACCGAGATTAATTCGTTACTATTGATCTGCTTAAAGAGTCTGAAAGCAAACAAAAGATATAAATGTCATCCTTTTTAGTAACCATTTTCATTTTCCATTACAGAGACAAGAATTAAAAATTTAAGTCAAAACAGTCTTTGTTTAATCGTATTCTGCTTTAATCATGACCCAGAGATCAAAAGGATATTAGGCCAAGGTAAAATTATGCATATTCCAATCTTGGTAATTATAGAGGATTTCTTCGAATAGATATGGTCAAGACCTATCTTTATAGATTGAGTCTCCAATTAAATTCATATACTTGAAGTTGCTACATTGAGTCACACAATTTAACATATCATATTCATACAACATTATAGAACATAAGTTTTCAGGTTTCCAAAATAGAAAAAAAATTGTAGAGGAGTGACTCACTGACTCTTGCCGACAGTGCGAGGTTGTGGGTTGTTATACTGTGTTGATGACGAGGGTACTTTAGTGTTTGTGCGATGATGATGACAATGAGGTTGTGCTACCATGATGCCAGTTAGGACTACGATGACATCGATGGGGGAGGGAGACGTGCGTGTCTGCGTGATACGTAGGAAGAGCGTTGGCAAGGGAGGGAGGGGGTCAATGTGGGCTGGGTGACTGTTTCGTCGCGTGTGAAATGTGAACGTTAGTGGTGACTAGTGAGTGTAGGGTTTCTAACTTATATATATATATATATATATATATATATATATATATATATATATATAGCTTATTTTGGTTATTCTACGGGTAGCGGATACCCACAGGTGCAAGTACTACGATATCCACCCTCACCCCGTTAACTAACGAGTACTTGAAATGTTCGTATCCGCGGGTAATGAATATCCGTTTACACTACCCATTTTGTATCCATTACAAATTTTATCTATGGATATCACAAGTGTGGATTTTTTTTGCCATCGCTAGTGAACCCAACATATGACTTAATGAATATAAAACATGTTACATACTTGCTTTTTTATTAGAGCAACAGTTACTTAGTTACAACTATAGGTCTCATTATCATTTCAACCACCTCAAGTGCTTTTGATATTCCAAATCAGTGTCAATAAATTATGAATACATTGTATAAGAAGCCCATTTCTTGCGTGGACTAGTCACATTTGATATTTTCAATGAAATATAGTGTATAACTCAAATTAAGAACCATAGATATAACTCATATTAGCTAACATAAATCGCACATAATTTAACCTCCATTGCAAGGTTAATGTTGAATTCACTTTAAAAATGACTCATACTAGGTCATGGAAATCGCAGTCAAGGTAAATCACACATAAAAATAGGTAGTGCTACTTAAACGTTTATTAGTCAAAGTTTACCGTAAATATAGTGTAATACTCTACACCTCATGGTTTTCCATCACAGCCCACTTTCAATGGAGTTATGGTCCACCATCAGATACTAAAAAAGATTAACGTACTACAAAACTATACCCTTAATCCCATCACCACTTGCATTGTGCTTCAATATTGATACAAGTCACGAGGTCTTCGTTGTGTTTTATTTCACTGTTTTTCAAAAAAACTTAACTTTCTTCTCAATCTCCTTTTAATATTCATTGTGTGTGGAGGTCACTAATTCAATTGCCAGCTTAATTCTAACCACTTTTTCCGGAGTCTGCAAAAAAATGAAAAGAAGTGTGAATGGTTTATAATGTGGCTTTTGTGAATGATCAACTTAATGATTTTAAAAAAAAAAAATCCAATGGTAGGGTAAATTACCACTCCTACGACATATCGGTTGAAACAACATTTCATATCCATCCAATTTATTACCCATAATCCTAAGTTTTTCCTGAAATAATTAGTGTCAAGACAAACTAGTAAATATTGATTAAAATGTGAAATGGAATTAATTTATCCATCAAATATAAATACACTTTGGTACAAATAATCACTTGTGCCCAAAATTGGGTACTCCTTTGGCCTCCACCAATTCCCATGAACGTGCTTCAAATTTGTCTTTAACATATTTGTCGGGATAAATTTTGGTTCAACCATTTGACCAATAACCTCACATTACAGACTAATGTAACAAAGTTAACCCACATTTCATATTCTGTAATGTTAAACTACCTGTAGGGGGTGCAACTAAAATGATTGAAACAAAAAATAGAAAAATTGGTGGATACCATATTGTTAGGATTTCTTGCCTACTATGTATCTTATTGGGATGAGTATGGGAATGAAAGTGATAAATCCATTGCTCCTCCACTGAAATGACTCCCAGATACCAATGCTTCGATGTTATTCATGAACTAGTATATGAATCTGAAACATTTTATAGTTCACAATGTTTATAATGATATACTAAAAATTATTCATATGAACCAATTTTTTTTCTTACCACCACTACGTTGGATGCTCTATTAAGCTCTCAATTATTGATGGAAAAAATTAACTATAAATTATTTAACTTTTTATTGACAATTTGGTAATTTTTGTTAGTGGGAGAGATTGTGGAATACATAACCTCTCCCTCCTCCCTTTTTTCTTTAAATCTTACCCTTTATAAATCTTAATTATTTTTATTAAATATACATTTATAAATCTAGTATGAATATTATTTTATTGTTAAAAATTATGAATATGTTGAAAAAACTAATAGTTAACTTTTTTCGTGAACCACGTAAATTATTTTGTTTATTGTTACTTAATTCAAACAAGTCAAATTACATTATCTCTGGGTGAAAAGAAACGATGCATATCCCGTTCAAACTGTTAACTTTCTACGAGTTGTTTCTTTTCCATGTTTTAATAACTCAAGGGAACTTGATTGATATGGATTTGTTAAATCTTACCCACCACATCAAGAAAATAGCTTATGCTTCTTTGACATGGGTTGGTACTGGATGGCACCACCGTCTTGTCTCCTATATATCATAGTTTTATTCCCTTAATAATGCAAGTTATGGAGCATCACTCTTCACTAGTCATCACCCAACTACATATGATTAATATTTATGTTCGAACGATAAGATTTTGGTTTATTATTTATTTGGCTAAAATAATTCACCCCCCCCCCCCTATTTACATTTTAAAGGACAATATGATCTTTTAAGTTTAATTTTTTTTTACTTTAATCACTTTAGTCTCTTATAGTATTTATGTTGAATTCAAATTAATTATTCTGTCCGTTTCTAACACTAATAATATTAATATTTTAGCTTATATATCATCTTTGATAGTTTGTCACGTCTCACTTAAGTGTCCAAATTCATTTTGATAAACTAATGAAAAGACTAATTTAGTCTAATAAAAAGTTTAAGAAATTAAGATTATAATAGAACCTAAAATATAAATAAGGTCCAAAATTCATATATTTTTCATATTTATATTTTCATTATCAATGAGGAAGCATTGGCTAGGTATAATTAACAACATGCACGTAAATGTTATGCTCACAACCTGCAACAGAGATATATCTTAAGCATTGGACCAATAAATTGAATTGGGTACCTTGAATAGCTTATAAAGTACGTGTGGCATAGTAAATCGTATATGGACCTCGTTTATGGAAAAGCATGTCCTCCGGTTTGACGACAATCTTTGGAAATGGCTATGCTTACTAGTACGTTCACTTTCACTAGTCCCATCCCATCCCTGTTTTACTTTGTTAATGTGCTTTATCAATAAATGTTAATCATCTATTTTGCCACTTTCCATTTCCATCGATGATGCTTCCTTTTCTCTTCCAAATTTTTCTCAAGAAAATGACTTCCATTTTTTTTTATTATTTTTATCTATTTCCTTTATATTTTGTGAGATTGTTTACTAAATTAATATAATTTACTTTTAAAATTACTAAATTATTAGACTAAATTATAGTCTTCATATAATTTAGTGATTTTAAAAGTAAATTATATTAATTTAGTAAACAATCTAACAGAATATAAAAGAAATTGATACAGAAAGAAAAGAAAAAAGAATGAAAGTCATTTCCTAATTAAGGAAAAGTTTAGAAGAGAAAAGGAAGCATGGAAGTCATTCATGACTACGACTTTTACGTTGGTAGCAGTCTTCACCAGCAAAAATAAAATATTGTATACCCACAAAAATTAGTAAGTCAAATTTATGAAGTACAATCCATATGAAATTATGAATCATTTTTCAAAAACCAAACTAATACTATGTTAATTTAATAATAATATTGCACAATATCGGTAATATAAAAGCTTATTTTGTGATAAATCAATTGTTTAAATTTTAAATATATATTTATATATAATAATTTTATTTTAATATCCCTAATACGCTATTTTACAATATAAGATAGAGAATGACTAATGCCTAGGTTTATCTTTCTGCTGTAAGGACTCTAATATTATATTATATAAAAATGTATGAATATTTATATTACATCTGTAATAGATTTCTTTTTAGGCACAACTTACTGAATTTTCTGTTTCAATTTTACTAATACATACGTATAGGAACGAGTTAAGACTGAATAAAGAGAATTCGCTACCAGAAGCAGATTTATCTTTGCTTCTTTTTAGGGTTAACTTATAAAGTTCAGCCAATATAAAACGAGAAAACAAATAACTATTGGAAATGAAAATGATATGGCCAAAAGCTAAAAATTAAGAAAGTGTGTGACACATGAAATGACCTTGTTTTAAAAAATTTATGAGCACGGGCCCCATACTATTTGAATGCGCGTCTGATCCCCGTAAATGTGTGCATTTGATTGAGTTGCCAAATGATTTTACTTGCATGTTTGGCATCCACAGTGGCGGAGCCACCTTGAGATTAATTATGGTCTTAATATTATTTAGAAAACAAAATTTTTAGTTATTGAATGGTGAAATTTTTTTAATAATTATATATATTTATATAATTAATAAGATTAAAAATAAAATTTGACATTATTTTTTTAAAATTTGACATTATTTAAAATTTAATATTATCTAAAAGTGAAAGATGGCATAAATGGATTGTAAATGAAAATTGGTGTAAAATAAAATTTACAAAAATATTTTTATCTTTTTCTTTTTTGTGTGAATCATTAGATTTAATTTCAAATTCATGCACAATAAGTTAAACCAAAAATCATTGGATTTTGTGCACATAACTTGAAATTCTCATTATGTGAGCGATGTCCGGCTCCACTCACTCCATAATATATCATCAACCAAGTGAGAATTTTTGTTTGCATGACATGACATGGTATTTTAAAATAATTATAATTACAACTCTTTTTCATAAACTAATTAGGATATCCCCCGGCCATATGTTATAGAAAGTGTCCAAATTCATTGCTCATGAGTCATAACAACAACTTATTCTTTTCAACAACAAAATCAAAAACTTGTTATTTAATACATATTTAAATTAGAAAATTTAGTAAAATTCTATAGTCAAAATTTCAAAGAAAATGTTAGTTTATGTTTTTTTTTTAAGTAAAAGAATAGTACCTAAAAGCATTTACTATATTTCCCCTATCAAAGATTAATTCATGTTACAAAGTATATTTTTTAATTACTTTATTAACAACTAATGTCCTTTGATTTCTATTTGTTAAAAAAACAGAAAAATAACTATAAAATATTAAAAATGATTTTAAAAAGGCTAAAATATGATTAAAAATAGTAAAATAGAAATGAAAATGGATAATTATAATGAAAAGGCTAAATTTAATTTTTAAAAGAATATCAAGTGACAATCTGCTCTAACATTTTTTATATTATATATGAATTTAATATGCTATTCATATTTTATCATATAATAAAAACTTGACTTAAATATATTTTTAGTACTTATAATTATTATGGTAAAATTTTATAATAATTCAATAAATTTTTATATTATGTATCCATATTCTATACATGTCACATGAATAATTACTGTGTCACATGTGATACAATATATTTAGAATATATTTAGATATATGTTATATTAATGAGCAGTGTAGATCATCTTCGTTATCGAAAATTCTATATAGTAGGAGAAAAAGTAGATTAAGTGACAAGAAAAATTATCATATTTATCATCATCTTTGTGTGTATCTACTGAAAATTTTAAGAAAAATACACACATAAATAAGTATGATAGAGATCATTTAAAAAATAAAATAAAATTCAAGAAATTTAAAACCGATAAAAAGTTTATAAGACTAAGATCATATTTAATCATGTTTACAAATATAAAACTATATTTAAAAAATTATATATTGAGAGTGTGTTTGGATAGAAAATTTTAACTAATTTATTAGAGAATTTAAATTATTTAATTTAAAATTCATTATTTCGATATTTTTATATGAAGAATTTAAATTTTTGGAATTTTAAAACAAAATTTTAAAGAACTAAGAATAATAGAATTTTAATTTCCTTCTAAAAGATGAGAAATTAAAATTATTTTCTTTTATAGAAGCTTCCACTGTACCACTTTTTGTTTCATCTCCATCGTCGACGAGTACTCTGACCTATGTTACTCCCACGACATCTTCTTCATGCGTCTCTCCGTGTATGAGGTACAAAATTTTACAAATGAAAAAAATTTAATTTTTTTATTCAAACATAAAATTTTGAAAATAAAGAAATTTAATTTATTTATCCAAACTCAAAATTTTAAAAATGAAACAATTTTAATTGAAATATTTGAAATTCTTAAAAAAAAATTAATTTTCAATTACCTTATCCAAACAAACAAAGCAAATTAAAGCCAAACATACTCTGAAAGTAAATTAAAGAATAATTTTCATATTGCTGTTTATTAGATTAATATTATTCTCAATAAAATGAGTTTATCTACAAGTCACCTACACAAAATCTAGCTCGGACTTTAAAGGTGCGTTTCATAAGAATACTTTTTATGTAAATCAAAGATCTCAATCAAATGTGAAAATTAAGAGTACTTTTGAAATTATAATCAATTTGGTTCATTGAATAATATTGCTATAATTGCATATGGGACTTTTTTTTCCGACAAATATGGAAATATTGTAATATTTGGTGAAATTTGAAAAATCAATTGTTTGTAGGTGGTGAAAATTCAAACTTAAGTTGTCATGTCATGTTTTCTGCCCCCCAAAAGCATGCTCAATAGCCAGAAGAGGTGGTCGCACAATCTAAAATGAATCTGAAATAAAAGAAAAATACACTTCATATAAGCCAACTACAAGATATCAAAATTGTCCGATCACGTGCCTGCCACGTGAATACAAAGATGGCGTGTCGGCTGCAAACAGATGCCTCATATAGTTCCTGTTTCTCTATTTCCTAATCTATTTTCTTTACATTTCATACGTGAATTGCATGTGATTGGTTCCCCGTTTAGATTTTACCAAATCATGTTTTTCTTTTTTTGGAAAAATATTTTCCAAATTTTCTTAGATAGTGTATCTCATGTTTTTTTTTTTTTTATCAGCAAAATATTATATTATTGTATATATAAATGTACCAGCTATTACATGCACAAAAGGATCTAGCGGTTAGCCTCTATTTATGCTATTACAGATGATGCATAAATACCTGTCATGCATGATTAAGAGAACAATATCCACCCCCACAATTTATCATGTAATACACGAAAGACTAAGGAACAAAACACAAACCCCTTCAACCTCCACTGCCAAAGTATTATGCAGATCGATCATTGGTGATGTTAAGAGATATCTTTCCTAAAAGTAATACCTGGCTCTCCTTGCCATGTTGAAAGTGAAAACAAATTGCATGGCGAGAACTCCTTCAACCAAGACCAAACAGAAAATAACCTCACCTTGGAAAATGCATTTTTTTCTCAGCTTCAACACATGCCACACTACAGCACCCCAATTCCCCAAACGACCATCCATGTTTATCGTAGTGCTACCTCGGTACCTCTGGCAATTGTCTTGCCAATCCAATCCAAGAGTACGTAGCACCATTTCCATAGTTAATTTCTCCACCTCAGTGCATGAAAATAATGTGTGTGCCGTTGTCTCCACTTCCATCAAACAAAAACGACATAGTGAATTATGGTCATCAAGCTGAATGTTCCTATTTAGCAAATTATCACATGTTGGTAATTTATTTTGTAATAATATCCAAATCATAAATGATACTTTCCGTGGGATCTTCAATTTCCAAATCTTTGCCAAATCATTATCTTGACTTACACCTACCGAAGAGTGTAAGAGAATTTTGTAGGCCGAGCTCACACGAGTATTCACCGGATCCATCTCCCAACCAAGACCAAGTATCTACCTTATTTCTCTCAAAACGAAATTCCCTCAAGAACCCTTCGAAGGAAAGCACCATGTCTCTCTCCCAAAGGAACCACTCCCTCCTCCATTTAAATTTCCACACCCACTCATTATTTTCCAAAACACCCATGTCGCTAATATTTTCATTTTTTTTTTAATTTAAGAATACTCTCGAAAAAAGATTTGCAAATGACTCACCTCACCTCCTTTTCTCTTTCCAAAAGCTCACCTCCTCTCCACTCCCTACCTTCCAATCCGTCAACTTACCAAACCAATTTGATACCTCCAAGCCACCACAACTTTTTACACAAATCTCATGGTTAAAAACAAATAAATATGATATCAGTGCCGGATCTAACATCCTAAGTTAAGGGAAATAATAACTTTTAAAAATAAAAGTTAATAATTATTAATATGAAAATAGCGAAAAATGAGGAATAGATGATTCAAATATACAATATTAAAGGGGACAAAATATACGTATTCACTATATTATATTTATATGTAATTTTTAAGAAATTAGGGAGTTTGATTTAAAAATTTAGACAAATAACTGAAATAAGTTTCATTGTGTTGTCCAACAAAAGTTTTTGTTGGTGACAAAAATGTATGGGTAGGAATGGTGCCGTGGTTTAAGACAGAAAAAGTCTCTAAGTTTAAAAAGTGTTTATAAGGTAATTACATCTATCTCATTCCAAAAAGACGAACGATGGTTCAAACCTACTAACTGTGTATTGTAAAATAGATTTATGGTAAAAATATGTTTTTAGTGTTCATATTTTTTTGTCAACTTGATCAACATTCTCATATATTCGTATCGATAAATTTAGTCGTTCAACTTTATAAAGTATGTAGGTTTAGTTCTTTTTTTCTTTTTTTTGTTAGAATTCATCATATTTTTCTAAAGGGTTGATTTTACGGTGGACTATTGTAGCATATGGTCCATCCGAGCACAGTTCATGAGGTCTTTAAGTTTTATCTTCATTCCAGCCTTAACAGCAGTCATGCATGTGAGACATCTTATACCAGAAGCTTAATTAAATTAAATTATTTCGACACATTTTTTTAAACAATATATATTCAATACATTGAAATTAATCTAACTTTTAAATATCAACCCCAAAGAAAGAAAGAAAAAACTAACTTTCAAATATCAGAATTCAAGTTTATATCCATAAAATGATACAATGAATAAAAAAGGTAGTCTAAAAATGAATATATATTCAGAAATTATTAAACAGTATTAGGTTAAGTGATCTAAAAGAAATATTGCTGCAACTCGTGCAAAGGCTATGAGATATTCCTCCATTTCTTTTTGACAAATATGGAAGAACAATATCTAATATTCGATTTTTTTTTTTAAAATAAACACAAATTACAAATAGTTTATTTTTCGGTATGGTATAATAATGTAACGAAGATTAAACCTAAAACTTTATGCATCTACTCTAACCTTCAAACAGTTTTAACTTACCCTTGAACGTGAAGAGTATTGAAAAATAATTCAAATTTCAAAAGTGAATGGAATTGGTGGAAATTCAAGATGAGTTTTTTTAGTAGTTTGTTATGTTTTAAATTTTTAGGATATTATCTAAATTTAAATACTTTATCAATTTTTTTATTTTAAGGATTTTTTTTAAAGATTAGAAAGATGATAATATTTGAATTTTGTATTACTATTTAGTTCTAGAGTCAATAAATAAAAATTATATATGTTCCATTATTTATGATCCATTGGCCATGTGGGTAATTCTACTGTGTGTGAAGAAGTTTTTCCAATAGTGTTACCAAAGCTATGACAGGAAAATCCAATATTTGATGGGAAAACAAATTTTATGATTTGATAGTTTACCTTCAAGATCCTTTAGTGCAATAAGGTCTTGATCTAGCTTTAGAAGATGAAAACTTGATTGCTATAGGTGAAAGACAATGGGCTTAGATTCAAAGGGAGGTTGTGACTGTAACACCCCAATATTTCAATTTATTATGTATGGATTAATAGAAATATTTTAAGGATTATTAGAAATTCAATCTATAAGTTGAGTGGCATTTTTCCGTGAATAATCCAAGCTTCCGTAAGGTATTTTGGGTGATATTTGAGTAATTAAACGAATTTACGAAAGGGCAGTTTGGTCTTTGTTTGGGGAATGGGTGTAGTTAGTAATTGTTAGGTGTAATTAGTCGGTACTGTAGTAGTGGCGGCGATACTGTAGTAGTGGCGGCGGTACTGTAGTAGTGGCGGCGATACTGTAGTAGTGGCGGCGGTACTGTAGTAGTGGCGGCGATACTGTAGTAGTGGCGGCGGTACTGTAGTAGTGGCGGCGGTACTGTAGTGGCGGCGGTCTGTAGTGACGGCGGTACTGTAGTGGCGGCGGTACTGTAGCAGTTACTGTAGCAGTCTATATATATGCCTAAAACTGCGGGAAATTTTGCAAAACACTGATTGTTCCTCCTACACTCTCCATACCCACCATATACCACCTCTTGATAACATTTTTTCACCAAAGAAGAACATCCCAAAAGGCCAGGGAAGTCCACGTGAAGCTAGGATTAAGGAGGCAAGCTTGATTCAAGTTTTAGAAGCATTTAAGGTATGGGGTAGTTGTGTTAAATTAAATTTAGATATGAACCTCTGCTTAAATACCTACTTATATTAATTAAGGTTGGAGAATGGAATGAATTTATAAGTCTTTCATTTGATGTCTAAAGGATTAGAATTATGTTCATGATTTATTTTATAGATGGTATATATGTTTCCTAATGAAGTTTATATTTTAATATTTCTTATTTGTTTTTCTAACAATGTGCTTAAATTTTATACGTTGTTGTTTAAATATTTTCTAAATGGTTGGAAATCTTCAAATTGGTCATTTTATTTAATTATATTTGAATC